>JANAVB010005797.1:12749830-12789830 GCA_029216955.1 Iris pallida | reverse complement strand
AAGTTATTATCGAGAGATCATTTCCGTCAATAATGGTCGTCGCTTTAGGATTCCAGTTCTTGGTTAGCCCGTGAAGCACCTTCCAAATCGTCTTATGACTGTTGTATTTTTTTCAAGAGAAGATAGAGGATTAACAATATCTTAAAACCGAGTAAACATATTGTGATAGTCTCATTAGGCTTTATTCTGAAGGCCTCATACTCTTGTTTTAGTCGTGAAATTTTGGACTCCTTCACTTGTGAAGTACCTTCATGAGTGACCTCAAGAAGTTTCCAAACCTCGTGAGATGTGACACATATTGAAACTTTATTGAACTTATTTCTATCTACAACATAGAATAAAGCATTAATAGCTTTTGCATCAAGGCTAGCTTATTTCTTTTCATGGTCGGTATATTTGTCGAATGGTTTTTCAACTAGAACGCCTTCTACCATAATAGATAGAGGTTTCTTATAACCATTCGTGACAATCGACCATAAATCGAATTCAAGAGACTTGAGGTAAAAGCTCATACGTGTCTTCCAGTACGTCTAGTTTGTGACATCAAATAGGAGTGGCCTATTTGTTGATTGGCCTTCACCATTGCTTGGATATAGAGATGTGATATCTCAAAGAATTTTAATCTGACTAAAGATAAACTGTGCTCTGTACCAATTGTAGGATCGATGGCACCTCTAGAGGGGGGGTGAATAGAAACGGAAAATATTTATTAGGTGAAGCAAATACTTAAATGAACTTAAATACAATGAAGTAAAGCAATAAGTAAGCAGAGTCAAGAAAGCAATACGCAAACACCATGGTTTATACTGGTTTTTATCTAAGAGGACTAGTCTAGTTCGTGAGAACTCTTGCTCGCTATAATCCACTATTTTGAATAGAGATTACGCCGCATGCTTTACTTTGAAGAACATGCTAACTTCAACATCGTCATTTTTTATCCGAAGCCCACGATCGAACTTCAAAACACCTTTCTAGAAAAGTTTTTATATGCCAAGCTTACACAACTCGAATACTCCTAATCGAAAACCACCGACACTAAAAGAATGGGAGTTGTCTTTTGAAGATTTAAGCTTTATAAAGTAGATAGGAAGCTTAGGAATAGATAGAGAAGATGAAGATTGAATGAGTGATTAGAAATGACAAATTCTTTTCTATCTATAGGAATTTTTGAGACAGAGTTCAGGCAGAACTCGATTAGGACAACGTTTATAATTTTGAAAGTTTGAGATCCAAAAGACTAGGGAAAGCTGCTGACCAGGAGTAATCCTAGAGGACCAAGTTCCGTCCGATTTCGAGCAGAACTCAGGCCGAGTTTGGTTGTTAGGGATTCAGGGTCATTTGGTTTGGCTTTTGGATATTGGTTTGGTTTGGGGTCAAGGATTGGATTGGTTTGTTTTGGTTCAGGATTGAACTTCTAAATGTCAGTGATCCCGATGCACAACTTTTCTAGACTCAATAAAAGAAAAATATAGATAAAGTAAGAAAAATTAGTAGAGATAAAATCTGTGATCTTCTATTTCTTTTTATATCAAGCTCAAAGTTTTAAGTCAATTATCGAAATAGATTTGACTGAGAGGATATTCAGACTCTCGAGGGTATGCTTCGCATATGTGTATTAGATTTCGACGGATCTTAGGAGGACCATCCCCATCTGGTAGACTTTTCTTACAACAACAGCTACCAGGACAATATAGAGATGTCACCATTTAAGGCTCTATATGGTCGGATTTGCCATACTCCCTTATCATGGGACGATGTTGGTGAAAGATCTTTGCTTCCCTTGGAGATGATTGTGGATTTAGCTGAGAAAGTCAAGCTGATTAGAGATAGACTTCGGATGGCGCAGAACAAATAGCGGTATTAGATGATAGCCACTGGAGACTATTGGAGTTTGAGGTATAGTTAAGATTTTTTTTGGGTCTGATTATGGTTGCATGTTATAGTTAAGTTTTAAAGCTTTATTTTATTATAGGTTGGTGATCAGGTATTCTTGCAGATTTCTTTGACACAGGACACGATTCACTTTGGTGGAGGCAAGAAGCTTAGTCCACAATTTATTGGACCTTTCAGTATCCTTGAGAGGGTTGGTGCAGTGGCCTATCAACTAGATTTACCACTACATTAGAGGGAGTGCGCAATGTGTTCCATGTGTTGTAGCTAAGATGGTACATGGCAGATCCTAGTCATATTTTGGACCACTCTGAGATCGAAGTGGGCCCGACTCTCAGTTATCCAGAGCAACCAGTTGAGATTCTGGATCGTCGAGAGAAGGTACTCCGGAACCAGGTCATTCCCTTGGTTCGCTTGCATTGAGGCATCACTCTTCGGATGAGTCTACCTGGAAAGGGAGGGCGACATGCGCGAGCGGTACCCTTATCTCTTCGAACCTTGAGGTATTAATCTTCCTTTGTGTTGATTGTGTTCCTGTGATATGT
This sequence comes from Iris pallida, assembly GCA_029216955.1. Lineage (NCBI taxonomy): Eukaryota > Viridiplantae > Streptophyta > Magnoliopsida > Asparagales > Iridaceae > Iris > Iris pallida. Next base: position 12,787,395 of record JANAVB010005797.1, on the reverse strand, counting down.
CTTTTAATTTCAATAACAAAATTATTTTAAGGGATAGACTTGTCAGTACCACTTTTCCAAGTAGGGGTAATTTTGTTATCTCATATTATTTTATTTATGCATATTTATTTATATAATATTGTGTATGATTATTTATTTTTATTGTGTTAGTTAATATGGTTAGTGGCCAGCCTATTATAAGACTTGTGTTAGTGAACCGACTAAACTAGATACTAGATTAGAGCCCAATAATTAGCATGACATGATTCATGGATCAACTTATTAGATTAGGCCCAATTAGATCCATTAGTCATGACCATTTAATTAAAATAAAGGTTAGATTATTTACCGAAATAGGTTTAAACCCTTCCATGCACTTAATTAGTCACATGACATTTTGATGACATGCTAGACATTTTGGATTAGCCCTAACCCTACCATTCATGGCTGGCCACAAGAGGAGGGGTTCCCATTCCTTCATTTCATTTCAATAAGTCCATTTTCTCTCATTTTGGTGTTCTTTCCCAATTTGAGCCATTCCTTCACCAATTCCTCTCAAATCTTACTCAATCTCTCATCTATCCCCCTCATTCCCTTCACTAGAAGGAGCCTAAGAGCTTGGAGACTAGGAGCACAAGAAGAGGAGTCCATTTGCTAGTAGCTACGTGTCTAAATCATGTCCATTTAGCTTTTCAATGGGAATCCATCTACCAATAGGTATATATCTCATTTTCTTCTCTAAATATATTCTATTTGTGCTATTTGACCCTTAGGAATTCACCCATGGACTAGGACTACACATAGGAAGAGGTTTGAGACTCTAATGACTCTCTATTTGAAATTTATATTGGGTTTTGTGCCATTTTTGGAAGAATTCCAAGAATGTGCACCAATTATTTGTCATTAGGTTTGTTAGACCTATTTATATTATATATGATTGTGTGTCTCTAGTTTCGTATCCACAAATGGATACATGTAGGTCGTATCATGATACGGTAGGATACAGAATCAATTTGGAGGTTTTTCTCTCCGACACTTGTGGTGCACATGTCTTATTGCACATGATACTTGACACTAGTCTTGCTATGCTCTAATTATGTTCTAATATATATTAGACTTGTCTATGTAGTTTGTTAGAATTCGAACAAGGTTCGGTATAGGTATCATGGTTGTATCACAAGTTTATCATAGAATAGTACGATACGGGGGTAGTGCGCACCAAGTATTTGTGTTTGGGCCTATGTATGTATGTCTTATAGCTACACATGTGTAGGTGCCCTCAATACATGGAGAGACCCTTCCCCTCCCCTTTCAGCCTTCTCCCCTTTGTTGTTCCCAAATCTAAAGAACAAACCATACGGGAAGAAAATAGGAAAACAAAACCCAAAATGTCCCTAATCTGAAGAACGATCGTACTTGAAGAAAAAATGTGTTATAGAAAAGGGGATCAAGAACAAACTTGGAGAGACCCTTCTCCTCTTTTCGGCCTTCTCCCCCTTTTGTCGTTCCCAAATCTGAAGAACAAAATGTATAAATTAAGAACCATGTGAAGAAAACAAGAAATCAAAACCCAAATCTGACGAACGAACTTACTTGAAGCCTTCTCCCCTTCCATCGGCCCCTGCTTGTGCTTCTCCTATTTAGAGGGGGAGTTTCTGAATAGGGTTTAAGAAGGAGAACAAAATTTAGGGGGGGAGTTTCTGAATAGGTAACATATGGGGGGAAACAAAAATTTAGGGGGGGGGGGAGTTTCTTAGGATTTTTTTTATTAGGTAGGAAATGGAAACTTAAGGAAAGTTTAATTAGGGAAAATTTTGTATAATAAATCCTTTGTATAAGTAGGAGGAAAAATTTGATGTAATAAACAATTACAACATACGTAAATTGTATGCCATAAATGAGTTTTCATTTACAACATGCAAAAATGCATACTTAAATGAGCCTTCAATTACAATGCGCAGAAATGCATACCGTAAATGAGTCATCAATTACAACATGCAAAAATGTATGTCGTAAATGAGTCTTCAATTACAACACGCAAAACTGCATGCCATAAATGAGTCTTCAATTACAACATGCAAAAATGTATGCCGTAAATAAGGCTTCAACTACAACGCACAAAAATGCATGTTGTAAATGAATCTTCAATTACGGCATACTTGTCAAACATGCCGTAAAAAGACAAAAAAAACAACTCTTTTACGGCACAAATGTTTACATGCTGTAACAAAGTGTCATTTACAACGTGCAGCAACTACGCGCCATAAATTGCGTGCCATAAATGCTAGATTTTTTTGTAGTGAGTCAAACTTATACAAGTTATCCTTGGTGTTCAAGATAAAACAACAACATCCAAAAACTTTAAAATATAAAATATTTGAAATGTGATTAAACCATAATTCATAAGGTGTCTTCTTCGATATAGGTCGAATCAGAATCCTATTCAAAATATGGCAAACTGTACTTACACCTTCAGCCCACAAATATTTTGATGCTGGTTTAGCATAACTCTAGGCATATCGCTTAGAGTTCTATTCTTTCACTCTACAACATTATTTATTGGAAAGTTCTAAGACAAGAAAAATTATGAGAAAAATCATTTGCTTCGTAAAACTTTTTGAAATCAAAATTTATGAATTCACCTCCATGATCACTTCGAATACGAGTAATCATGAAACCTTTTTCATTTTGAATCTTTTTACAAAAAATCTCAAATTCAAAAAGTGTATCATTTTTGTTTCATAAAAAGGAAAGCCATGTATATCTAGAGAAAATATCAATAATAACAAAATCATAGAGCTTACTACTAAGGCTGACGACTCTACTAAGTCCAAGAAAATTCGTATGTATCAACTACAAGGGTCTAGAAGTACTTATAGCACTGATAGATTTAAATAAGGATCTAGATGCATAGCTTTTCTCGCAATCGGCACATATCATGTCTCTCTTGAATCATATCTCCGGTAGTCCTTTTACCAATTTTTTCGTTGATAGTCTTAAAATGGTATCCATGTTTGCGTATCCTAGTCTCATATGTCATAGCCAACTTTCATCCTGGTTGACTACTAGGCACTTACCTGCACTGTTAATACTTTCTAAAAAAACATAAATATTATCCTCCCTGATTCCTCCATAGACAGGATTACCAGTGGACATATCATATATAGAACATTTGTCTTTAACAAAATTAATGCCATAACCATTGTCAGCCAGAGAGGATCATATAGAGTTCATTGAAAGTAAATCCATCATGTAGAGGATCATCTGATACCTGATCAAATGCCATTAAGCAGACATTTATTGAGCTGTTGCGTCTTTCCTCTTCTTCTGATTCACTGGCCTCGCTCTCGTACTAGATGCTGGTTTTGCATACTTTCGACCAGTTGACTTCCTACTTGATCGATCGTATCGACTGCTTTTTTTCACTATTAAGCAGTCTTTCATCATGTGGCACGATCTTCTACAGTTGTAGCAAATAAGCTCTTCTTCAAATAAGGGGTTGTGTTGCACCTCAAATCCCAATGCCATAATGTAAGGATTTTCTTCTTCTTTGGAATTGCTAGCTTCACTTTTGTACATGTTTTCATGAGTAGATTCAAGCAGTTTCTAGACTTCATGAGATGATGTGCAAGTCATAGTATGATAAAATACATTTTTGTTTAACACAATAAAGAGCATTTATTGCTTTTGTATCAAGGCTAGCTAACTTCTTTTCTTCCTCCGTGTAACTATAATAAGGCTTGTTAATAATAGAGGATGTAAGAATAGAGGTGATAGTAGACTTTTTTAGCCATTGACAACACATGATCATAAGTCAAAGTATAGATACTTCAGGTAGAAGCTCATCTGTGTCTTCCAATTAGTATAGTTCGTTCCATCAAATAGTGTGGGTCTATTTGTGAACTGTCCTTCATCGGTGAATATAGAATTTATGGCTGCCATATATACTCTCTAGAGTGTTATGTCTGCTTTGATACCAATTGTAGGAATGTCGAGCACCTCTAGAGGGAGGGTGAATAGAGTACGTGTGTGCAGCAGAATAAAAATTACTAAATTTAAATTATATGTATATATTATGGTCAACACGGACACATATCACAGTACCGTAGAATGAGAAAGTAGACATGAATAAATATACATGGATGCCTAAAACTAACAATATTGGACCCTCAAAGAAATGGATACAAAAGGTCACATCTACTCATCTTGTAGGTTGGCCAACCCTCTCATGCTTGAAGTAAATGGATCCTCGATAGCGGATGTTAGTAATTAATATGGTAATTTTCTTTTAAGGCATATAAGTACATTCTAATATCGTACTTCATGGGCCAATTTCGATTTAGGTCACATCGTGTTTCCAACAAGTATCAGAATCCAAGGTTATAAGGCTAGTTTTGGCGACTAATTGGTTCGAGACAGATAATGCAGAACGTTTATGCGTATACACAGATATACGAGCTCTCTTCTCAAGGTGGAATTACGAGCATATGTAACTATATAAATTAACTTCAAAGGTGGGTTTGGCACGTCCATAGTGGATCAAGACGTTGTGGTGGACACACAATGGTAGTGTGGATGAACGTGTCAGTTTGTTTCTGTGGCCGAACAGAGCGAGATGATAATATATTGGATCTCTTGGGTGCTCGGCTGGCAGGAACGAGTCAAGGCCGGCCCTAAGCTCATGGGGGCCCAAGACGAACTTTCAAAATAAGGTCCCCATACATAATGTAAATTTTTTTAAAAAAATTTACAACAAAGAATTGAACTTAGGACCTTTACTATACAAGTCTAAAGCACTAACCACTACACCATAATAACTTAATTCTATAAGAACCATGGTACATGCTAGTTCTATTTGCGATACAAAATTATTAACATAATTATTTTAAATTATTTTTTTGGGCCTCTCATGATCTGCGGGTCTTGGGCGGTCGCCCAGTCCGTCTTAGGCCAAGTCCAGCCCAGGATTGCTCAAAGGTTGCAAAGGGTGCTAAGGTTATTCGGCTGGCAAGAACGAGTGTAACTCCTCTTCCCGAATTTTAGTTTTAATTATTTTATTGACTTTATTTCTAGTTGGAAAAAAATATGTTGCTATCATAATCTTATATATTTATGAAACCATTTTCGAACGACTTTTATAAATGATATATTTAGACCCATTAAGTACCTTTAAGATTTGAAAATATGTTTTCAAAATATGTTTTCAAATACTAATTAATATTGAGTATTATTTCAAAGAACTATTTTAATGTATTATTATTTCCAAAGTGTTAAATATGGATTTGGTTAAATATATTATAAATGTTATGAAATAATATATATTATAGATTGATTTTGATTTAAGCTAGAGCCTACTTTGATTCAAGGGAGGATTTATGAAATGCCCAAAAACTACAAAAGTTTTATGTAAAACCCACCGCTAAAAAAACTTTCATCGCGTGCCCAGAATTAGAGAAACTTATCCAAAGCGGGTTCCAAATGACCATTTTGCCCTTCTTTTTAATTTATTGAAAACACCCACGAAACTGCTCTTAAAAAAAATGTTTCGATACGTCATCTTCTTCCATACGCTGCTCACTTTCGAATTTTCTCCTCAAAAATCTTTAAAAACTCGTCGGAAAATTTTGGAAAGACCGGGACAAACGGCAAAAGTGCTAAAACGGAGGTCCAAACATCATTTTTTTGCGATTCTAAAATTTCGGAAGGTCGTCTAACGGTGAAGCAGTTACTTTCAGTCTCCTCGACGATACGCTCATTTTGCGACAAACGGGACCTCGTTTCGACCTCCCAGTCAAAAGTTATGGCTCTCCAAAGTTTCAGCTGACCATAAAATGCAGGAGAATGGTCATTCTCCGTGTTAGAACACGAAAAATGTTAATTTCGCATGAGGGTGGTCATTCTCCGTGTTAGTAACACGGAGAATGTCATTCTCCGTCTTAATTTACACGGAGAATGACATTCTCCGTGTTACTAACACGGAGAATGTCATTCTCCGTCTTAATTTACACGGAGAATGACCATTCTCCGTGCTAAATTACACAGAGAATGACTATTCTTCGTCTTAATTTACACGGAGAATTGCCATTCTCCGTGTAGTTTATCACGGAGAATGGTCATTCCAGTGTTAAAACACAGGAGAATGACCATTCTCCGTATTAGAAACACGGAGAATGTCATTCTCCGTGTTAAATAAAACGGAGAATATTATTCTTCGTGTTAAATAAAACGGAGAATAGCATTCTCCGTGTAATTTAGCACGGAGAATGGTTATTTCAGTGTTAAAACGCAGGAGAATGACATTCTCCGTTTGAAATAAAACGGAGAATGACGTTCTCCGTGTTAAATAAAACAGAGAATGGTCATTCTCCGTATTAAATAAAACGGAGAATGGTCATTCTCCGTATAATTTAGCACGAAGAATGGTCATTTCAGTGTTAAAACGCAGGAGAATGGCCATTCTCCGTGTTAGAAACACGGAGAATGTCATTCTCCGTTTTAAATAAAATGGAGAATGGCATTCTCCGTGTTAATTTACACGGAGAATGGTCATTCTCCGTGTTAAATAAAACGGAGAATGGTCATTCTCCGTGTAATTTAGCACGGAGAATGGTCATTTCAGTGTTAAAACGCAGGAGAATGGCCATTCTCCGTGTTAATTTACACGGAGAATGGTCATTTCCAGTGTTAAAACGTAAGAGAATGGCCATTCTCCGTGTAATTTAGTTTTTTCAGGAATAAAGAGTTTCATTCTTCTTTCAAAGCGATGATAATTCTTATGGAAAAGAAGAAGAAAGATCTTCTCTCCACAATTGACGTCGATGAAGATGATGATGATGGTGATGATGACGACGAGCGATGATCTGAGTTCGACCGAAGAAAAGCACACCGAACTACGAACGATCTTTGCGATCTCTGCTGAAGATGAGAGCAATGGAATTCAGATTTTTCGTGAAGAAGAAGAAGACGAAAATCGCAATCCAGATCTGAGTTTTTTGAATTCAAATACATATAGATGACCAATTCGCGCGGAGGGGTAGTTTCGGTATTATAAAATAGCAGTTTCCAGCGGGTGGCATCTAAAAGGGAATCTTGGAATATTTAACGTGAAAATACTTAATTCTGGACATTTCATAAAACTCATCCAGCGGGTGGACATTTCATAAAAGCCCATCCCGAAATTGGGTTTCTCAGCAGTTTCCAGTTGATTCAATATTTATCAGCTCAAATTTACAAAATCTATTTTAATTAGTATTTGACAAATATGGAGTATATTTTAAACAACTACTGTGATTGAAATTTGGCTTACATAATTTGATTTATAATTATAAATGCTATCTTGAAATTTATTTAACAAATTTTAAATATTATTATTATCGTGTACTATATCTAGATTGATTAATTAATGTTTAAATATTTATCTGAGATTTAAATTCAAATAAGAGATTACTCCTAATCTCCTGGTGGTCGACTCCAAATTCGTTTTAAATTAAAATCATCTATCCCCTCCCACAAAATCAAAAATAGTATAAATATAGTAGTGGCAATTTGACCTGTCATTCCCTTCCCAAAAACAGTAGCACCCCGCAGTTGCCCAACCACGACCACCACCAGGATCAACTTCCCTTCTCCGTCAACTTCATCGCCGGCCATCACCATAGCCTCCCCGCTCCTCCCACGTTCCGAAAACATGGCGACCCCATTACCCGATATTGCAACCACCAACAACAGCCACAAACACAATAACACAACCTACATCGTGTCCAGACCCGTGTTGTCCGTGTCCACCACATTATCCCGTTCATTACATTACAGCATGCAAGTTTCCGCATCCGATATCGGAGAGAAAGCAATACAATACACAAAATCAAAGAGGACCCCGACCCTGACCTCTCCGACCGCCCAGCGTCGTCGACGGTGAACCCGTTCACCGTCCTCGAGCCATCGACTCCTGCAGGCGTCTTTCCTAAGCGGTCCGCCACCCTTGCTCCCAGCACGAGCGACCGCAATCGTCTATCCCGGGCGGTTGATCACCACCGCGAGACCCCTCGAACCGCGTCGACCGGACACCACCGTTCCCCCATCGAGACTTGCTCGACGAGCCTTCGTCCCCGACGGGTTAGCCGAGGCCGGGCACGACACCGTCGTGGCCACGCCAAGAGGCCAGTCGGGACCTTCAGACGAGTAGCGCCCATCCGCTGTCGCCGCGCACTACTCGATCGGCGCCTCCTTGGCTGTGGTTCGTTGCCTCTCATTCCCCGTGCCCTAACCACCTCCAGAGTGCGAGCACCGCAGCCGCCGGTCCCTATTTCCCTAAGCCGGTGGAACCCCTCCGGTCATCTCCGTGCCCTGCCGAGCCCTCTCCTCCTTGACCGTGCTTGGCCGGAGCCGCTCAAGTTTCGACTTTCGTCGACGACCTCCCCGCTTCCCAGATCTGCCCCGCCTTCCGCGAGCGCCATCCCCGTTCTGCCTGGATCCACCTTCTCCGGCGATCTCCCATACCACAGATCCGTCGCTGGGATGATGCTCCTTCTCATGTCGATTGTCCACGTCGTGCGTCGAGCTGCGGCGCAGTGGCCAGTCGCTCCTCTTCCCCAACGGTCGGCCGCGAACGCCGGGCTCCGCCTCTCTCCCCATGGTAAGTCTCCTCCCCTTCTTTCTCCCTCTCGCTCCCCACCCCCCTCTCTCGATCTCTCTTCCCTCCCTCTTCTTCTTCTCTTTGGGAAGAACAACATTCCCAACCTCTGTAACTCTCTCTCTCTCCTTGAATTTTCTTAATGGTTAAGTTATATTTTTTGTTAAAAAATCATATGTTTTTTGGACAAAGCTCTTTGCGGTCAGTGAATAGTTTGTATATTATTATTATTATATGAAGTAGCAATTATTCAGTATAGAAACATTAGTATACTATGTATGTATACATTGTTATAAATGTTATTATGATAAATATTACCAAAGTATCTGGTTTTATGAAATATATACACATATATTAATTGATTTCCTAAAAGAAGGTAACAAAAGCATAGTTTCTGTTTGACTATATAGGTGACTTCAAAAAGCCAATTTTGAAGCTTAGATGTATTACTATATTGTTTTATGGTATTTTAAAAATGCAGCCTTAACCTAAAACTCTATCTTGACAAAATTTGGATTTTAGCCCTAAAATATATTCTTTGTTGTAACTCATATGGCCCTTCATTTCATCTCCTTGTAACATACAAAAGACCTTTGGCCTTTCGTTTCTTCATAACCCCCAACCTCTCTCTCTATATAAAGAGAGGTTGGGATAGCTTGTAATATGCACTTATGTGGTTGATAATATACGAGAAAGCTTCGTCTCCGTGCGTTTGAGCTTTTGCCTTACAACACGTTATCAGCATTTTGCTCGTGCAACGCCGGAGACCCGACGTACCGCTCGCCTCGCCGTCCGCTGACCGTTGCCCCGCGCGCACCCCTTCGCTCGTCGCCTGCTTGTAAACATCTCTAAGTTTCTTCGTCTGTCTGTAGCTTGCATCTTCAAGTTTGACCATCTACTTGTGCCTCGTCAAAGCCTTGCCAAAGAAAACCCAGTGGGAAAAAAACTTTAGTCGAAGGACAAAAGTGTACACACAGGTCAGTGTGATGGGGGTAAACTAACCATTGCAAAGGTGCCTCGTCAAAATGACTAAATCAAATATAGAGAGAAAATGGAGATTCATTCTTCCATTTCTGCTATAAAATTGATTTAGTCATTTTGACGAGGCACCTTTGCAATGGTTAGTTTACCCCCATCACACTGACCTGTGTGTACTCTTTTGTCCTTCGACCAAAGTTTTTTTCCCACTGGGTTTTCTTTGGCAAGGTTTTGACGAGGCACAAGTAGATGGTCAAACTTAAAGATGCAAGCTACAGACAGACGAAGAAACTTAGAGATGTTTACAAGCAGAATTTCTGAAGACACGAGAAAGCTTCGTCTCCGTGTGTTAAAAAAAACATATTTGTTAGTTAATTTCTGAGGAAATAAATTTTTGATAGCAAATTTTCATGTTGAAAAAAAAATTTAGATGCTAACATTTTTTTTGGTAATGATGGATTTGGAGCGCCCCGGCGAGCGCTACAGTGCCATCTGGGCCCCGACAAGCACCTCAGTAGCATTTTTTTTTTTCTTTATGTTACTCAGTGAATTATTGTAACAGATGGGTAATAAAAATTGTATTTTTTTCTCGCTATTTTTTTGGCGTCGCTTCATTAGACGTCGAAAAAATTGTTGACATTTTTTTTGGTGCCGCTTGCTTAGGCACCAATTCTTTTGTGTGTTGTTGCCTACTTATGTTGTACATTTTTTAGCGTAATGGCGTGGAAATTGAAAAATTATCTTGGCTACATAAAAAAATTCTGGCACCGCCAAATTTGGGCCTGCCAAAAATAACCTTTTTGGTTAATAATTTTTAAAAGGCAACGCTCATTTTGAGCACGCACTAAATTGTCACCTATTTTGCACAGTTCGCAAATAGCGTGAATTTCTTGAAAAATCTTATTTATTCTTATATTTGACAAAAATTTACGAAGTCTCTCCGAATAGGCTCACCTATTTGGGTATGATGTCAGAAAGAACTTGGGGCTTGGTTTTTAAGTGGTCCCCGGTGACCCTCCTCCCTCATTTTCCCGCCTGGTCATATTCACGTAGAGCTACTAAAAGGGGTTGACCGAATATTATTTTTTTCTCAAATTGTATTTATAATTATGCATTTTTGCAAGAAACTTATTGACCTCTCTATATCGTCCCGTCGATCGATATAAGATAATTTTTAAACAAAAATCATTTTTTAAAAACCGTTGTTTTTATTTACGATTATTTGTTGTTGCTTATACAAACCAAATCCATATAAACCTGTCGTTTTATATGTTGATTGATCAAGATTTTTTCTCCTGTTGTAGAAAAATGTCGATCAAGATTGATTTTCCCATCCTTGAAGCCTCTGGCAAGAACTACTTGGACTGGACGCAAGACATCCAGAACCATCTAGATGCGCAGGGCCTCTTGGACGTCATCTATAATGAGGAAGAGCGTGAAGTGGAAGTCACTTGCTCAATGAATGCCAAAGCGATGATTCTATTCCGCAGGCATTTATCTGACACCATGAAGTCGGAGTTTATTGAAATCTCCTCGCCGAAGACGCTATGGGACTCTCTGAAAGAGCGCTTCGACCACCAGAAGATCATATGGCTACCTGAAGCACGCCATGACTGGTTGAACCTGCGCTTCCAAGACTTCAAGAGTGTAACTGATTACAACAATGAAGTCTGCAGGATTCGATCACTTCTCCAATACTGCGGTGAGATAATAACCGACAGTGATCTATTGGAGAAAATATATACCATATTTCCTTCCACTGACAACTTGGTCCAAAAGCAATACCGTCAGTCTAAGTTCACCAGGTTTCCCGAGCTCATCACCCAGCTTTTACTAGAAGAGAAGAACAGTCTCATTTTAATGAGAAACAAAAATTCTCGTCCTGCTGGAACAAAGGTAATTCTAATGCCTGATGCAAACGCTCTCCGTGGACCAAATCTACGGTACAAACGAGACAAGGGCCAGTCGTCCCAGCCAAGGAACAGAGGCGAGTTAAGTCTCGCCACCCAAAGCGAGGTTCTAACAAGAACCAAGGACCTTTGACTCCTAGGCAGTCTCATGGTAAGAACCAACGGGCCAGTCGTCCCAAAGCGAGAGTGGAAGGCCAAACGCCTACTCTCTGCTACAAATGTGGTGCTTATGGTCATATACAACAGAATTGCAGGGCGACCCCCCAAGAAGTTGATAACTATCACAAGGGGCGCCGGGTCGAAGCAAATCTGGTCAACGAGTGCAAAAATATAAATCTTGAGACCCCTGATTTTATAGCAGAAATGGAAGAATGAATCTCCATTATCTTTCTATATTTGATTTAAGTCATGAAACTTTTGGTGGTTTGTATTTTCTGTTTTCTCGATAAATTAAAGTTCTATTTCGAGCACTTTCCTCAAACGTGTGACAAACTTTAATTTTCTTTACTTATAGGCATGGACCACGGGGCAGTAGATTGTCTGGTTGATAGTGGAACGACTCACACTATCTTGAGAAATAAATCATACTTTATCTCCTATACGCCTAAAGTAACCTCAGTGGCAACCATTTTGGGATCCTCAACCCTTGTTCAAGGTTTTGGCAAAGCCCATTTTTCGTTGTCCAATGGTACGCCCGTTGAAGTATCAGAGGCCTTATATTCTCCAAGGTCCAGTCGTACCTTACTGAGTTTTAAGGATATTCGAGAAAACGAATTTCATGTTGAAACTGCTCGAGAACATGGCTTCGAGTATCTTTTCATTACCTCCACTCAGTACGGCCAAAAGCGTATCTTGGAGAAGTTGAAATGTCTTTCAAGTGGTTTGTATCTCACTACGATACAACACATCGAGAGTAATCTCATCATTCGCCGAGCGCCAGTTGATGAGAGGACTTTTATGCTATGGCATGACCGACTGGGTTATCCGGGTCAAAATACGATACTTCGCACTATGAATGCATCACATGGGCATCCTCTTGGAGGAAAGAATTTCGTTATAAATTCGAAAAGCCTATGCCAAGCTTGCTCGATTTGGAAGACAAATCTCAAGCCACTCCATGTGAAACCTACGAGATTAGTTTCTCAATTCTTGAGAGAATTCATGGAGATATTTGTGGACCAATCCAACCAACATGCGGACCATTTAAATACTTCATGGTTTTGGTTGATGCATCGACTAGATGGTCACACGTAGTGTTGTTGTCCACCCGAAACGCAGCGTTTCCTAAACTCCTCGCCCAGATCATTAAGTTAAGGGCTCACCATCCGGATTATCCGATAAAGTCTATTAGACTTGATAATGCCGCGGAGTTTACATCGAAGACTTTCGATGACTATTGTATGACTTTGGGAATAAATCTTGAACACCCTGTTGCATATGTTCATACCCAAAATGGCCTAGCGAAAGCTTTTATAAAGCGACTGCAAGTGATAGCGCGGACCTTGGTTATGCGCACCAAACTTCCATTATCTGCATGGGGCTATGTAATTTTGCACGCTGCAAATTTGGTCCGTCTGAGGCCCATGGCCACCCAACCACTTTTCGTGTACCAGTTGGTTACTGGATGTGAGCCTGACATCTCACATTTACGTGTTTGGGTGCCTAGTCAATGTTCCAATTGAGCCGATAAGGCATTCAAAATTTGGACCTCAGAAGCGACGGGAAATATATGTCGGTTATAACTCCCCGTCCATCATTCGCTATTTAGAGCCCTTGACAGGCGATCTCTTTACCGCGAGACACGCGGATTGTGACTTTGATGAGGCAATCTTTCCGTCGTTAGGGAAAGAAATGCACGCTAACGTTGATGAGGAACGACATGAATTAGCGTGGCATGTGCCCGCTTTTGCTCATCATGATCCCCCTCTGCACATAGTGATAAGGAAGTGCAGAGGATTCTAGGTCTGCAAGATATTGCAAATCAAATGCCAGACGCATTTAGCGACCTAGCAAAAGTCACGAAATTAATTATACCTGCTGCAAATGTGCCAGCAAGGATAGACGTCCCTGAGAGACGCCATGTTCCTGTAAAACCTGTTGCTCCGGTCGAACCCACCGAGCAAAGGACGCTGCCATCGGCCGTCCAGTCTGCCGCTATTCCCAAGAAAAAGGGAAGACCGGTTGGTTCTAAAGATGTTCTGCCCCGGAAGCGAAGAAATCTTGTTAAAAGCGTTTTGCCATATGAGATCATTAAGGATCACGGCGATGTATTAGAATAGCGCATTCCAGATGAAACGCCTATTCCTAATCATGCCTATAACCTCGAAATATCCGTCAAGTACGCTAGCTTAGACGATATTTTGAAGCGAAACGAAACTGTCATCGATGATGTGTTCATATACTCAGTGGCCACTGACATTATGAGCAATGATGACATGGAACCTCGTAGTGTTGCCGAGTGTCAACGACGAACGGACTGGTCACAATGGAAACAAGCAATCCAAGTTGAACTAGACTCCTTAGCGAAAAGAAGCGTGTTTGGACCTGTTGCTCCAACACCACCCAATGTTAAACCAGTTGGTCACAAATGGGTTTTCCTAAGGAAGTGTAATGAGAGAAATGAGATTGTGTGATACATGGCTCGCCTTGTGGCGCAAGGCTTCTCACAATGCCCTGGAATTGATTACGAGGAGACGTATTCTCCCGTAATGGACGTCATAACGTTCCGCTACTTAATCAGTTTAGTAGTTTCCGAAAAACTGAATATGTAGCTCATGGATGTGGTCACAGCCTATCTCTACGGGGATCTAGACACAGAGATATACATGAAAGTCCCTGAAGGACTAAAGATGCCTAAATCAAGTAGTTTCCGACTACGGAACGCGTTCTCGATTAGACTGAGGCATTCGCTATATGGATTGAAACAATCCGGGCGAATGTGGTATAACCGCCTAAGTGAATACTTGATCGGTTTGGGATACGTTAATAACGAACTTTGCCCATGCGTGTTCATAAAGAAATCCACTTCAGGATACGCAATCATCGCGGTCTATGTAGATGACATGAATCTCATAGGAACCGAAAAAGACTTGTCAGAAACTGCTGATATCCTGAAGAGGGAATTCGAGATGAAGGATCTTAGGAAGACACGGTTTTGCCTCGGCCTGCAGATCGAGCACCGTAAAGATGGAATCCTTGTCCATCAAGCGAACTACACTCAAAAGATGTTGAGACGCTTTAGTCATTTTGGTGTTAAGCCGTCCGCTACTCCCATGATCGTCCGCTCTCTAGACATTACTAAGGACCCATTCCGTCTAAAGGAGGACGACGAAAAGATATTGAGTCCTGAGTGCTCTTGTCTGGGTGCAATGGGCGCTTTATTGTACTTGGCCAATGTACTAGACCGGACATCTCGTTGCTGTGAATTGTCTAGCTCGACACTGTCACGACCCGCACCCACTGTCAGGGTACGAGAACGTAACAACGCCCAGCCTACGCCGCAGTATCGGCGGTAGAACGCTGTCCTAGGTCAATCATCTAACAATATAAAAGTACCTGTACAGTATATACTCTCCGAATGGAGGTGATATAACAATATGCTGTCTCAATCACATCTAAGGTAGAAGAATGAAGAACAGATAGATAGATAGTAACTCAAGGAGAACCATAGCATAGATGAAAAAGGTCTAAGTGTCTAGTACAACATAATCCAGAACTGTCAACTCATAATACAAAAGTCTAAGAGTCTATACATAACTCAACATCTCAAAATACAACTCAGATGTGAGACAAAAGTAAATATAGAAAAGACGGCCTAGGCTAAACTGGTCTAGACTACTGGAACAACATCCTCAGCTGCAGGTGGATCCTGCTGAGGGTCCACAACATAAGTATCATCTAGTCCTGCTCCATAATAGGTAGACACCAGGGCCTCCTCCATCCTCTGTAATATTTTCAACAGGTCCAATCAGGACGGAACGAGCACAATACATCTCACGCAGTGCATAGAATGATAGGAGATATAAAGCATGCAATAGAGTAAAATACAGGAACTGCTGAAGGAAGATACATGTAGCAAAAGAGATACTGTAAAGAAATATCTACTGTATATAGAGACTAGCAGTGTCTAGTGAGTCAGAGTAAAATATAGACATGTGAAATGGCATAGGAGATTCATGACTACAGCTAGAAGTGATTCATGACTACAGCTACTGGGGTAATATCCACATGACTATTTCCACTCCCCCATCCCAATCAATACACAAGGATCCATTCAGGTTATGTTAAGATTCGTGATAAGCCCATAATTGGGTGATACGTGAGTGATTCATGAAGATTCATGGAGGCTCGGTGATCATGAGAGTACATGAGTCACTAGCTGATACATGAAGATACATGAAAATAGAAGCATGAGATACATGATGTAAGTGAAACACACATGACAAAAGTACCTGATGCTCCCGAGGGGGATAACATCTCATGAAAAGATCCATATAGTACCAATCCGTGATAACAATCGTGTCAGCATCAAGTAAAGTAAGCTAGAGCAAGAATATAAATCCTGGCAAATATGAAACGGTCAGAGAATGTACTCGCCTGATAACTGAATGTCTGAAGAAGTATACTGCCTGAGGAGAGGTGTGTGGCTCCTAGTCAGGCAATACAAGTCACAATGTATCCACAATGTAAAAATAAATATACAATGCATACTACATGATTCTAGGTTAAACTGGTCAAAACAACTCTTGGTCAACTCTAATAGTCAAACTAAGTCACAGGAAGCCATACTAAGTCAAATAAGGTCAAACAAGATCAAACAAGGTCAAACAAGTTTAATCTAGGTTAAAGTCAACTCCTGGTCAACACTCTAATCAAACTAGTCAATACTAGTCAACATGATCAATCTGGATCAAGTCTAGATCAAACTAAGGTATTGGTCAAACAAAGACTAGTCAGTTAGGGTAATTAGGTCAAACATGGTCTGACTAGTTGAACTAGTCATTTATTAGGTCAATTAGGTCATGGTTTGACTAATAGTTGACTTTAGTCAACCATGGTCAACAATGGTCAACTTTAAGTCAAAGCTAGGTCAACACTAGTTAAACTAGTTAGGGTTTTAGTCAAACTAGTTAACTAATCAAATAGGTCAATCCTAGTCACATCTAGGTCAATTAGGTCAAGGTTTGACCTAAGTTGACTTTGGTCAACCTTCAGTCAACAAGGGTCAACAAGGGGTTTCTAGTAGGGTTTTGGGTCTTTAGGGTTAGCCCCAAGCCATGGGCCAATGCTCTTGGCCATAGGCCATTGCTAGTCATAGGGTTTTCATATAGCCCTATAGCTAGTAAGTTATACATATATATCTAATATATATTTATAGGCCTAACTATATACCAATATGGGAACACTATATATAATACCCAACCCCACATATATATATAAAATAGCACTATGTATATATCTAATACAATATATATATATATATATATATATATATATATATACATATATATATATAAACAAACCTATATATATATATAATCATATATATAGAGAGAGGAAAGAGAGAGAGACAAAGGGAGAGAGAGAGAATGAGAGAGAGTGGGACAGTAGACAAGGGGGGTATCTCAGGTTTCCTGAGACAGGAAACCCCCACAGAACACACACACACACACCACATACATACATACATATGTACATAAATGTACACACACACAACTACACCTACACACAACCAATTTCACTCAAACCTCACCTACACACACTTATACATATATACTATATATATACGTACTAATATACACTAGTACAATGGATTAAACACACACAAAATCGAATTGAATTCGATTTTCAAAACTGGAAAATTATCCCAAAACAGTGAACTGTTGCACTGTGCACTCGATATGGGGAAAAACGAAATACACGCAACCCAACGAGCTAAGGCTCGCATCTAAGGGTTGGTAACTGACACCCCGCACATATACTAGTGTCCTAGGATACTGAAACGACACCACGACACGATTTATCGTGTCCAAACACAAGAAAACACGACTCGGGTAAATTCCTGATACACCCACGCGTGCACAGCGTCGTGCACGCGTGCAGCTAGCCCTAGGACACGACACACACGATCTGTGTCTCGTGGTCGTGTCAGTAGGTAGGGTAGGTCTAGGGGTATGTGTCAGTGTGTCTGCACGGTGTCCACGTGTCTCACAGAGTCGACACGAGACACGTATCAGTCGAGGAAACTCGACTGTTACACACTGTTTCAGACAGCGTCGTGCGGTGAGTCACGTGCCTCGTGCTCGTGACACAGGACACGACGCACCACGTGCTCGTGTCCACGTGTACGCCACATGAAGGGCTACACGATGGTGTCATTACGAGGTGTCCACGTGGCGTGTCCGTGCGACACGACACGCTTGAAATGTGCTCTGTGCAGTGCAGTGCGCGACCCTTGCGGGGACGATTCCGTGTCCGACACGACACGAGGTCATCCCAATTTTTGGGGATGACCTGTCAGTCAATGCCCGTGTCGTGTCAATTTTGACGTGTCCAAGTGGCGTGTAGAGTGTGTTTGGATACTGTGGTAGCAGGGCACATTTTGTGTACTGTGCAGTGTCCAGACAGTGTTGAAACTGAGAGCTTCGTGTCCAGATTTTGGACACGACACAACCCAATTTGTGCTCAGTGTTTTAGGGTTAGGTTTAGGGTTAGCTAGGCTAGGTTTTGGTTCAAAAACATTTACAAAACAGTGTGTGTTTTATACTGTGACAGTGTGCAAACAGTGAGCAATATTAGGGTTTATATATGTAGGATACGTGTCCGATACGACACCAAACAATTCCTAGATTCCACCAAACTTTACCCACAGCTAGTATACCTATATGCATGCATTCATGAAGAAAAATTACAATATTAATATGGTTTAGAGACATTTACCTATATGTGCAAAATCCTTGAAAACTCAAATAAATGAGGGGGGTGTCCAAGTCCACTTATGGGTGTGTCCAAGTCCTTGTGTCCAACTTGCTAGCCTCCCTTAGCACCCTCTAGGTTGTAGGAACCCAATGCAAGAAACTAGAGGTGATTTGGACCTCTAAAGAGTGAGATATGAAATTTTGAAGTAAAGGGTATTTTTCTAGGATTAAAATTCATATAAAATCTTCATGAATGAATGAAATGAGATTATATAGAAGGGTGGCTGCTAGGGGGGTGCCCTATGGCCGGCCAAGACAAGGGGGGGGGTGTCCTTGGGTTTCCTTCTAGGTTAAGGCAAAGACTTGGTGAAAAGGTTGAAGATATTTTGAGTGTTTGTAGCAAAATATCCTATAAATAAATATCTAGATATTTGTATAGCTTTGACTACCATGAAATATCTAATCCTCTTAGTTTCTAGGTTAGGAACTAACCTCTAGATTTGGGTAAGCTAGGTTTAAGGCTCTCATGACACACTACAATGAATATAATATATTAAAACACATTAATCCCAATAATTCCAAACAAATCCTAGAAAATTACCAAAATACCCCTTAGGCCAAAAATCACTAATTTGGTGTTCTAAGCCTATGGCTAAGCTCTCATGGTCATGGCAACTTCTAGGTTAGAAAAAACTAGGGTTTACACTAAGTTATACTAACCAAAATCACAAAGTCATAAGTCATGACTTAGAAAATGGTTTAACTTAACTAAAATCACCAGAAAATCATACCATGACTAAAATACCACTAATAAATAATAAAAATAATAATTGGTCAAAAATCCCTAATTTTCAGAAACAGGGTGTTACAAGTCTACCCACCTTAAAATAATTTCGTCCTCGAAATTTAGATGGTCGTACTCCTTCTAGGTCAAACCTCCAACAATCAAGGACGAAGCCACTACCTAGGCAACATACAAGGTCAACAAGCAAAATATGGGTAGTAGACCTATACTGGGTCATGTCCAAAAATTGGCTGGCAGTTTTAGGTCATAAGGTGCCCTTAATTCAAATCGAAGCCAAAAATAACTCCATGGGGTAAATCAGGATGGAGTCTCGGATCAGGAAAATCGTACTAAGCAAATGAAGCACACAATGGTATGCCTGAGTGGGACACTAAGGTCATGGGTGTAGGTTGTCAAGTCTAGGTCATGCCTGTGAAATTGGTTTTGAGAAAACACTAGTCTTGTGCTCCTAATTTAAAAGTCATGGTAATGTGCCTACGATGATCATAATTAGAGTGGGAATGGTCAATGGCCTAAATTTAAACCAGAAGTTGTGATGCAATAGTAGTACAAGGATAGTTTAAATGGGATAGTCTGTGACTATGGGTATTAGACTAGGTAGGTAAGAAAACAATGAATCAATAGGGTTAAGAGGTTTACCATTCTATGGTTAGAGCTACTCTTCTAAGTCAAAGGTATAGCACATACATCAATTCATTCCTAAAGGATTATATTAACAATTAGAGCTACTCCTACTCCTACTCCTACTCCTAAGTAAGAGATAAAATCAAAAGAACTATCAGGTCAAATTCATCAAAATAAGAATAGGTAGGAGCATATGGAATTGGATTCCAAGATAGATATAATGAAACAAGATGGGAATGGATTTGAAAGAACAGAACCTGCAAGTGGCTCCATCCATGTAGAATAATATGAAAGCGAACCAAAGTGCAATAGGTTGATCAGACCATCATGCACCGGCCCTGATTAGACAATATGTTAGTGGGTACTAGCCCCCAATAAAATATGTCGTGATCAAGCTCGATAAAATATAAGCTTGCAAAACTAAGGCTAAATTAGCAGTAAAGAAGGTCAAAATATAAGGGAGGTAATGATGAATAAGGTTAAATAGTCCAAGATCCCTTAAACATCAAGGAGTGAGGGTGAATTAAAACAAGAGGAAAAGGGTTTTCAATATCGAAGTTCAAAATAAGATTCTCAAGGGTCGTCCCGGAATCTCTCATGAAATCCTAACAGTGATTGAGTATCCATTCTCTCTAAGCCTATTCCTCTAATCCTATCGCAGGCTGTAGTGATACTCTAGTTCGAATACCACTACATAAACTCGACCTGCATGGGCCACCACTAAAAACGTGTCACGACCCGCACCCACTGTTAGGGTACGAGAACGTAACAACGCCCAGCCTACGCCGCAGTATCGGCGGTAGAACGCTGTCCTAGGTCAATCATCTAACAATATAAAAGTACCTGTACAGTATATACTCTCCGAATGGAGGTGATATAACAATATGCTGTCTCAATCACATCTAAGGTAGAAGAATGAAGAACAGATAGATAGATAGTAACTCAAGGAGAACCATAGCATAGATGAAAAAGGTCTAAGTGTCTAGTACAACATCCAGAATGTCAACTCATAATACAAACTAAGAGTCTATACATAACTCAACATCTCAAAATACAACTCAGATGTGAGACAAAAGTAAATATAGAAAAGACTGCCTAGGCTAAACTGGTCTAGACTACTGGAACAACATCCTCAGCTGCAGTGGATCCTGCTGAGGGTCCACAACATAAGTATCATCTAGTCCTGCTCCATAATAGGTAGACACCAGGGCCTCCTCCTCATCCTCTGTAATATTTTCAACAGGTCCAATCAGGACGGGAACGAGCACAATACATCTCACGCAGTGCATAGATGATAGGAGATATAAAGCATGCAATAGAGTAAAATACAGGAACTGCTGAAGAAGATACATGTAGCAAAAGAGATAACTGTAATGAAATATCTACTGTATATAGAGAACTAGCAGTGTCTAGTGAGTCAGAGCAAAATATAGACATGTGAAATGGCATAGGAGATTCATGGCTACAGCTAGAAGTGATTCATGACTACAGCTACTGGGGTAATATCCACATGACTATTTCCACTCCCCCATCCCCAATCAATACACAAGGATCCATTCAGGTTATGTTAAGATTCGTGATAAGCCCATAATTGGGTGATACGTGAGTGATTCATGAAGATTCATGGAGGCTCGGTGATCATGAGAGTACATGAGTCACTAGCTGATACATGAAGATACATGAAAATAGAAGCATGAGATACATGATGTAAGTGAAACACACATGACAAAAGTACCTGATGCTCCCGAGGGGGATAACATCTCATGAAAAGATCCATATAGTACCAATCCGTGATAACAATCGTGTCAGCATCAAGTAAAGTAAGCTAGAGCAAGAATATAAATCCTGGCAAATATGAAACGGTCAGAGAATGTACTCGCCTGATAACTGAATGTCTGAAGATATACTGCCTGAGGAGAGGTGTGTGGCTCCTAGTCAGGCAATACAAGTCACAATGTATCCACAATAGTAAAAATAAAATATACAATGCATACTACATGATTCTAGGTCAAACTGGTCAAAAGTCAACTCTTGGTCAACTCTAATAGTCAAACTAAGTCACAGGAAGCATACTAAGTCAAATAAGGTCAAACAAGATCAAACAAGGTCAAACAAGTTTAATCTAGGTTTAAGTCAACTCCTGGTCAACACTCTAATCAAACTAGTCAATACTAGCCAACATGATCAATCTGGATCAAGTCTAGATCAAACTAAGTCATTGGTCAAACAAAGACTAGTCAGTTAGGATAATAGGTCAAATGGTCAGACTAGTTGAACTAGTCATTTATTAGGTCAATTAGGTCATGGTTTGACCAATAGTTGACTTTAGTCAACCATGGTCAACAATGGTCAACTTAAGTCAAAGCTAGGTCAACACTAGTTAAACTAGTTAGGGTTTTAGTCAAACTAGTTAACTAATCAAAGGTCAATCCTAGTCACATCTAGGTCAATTAGGTCAAGGTTTGACCTAAGGTTGACTTTGGTCAACCTTCAGTCAACAAGGGTCAACAAGGGGTTTCTAGTAGGGTTTTTGGGTCTTTAGGGTTAGCCCCAAGCCATGGGCCAATGCTCTTGGCCATAGGCCATTGCTAGTCATAGGGTTTTCATATAGCCCTATAGCTAGTAAGTTATACATATATATCTATATATATATTTATAGGCCTAACTATATACCAATATGGGAATACACTATATATAATACCCAACCCCACATATATATAAAATAGCACTATGTATATATCTAATACAATATATATCATATATATATATATATATATACATATATATATAAACAAACCTATATATATATATAATATATATAGAGAGAGGAAAGAGAGAGAGAGACAAAGGGAGAGAGAGAGAATGAGAGAGAGTGGGACAGTAGACAGGGGGGTATCTCAGGTTTCCTGAGACAGGAAACCCCCACAGAACACACACACACACCCACATACATACATACATATGTACATAAATGTACACACACACAACTACACCTACACACAACCAATTTCACTCAAACCTCACCTACACACTTATACATATATACTATATATATACGTACTAATATACACTAGTACAATGGATTAAACACACACAAAATCGAATTGCAATTCGATTTTCAAAACTGGAAAATTATCCCAAAACAGTGAACTGTTGCACTGTGCACTCGATATGGGGGAAAAACGAAATACACGCAACCCAACGAGCTAAGGCTCGCATCTAAGGGTTGGTAACTGACACCCGCACATATACTAGTGTCCTAGGATACTGAAACGACACCACGACACGATTTATCGTGTCCAAACACAAGAAAACACGACTCGGGTAAATTCCTGATACACCCACGCGTGCACAGCGTCGTGCACGCGTGCAGCTAGCCCTAGGACACGACACACACGTACTGTGTCTCGTGTGTCGTGTCAGTAGGTAGGGTAGGTCTAGGGGTATGTGTCAGTGTGTCTGCACGGTGTCCACGTGTCTCACAGAGTCGACACGAGACACGTATCAGTCGAGGAAACTCGACTGTTACACACTGTTTCAGACAGCGTCGTGCGGTGAGTCACGTGCCTCGTGCTCGTGACACAGGACACGACGCACCACGTGCTCGTGTCCACGTGTACGCCACATGAAGGGCTACACGATGGTGTCATTACGAGGTGTCCACGTGGCGTGTCCGTGCGACACGACACGCTTGAAATGTGCTCTGTGCAGTGCAGTGCGCGACCCTTGCGGGGACGATTCCGTGTCCGACACGACACGAGGTCATCCCAATTTTTGGGGATGACCTGTCAGTCAATGCCCGTGTCGTGTGTCAATTTTGACGTGTCCAAGTGGCGTGTAGAGTGTGTTTGGATACTGTGGTAGCAGGGCACATTTTGTGTACTGTGCAGTGTCCAGACAGTGTTGAAACTGAGAGCTTCGTGTCCAGATTTTGGACACGACACAACCCAATTTGTGCTCAGTGTTTTAGGGTTAGGTTTAGGGTTAGCTAGGCTAGGTTTTGGTTCAAAAACATTTACAAAACAGTGTGTGTTTTATACTGTGACAGTGTGCAAACAGTGAGCAATATTAGGGTTTATATATGTAGGATACGTGTCCGATACGACACCAAACAATTCCTAGATTCCACCAAACTTTACCCACAGCTAGTATACACCTATATGCATGCATTCATGAAGAAAAATTACAATATTAATATGGTTTAGAGACATTTACCTATATGTGCAAAATCCTTGAAAACTCAAATAAATGAGGGGGGTGTCCAAGTCCACTTATGGGTGTGTCCAAGTCCTTGTGTCCAACTTGCTAGCCTCCCTTAGCACCCTCTAGGTTGTAGGAACCCAATGCAAGAAACTAGAGGTGATTTGGACCTCTAAAGAGTGAGATATGAAATTTTGAAGTAAAGGGTATTTTTCTAGGATTAAAATTCATATAAAATCTTCATGAATGAATGAAATGAGATTATATAGAAGGGTGGCTGCTAGGGGGGTGCCCTATGGCCGGCCAAGACAAGGGGGGGGGTGTCCTTGGGTTTCCTTCTAGGTTAAGGCAAAGACTTGGTGAAAAGGTTGAAGATATTTTGAGTGTTTGTAGCAAAATATCCTATAATAAATATCTAGATATTTGTATAGCTTTGACTACCATGAAATATCTAATCCTCTTAGTTTCTAGGTTAGGAACTAACCTCTAGATTTGGGTAAGCTAGGTTTAAGGCTCTCATGACACACTACAATGAATATAATATATTAAAACACATTAATCCCAATAATTCCAAACAAATCCTAGAAAATTACCAAAATACCCCTTAGGCCAAAAATCACTAATTTGGTGTTCTAAGCCTATGGCTAAGCTCTCATGGTCATGGCAACTTCTAGGTTAGAAAAAACTAGGGTTTACACTAAGTTATACTAACCAAAATCACAAAGTCATAAGTCATGACTTAGAAAATGGTTTAACTTAACTAAAATCACCAGAAAATCATACCATGACTAAAATACCACTAATAAATAATAAAAATAATAAATTGGTCAAAATCCCTAATTTTCAGAAAACAGGGTGTTACAGACACAGCACTGCGCCAACACGCCGCCATTGGAATGGCATAAAAGACATTTTCCGCTACCTTAAGGATACTACGGATGGACTTATTCTATCCCTACGCGGTTTTGAGTGAGTCCAACGCTCTTGGCACTCGAAACAACGCGACCCTTGTTGGCTACGCCGATGTAGGATACTTATCTGATCCGCACAAGGGGCATTCCCAATCTGGTTACGTCTTTACCATTGGGAACACGGCAATTTCTTGGAGGTCTCGTAAACAGACCTTAGTGGCTACTTCAATGAACCACTTTGAGCTACTCGCGCTCTATGAGGCGACTAGAGAGTGTGTATGGCTTCGAGCTGCTATTGGCCATATTCTAAGTACATGTGATCTTCCATATGACCCAGATGAACCTGTTGTCGTCTATGAGGACAATACTGCTATATTGATCAAGCAAAACATGGTTACATCAAAGGGGATGCTACCAAGCTGTAATAGCCTTTATTTTTTTTAATTATTATTATTATTTTAAATATATATATATATAATATATTACCTTCCAAAACTATTTCTTTCCCAAAATCAAATTCTTTTTTTTGCACATGCCCTTATGCAAATGTCAATTTTACAATTTTTTAAGTGGATTAAGTGTCAACCATGCATGGAGGTTTTGCCAAATGGCATTCATTGCCCATGACAAACCCTTAGGGGCAATGTAGTCATTTCATACCTCCACAACTCTATTTCATAACTTAGGAAAGAGAAGAGAGCATACTTCTTCATTCTGGACCCAGGTGAGCTTCCTCTCCTTCTTTTCTTCTTCTTCCATTCTTTCATTATTCTTCTTTCCTTCTCCTTTTCCTTTCCTTTTATTGTTGTTACTGCTGCTGCTACTGCCACTTTTGCTGCTGCTGCCGCTGCTTTTGCTGCTGCTGCCGCTGCTTTTGCTGCTGCTGCCGCTGCTTTCGCGGCTGCTGGTGCCGCCGGCGGTCGGCCGCCGGCCGACCACCCCCCCTTCCATCTTCTTCCTCTTCTCCTCCTTCTCCTCTACATTCTTTCCCTTTTTTTCATCCTCTTCCTTTTTCAATTATTTCAAATAATTTAGGTCTTGATTTAACCCAAAATTCCAAATTTTGCCCTAGGTTCTGAAATTGGCCATTTGAGGATTTCTCCACAGGAAAACCTTCCCAAGGAGCAAAACAAAGATTAAGGCAAGCCCTCCTTTCTCTCTCCTCTTGAACCTCCCCCTATGTTTATTTTGTTCAAAAATGAAATTCTGAAATTATAAGAAATTCATGCAACCTTGTGATATTGCTAAAATGAATGTTGGGAGTCATGTAGTCGAAATACTCATGATGTATAAGACCACGTATGCGGAAATTGGACACGGTTTTGGACACATCTTGAATACACACCTTCGATTTCTCTTGATTTTGTAAATATATTTGGGAGATGTTTAATATAAAGCTATATATATGTATATACCCGTATGTATGTATGTATACACCTCCATGATAGCAAAATTTTATCCAACATATATGTAGAAGGTTATGCATATATATATATATATATATATATATATATATATATATATAGTGTGCATGTGAGGGGTGCGCCCCAACGAGCGCCTCCAAACGCCCTGTTGTGCGTATATCTCGCGCCCTGTCGAGTGCGAGTGAAAAGGGGAGCATCCTGATGTATGCTTGTGTACTCTTTTTCCCTTAGACCAAGTTTTTTTCTATTGGATTTTCCTTGGCAAGGTTTTAACGAGACACGGTTCAAATCCCTTATTCACTAAGGATTATTATAATCAGGAGGAGTATCCATTTGTATACTTCTAAACCATCGTGTACTCTTTTGTCCTTCGATCAGCGGTTTTTTCCCACTGGGTTTTTCCCTGCACAAGGTTTTGATGAGGCACCTTTGCAATGGTTAGTTTACCCCCATCACACTGACCTGTGTGTGATCTTTTGTCCTTTGACCAAAGTTTTTTTCCCACTCGGGTTTTCTTTGGCAAGGTTTTGACGAGGCACAAGTAGATGGTCAAACTTGAAGATGCAAGCTACAGATAGACGAAGAAACTCAGAGATGTTTACAAGCAGAATTTATGGAGAGCCAAGGGGGAGTGTTGTAACTCATATGGCCCTTCATTTCATCTCCTTGTAACATACAAAAGACCTTTGGCCTTTCGTTTCTTCATAACCCCCAACCTCTCTCTCTATATAAAGAGAGGTTGGGATAGCATGTAATATGCACTTATGTGGTTGATAATATACGAGAAAGCTTCGTCTCCGTGCGTTTGAGCTTTTGCCTTAAAACATTCTTAAATATATTATTTTACACTATTTAAATACGACTACTTTTGACCTAGGAAAATTATTGTAGTATATTTTATCGAATTAAATTATGGGTTTTATCTAAAATAATTTACTAGATTTTCAAACATATTCGTCATGAGTAACCAAAGGGGCCTAGATACAATAAGGCTTTATATATATATAGACCTTTAGAAGATAAAGATTATATAAGTATATTTATGGTTATTAAGTTTATAAAAGTATATACTAGTATATCTTCTTATAAGCTCCTATATAGGTTATAAATACTTATAAGTATTTTGTAAATGATTTTAATAAATATATGTTTCCAAATATATATTTTAAATAATAATAATAAGAATTACCTCTTCTAGAAATAAATTATACCTTAAGATTAAGCATGATAATCAATTATGCATTCTTATTCTTGCAATTCTGACTACTTTATATCGACCTAGGCTAAGTCGACTATACTGGACACCACAGAATTATTGGTTTCACCAGCTAAGGACCTCAGGCAAGTACACTTTCTGATTGCTTTTCGATTCATAGTAGTTTGTACATTTCATGTTCATACATATGTCTTGCTGCTTGTTGACACGCTCGTCACACGGAGTGGACGGAAGAGAAAATATCTTAGTAGACATGTGGACTACCCAGAACTATCTTTCGTGTCTTTCGTGGAGAATAGCAGCTGCACACGACACGTGTAGGGTGCCGGATTTACCTCCTAGCCGTTCACATGTCGAAACGGATATTTCACACCACCTAGGTAGATGTCTTTTATTTTTTTTATTTTTTTTCTCCACCGTGCCATGTCACCAGTATCTTCTAGTTTTCACCTCTCATATATTATTTTCATGTCTTGTTAATTCTATTGTGTTTTCGCATTGTCGTCGGTTTGTGTGCTTGTTCTATTCCTGACTGAAAACCAACATTTTTCAGGTTTAGCTGTGGCTTCACTTAGCTTGGGAGATACGGGTGTACTTACAGACAGAAACCTAGAAATTAGATAGAAGTTATATTATTTTCATTAATTATAAAACTTTATATTTTTCTTTAAATGTAAATGTTATAAATCTTGTAAGAAATCTAGAAAGGTGAATGAGCAGTAAATGTTATTCTTTTGTGATTTTGAGCATCATGGCCGTGACAGCGTTCTACCGTCGACTCTGCGGCATAGGCTAGCTTGGACACGTCTCGTATCCGGAAAAGCGGGTGCGGGTCATGACAAGCTTTTGTGGTGGCCCATGCAGGTCAGTTTTCGTAAATTGTGCAAACTCATGGTAGTACCATCTTAGTCGTACTACTAAGAGCCTGCGACTAGGAAATGCTCATTCACAACTAGGAGTAAATCAATTTTGAGAGAATGGTTAGGACTAAGAGTCCCGAATTTAATTCGACATTTGGATAGTTAAGGTTGCTACATAAGTCTCACTAGACGACTTTTATGGACGGATGCACTATCGCATTTTGATTCGATGGTATTTCTAAGAAGGGTAGATTCGTAACCCTCTTTCCAAAATTTTGAGAATATCTTTTTTATTTACATATTTGAATTAAATATAATTTTTAGAATTTTAGAAATATTTAATTTAATTAATTATTATTATGGAATATCTTAGTCATGGTTAAATTTTGGAGTGTAAAATATCTAGAAACTATGGCATGAATGGTGCAGTGGCATGCTTTAACTAGTGTATTAGCCATGGTAGAAAAGGCTGAGCCATAAGTGTGTCCCAACTAGGAAAACTAGGCCAAGTTGTGACTTGACCCAAAAATATGTATATATATATTTATTTATTATTAGGATTATTGGCTTTTAGAAATTTCGATTGTTCCAAACCAGCCCGAATCTAACCCAGGTCTTAGTGGTCATGTAGTGCGACCAACGTCGTCCATGTAGATATGTAAATGTGTATATATTGGTAGTCCATTTGTAGCATTGTGATTTATTTCTATAAATTATATATTGAATATAATATATGTATTATTGCTATTTAAATTCATATTTTACTTGGAAATAGGGTGACCTCCTCTTAGAATATTATTTTAGGATTATTGGAATTTACTTAGGCTATACATATATACTTTTGTATAAATATATTCATAATGGGTAGACATAGTGCTATTTACATATTTTTCCTCGATCTTGAATATTAGAGAAATATAAATTTAGGTTTATATTTTGCCTTTGGTCATTTTCTCCCTAATCATAATCATTTGTACAACTTTATCTTATGTCTTTGTCCTAAAACATTGACATATCATATGTTCGTATCACTTATATTCTTTTCCTTGGATGTGAGGGAGTATTTTTAAAATAACACCCCACTCAATTGTCTATTAATCTCGAGTTAAGTTTTGAGATTCAAAAGTTTCCTCTCAATCGCCGAACCTTGAATATCCATGAAATAAGGATTATGAGATTTTTACATATTTGGACTTCGAACATTATCCTTCCTAATCAATTGTTTTCTTTTCAAGAAGCTGACATTATACATGAAGAATAGGTACTTACACTTTTCTATTTTTATCAACTTGTATGATATTTTAAACTCCTTTGATATTCTTGGAGATATAGTCGAAATAATTTTGATGACTTGCGATGACAGGACAGCAGCGCACTGTCGTCACTTATTTAAATTATCGAGACTACGGGTTCACTGCAGCTAGCAGCGCACTGGCGTAACATGAACCCTAAGTTGAAGTAATTTCAAGTAACGTAGGTTATCGAATATTATTAAAACTATGTCTTGATTGTCCTATTTGCTCCTTGAGTTGTTATGTCAATGTTGGACAAAGATAATAAAATATTCGATATCGTGTCATAACTGAGTCATGAAACCGAGGTTTACTGCAGCCATGTGTACACTGGCGAGGCATAAATTCTCGGTAAAGTGACTTCATGTATACATACGATTTTCGAATATTATGAAGACTACGTCCTCTTTGACATATGGCTACTGATTTCTTGGCCTACACTTCACTTACTTAAATTATTTTATTATTATTTAATTTTATCCTTTCATATCTCTTATCTTTACGGTCATTTGTCTTCCTAAGCATCCCTTAAACTTATTTTTGAATTCCTTCCATTTACAATCACACCGAGATTATGATTCTAGGATTATGCCTACATAATTGATCGTGCTAAGACGATTTTAAATTGGATCATCCTTACGATTTTTGGTCGAGCTAGACTATTGGGTTATATCTTGATCATGTCAATTCGTGTACTTTCTTGATTTCGAGTCCATAATCACGCCTAAATAATTTTGCCTAAATATTTTATTGTGCCAAACAAAATTTAAATTTTGACCATTGATCATGCCTATATAATTCCATGGGTAGTTAATCGTGCCACATAGCATCTTTTCTTAAAATTTCAAATTTTATTCACGACATAATTCATTTTGATCAGCGATCATATCATTTCTTGATCACGACTAATTGTGCCATCCGAAATTTCGGAGAGGAAATTTCTAAGGTGGGTAGGGTCTTCGATTAGTGAAATGTCCTTAGGGTTACGATTTCTTGAACATCTAGGACCTATTGATTCAAGACCGTAGCCTAAGACTCCAGCACCAAGCCATATCTAGGTACTTCTCCACTTCCATCCTTCCGTGGTCAATACTCGATCACTATTTTCTTTTGAATCAAAAATTCTTATTAAGCAAGTTTTGGTCACCCTTGATTTTATCCTATCAGTCAATATCGATCGTATTAAAATTCAATGTTGCTACCTTTCCTTCAGCCTATCTATGCTCGACATTCCCAAATTCGAGGACGAATTTATTTCTAAGGTGGGTAGATTTGTAACTCCTCTTCCCGGATTTTAGTTTTAATTATTTTATTGACTTTATTTCAAGTTGGAAAAAAAATATGTTGCTATCATAATCTTATATATTTATGAAACCATTTTCGAACGACTTTTATAAATGATATATTTAGACCCATTAATTACCTTTAAGATTTGAAAATATGTTTTCAAATACTAATTAATATTGAGTATTATTTCAAAGAACTATTTTAAAGTATTATTATTTCCAAAGTGTTAAATATGGATTTGGTTAAATATATTATAAATGTTATGAAATAATATATATTATAGATTGATTTTGATTTAAGCTAGAGTCTACTTTGATTCAATATTTATCAGCTCAAATTTACAAAATCTATTTTAATTAGTATTTGACAAATATGGAGTATATTTTAAACAACTACTGTGATTGAAATTTGGCTTACATAATTTGATTTAGAATTATAAACGCTATCTTGAAATTTATTTAACATTATTAAAATAGCAATTTTAAATATTATTGTTATCGGGTACTATATCTAGATTGATTAATTAATGTTTAAATATTTATCTGAGATTTAAATTCAAATAAGAGATTACTCCTATCTCCTGGTGGTCGACTCCAAATTCGTTTTAAATCAAAATCATCTATCCCCTCCCACAAGATCAAAAATAGTATAAATATAGTAGTGGCAATTTGACCCGTCATTCCCTTCCCAAAAACAGCAGCACCCCGCAGTTGCCCCAACCACGACCACCACCAGGATCAACTTCCGTTCTCCGTCAACTTCATCGTCGGCCATCACCATAGCCTCCCCGTTCCTCCCACGTTCCGAAAACATGGCGACCCCATTACCCGATATTGCAACCACCAACAACAGCCACAAACACAATAACACAACCTGCAGTCGTGTCCGAACCCGTGTTGTCCGTGTCCACCATATCGTCTCGTTCATTACATCACAGCATTCAAGTTTCAGCATCCTACATCAGAGAGAAAGCAATACAATACACAAAATCAAAGATGACCCCGACCCTGACCTCTCCGACCGCCCAGCGTCGTCGACGGTGAACCCGTTCACCGTCCTCGAGCCACCCACTCCTGCAGGCGTCTTTCCCAAGCGGTCCGCCACCCTTGCTTCCAGCACGAGCGACCGCAACTGTTTACCCCGGGCGGTTGATCTCCACCGTGAGACCCCTCGAATCGCGTCGACCGGACACCACCGTTCCCCCATCGAGACTTGCTCGACGAGCCTTCGTCCCCGACGGGTTAGCCAATGCCGGGCGCGACACCGTCGTGGCCACGCCAAGAGGCCAGCCGGGACCTTCAGACGAGTAGCGCCCATCCGCTGTTGTCCGTGCACTACTCGATCGGCACCTCCTTGGCTGCGGTTCGTCGCCTCTCGTTCCCCGTGCCCTAACCACCTCCAGAGTGCGATAACCGCAGCCGCCGGTCCCTATTTCCCTAAGCCGGTGGAACCCCTCCGGTCATCTCCGTGCCCCACCGAGCCCTCTTCTCCTTGACCGTGCTTGGCCTGGAGCCACTCAAGTTCCGACTTTCGTCGACGACCTCCCCGCTTCCCAGATCTGCTCCGCCTTCCGCGAGCGCCATCCCCGCTCCGCCTGGATCCACCTTCTCCGGCGAGCTCCCATACCACAGATCCGTCGCTGGGATGATGCTCCTCCTCGTGTCGATTGTCCACGCCGTGCGTCGAGCCGCGGCGCAGTGGCCAGTCGCTCCTCTTCCCCAACGGCCGGCCGCGAACGCCGGGCTCCGCCTCTCTCCCCATGGTAAGTCTCCTCCCCTTGTTTCTCCCTCTCGCTCCCCATCCCCCTCTCTCGATCTCTCTTCCCTCCCTCTTCTTCTTCTTTTTGGGAAGAACAACATTCCCAACCTCTGTAACTCTCTCTCTCTCCTTGAATTTTCTTAATGGTTAAGTTATATTTTCTATTAAAAAAATCATATGTTTTCGGGACAGAGCTCTTTGCGGTCAGTGAATAGTTTGTATATTATTATTATTATATGAAGTAGCAATTATTCAGTATAGAAACATTAGTATACTATGTATGTATACATTGTTATAAACTGTTATTATGATAAATATTACCAAAGTATCTGGTTTTATGAAATATATACACATATATTAATTGATTTCCTAAAATAAAGTAACAAAAGCATAGTTTCTGCTTGACTATATAGGTGACTTCAAAAAGCCGATTTTGAAGCTTAGATGTATTACTATATTGTTTCATGGTATTTTAAAAATGTAGCCTTGACCTAAAACTCTATCTTGACAAAATTTTGATTTTAGCCCTAAAATATATTCTTAAATATAGTATTTTATAATATTTAAATACGACTACTTTTGACATAGGAAAATTATTGTAGTATATTTTATCTAATTAAATTATGGGTTTTATCTAAAATAATTTACTAGATTTTCAAACATATTCGTCATGAGTAACCTAAGGGGCCTAGATACAATAAGGCTTTATATATATAGACCTTTAGAAGATAAAGATTATATAAGTATATTTATGGTTATTAAGTTTATAAAAGTATATACTAGTATATCTTCTTATAAGCTCCTATATAAGGTTATAAATACTTATAAGTATTTTGTAAATGATTTTAATAAATATATGTTTCCAAATATATATTTTAAATAATAATAATAAGAATTACCTCTTCTAGAAATAAATTATACCTTAAGATTAAGCATAATAATCAATTGTGCATTCTTATTCTTGTAATTCTGACTACTTTATATCGACCTAGGCTAAGTCGACTATACTGGACACCACAGAATTATTGGTTTCACCAGCTAAGACCTTAGGCAAGTACACTTTCTGATTGCTTTTTGATTCATAGTAGTTTGTACATTTCATGTTCATATATATGTCTTGCTGCTTGTTGACACGCTCGTCACACGGAGTAGTCGGGAGGGAAAATATCTTAGTAGACATGTGGACTACCCAGAACTATTCCCCGTGTCTTTCGTGGAGAATAGCAGCTGCACACGACACGTGCAGGGTGCCGGATTTACCCCCTAGCCGTTCACATGTCAAAACGGATATTTCACACAACCTAGGTAGATGTCTTTTATTTATTTTATTTTTTTTTTCCACCGTGCCATGTCACCAGTATCTTCTAGTTTTCACCTCTCATATGTTATTTTCATGTCTTGTTAATTCTTTTATGTTTTCGCATTGTCGTCGGTTTGTGTGCTTGTTCCATTCTTGACTGGAAACCAACATTTTTCAGGTTTAGCTGTAGCTTCACTTAGCTTGGGAGATACGGGTGTACTTACAGACAGAAACCTAGAAATTAGATAGAAGTTATATCATTTTCATTAATTGTAAAACTTTGTATTTTTCTTTAAATGTAAATATTGTAAATCTTGTAATTGTTGTAGTAAATCTAGAAAGGTGAATGAGCAATAAATGTTATTCTTTCATAATTTTGAGCTTCATGGTCGTGACAGCGTTCTACCGCCGACTCTGCGGTGTAGGCTGGCTTGGATACGTCTCGTATCCGGAAAAGCGGGTGTGGGTCGTGACAACGAGCAAAGGTAGTATGGATGCTAAGGTTATTCGACTAACAGAAACGAGCAAAAAGTAGCAGGAGTGCTAAGGTTGTTCGGCTAAAGAAAATGAATTAAGGTGGAGATTGTTAAAATAGGAATAACAATGGAGTTAAAAATTTAGCCCCACGTCGGATAGGTGGTGGAATAATGAGATGTAGATAATTGAGATTGGTTTAGATCTTACATGAGAAAAAAAATTAAGGCATATAAGCCCAGTTCAATATCGCATCTCATGGGCCAACTCTGGTTCGGATCACACCATCTTCCTAACATAACTATGGTAAAAATCATTTAAGTTTAACAAAATGGTTGTTATGGTTGAAGAGAGAGAATCTCTTCCCGAATAAGACGCAGAAGTCTTTTTGTAATGCCAGTCCCAAAATACGTAGTACTAGGATATGTATACATGCCAACTACGCATCGAAAGGACTCTAGCCCGGCTCGAATACGTATAAGATATCTGGTTGTTCTAGAATCAACTACATCTCAATCCACTAAATATCGATAACAATAACGAATCAAGTGCAGTAAGGCTGATCAAATCATAACATACTGATTCTAGAATAGATAAATATGTTATAGTGGATCCCCAATAACACATTTATCATGAGCAAGCTAGAAAAAAATTAAGCTTGTAAAAGACTAGGCTATAGTAATAGCGAGTGTCAAATACTTGACAAAATATAAATAAGGAAGATAATGATAATAACAACTAAATATACTAAAGTCTTGGAGTAGCAACCATCATCCGTCAATGTACCATACTTTCATCTCATACCTGGAGAGATCACCAGGTCTTCAGGGGACTAGCAGGACACATAATATACAAGCCTACTTTGACAGTTTAAACATGCAATGAAAACAGGAAACAACTACTAGAAACATGATAAAGATCACATGGAAGAACTCTATAGATAATGACATGTCATATGAAAAGCAATACTAAGTTTGACTACAAAAGAATCGAATGACTGTAGCCCTGCCGTGGTACTCCTGGTCCTATAGCTAGTAGCCTTGCCATAGTACTCCCTAACTATAGTGAGTCTCTATAATAGCCCTGTCGTGGGTCTCCCGAGTCGAGATTAGTCAAGTAGTCAATCCTAGTATCGGTAGAGGGTCAAGTCAAGGTAATATGAAATACGAGATTAAGTCAAGTCAAGTCATGACGCTCAAGTAAATAACGCTATCGAAGTCATATGTGAAAATATAACTAATGATGACAATAAGTGATAACAGGTAAGAGACATAAAAATAAATCATGACAAGATAGAAAATATGGAAAAGTAAAAGAGATATGAACAAGGAAAAATAATAAGAGCATGCATATAAATAAACCTGTAAAAAATTTGGCAAGGTGTACTTACCTGATGTAGCGCATAGAACCAACAATCCAACAACTCAATAAACCACAAAAGTCAAACACTCGCAATAGTCTTTGGACGCTGAAATAGACATGACCAACGTGTTTGTCATAAAATAAATATCTAAGTTTGACTACC
This sequence comes from Iris pallida, assembly GCA_029216955.1. Classification (NCBI taxonomy): domain Eukaryota; kingdom Viridiplantae; phylum Streptophyta; class Magnoliopsida; order Asparagales; family Iridaceae; genus Iris; species Iris pallida. The sequence continues at coordinate 12,751,303 of JANAVB010005797.1, read as the reverse complement.
CATAAGTCCAATTCTGTACACAGGGACAAAATTGAAATTTTGAGTCAAAACGATGTCCGTCGTTGGACCCGCTTTGTACCGAAAAATGTGCCAGCACCTACGGTCTCTAAAGTCATCAAACTATATTTTTATGGGTTCGATTTGACAATACGAATGAAACATATATCTAAAGTAGTATTCAGGTGGGCCGTGTATAAATGTGCTCGTCCAATCGGATCGCGGGCCCGCCAAAATAGCGTTCCGGTCAACCTTCTAAGAATCGGACCAAACTTGGCTCACAGGAACAAACAAATGACACGATTCCAATGGTGCAAGTTTAATCGTGAGGTGACAAACGTGCACAAAGTAATTAGTGTTTTTCCAAAGAGGTCGATACGATATTTTTTACGGATATGCGTCGAATTCGTCGCGCACATGCAACCAATTCGAGTTCCATCAAAGCTCACACGTCCACGAGATCCATACGCTTCTTTCTATGCTCACGGGTTATGACGAAGTAGCCCGATATGTTTGGACGGATCCCGTATCAGAAAATTCTAACATTTTCAAAACAGTTTTTTTGTAGTTTTTTCTTGATTTCAAAAACCAATTTCTTGACATAAAATAGATGTGAATAAAAACTACCATAGCCATTACGAATCTATATAGGTTTTCTTCAAACATATTTAATTAGAATTCTAAAATAGTCGATGGATCGATGAATTTTTGCCTTCCAAAATAGGTTCTTTGAACTACAAAACTATTTAGTTTTGAACAATATTTTTGCCAACATTAGGCTCAATTTATGATGCGTACAGTGCGAACTAAATTGAACTATTTGAAGGAAAACGAAGGGGGTTACGTTAGGTGCATACCCGTGAAATCAGTTGCAAAAATCATTGATTGAGGAGGCGAGAAATTTGTTGCCAAGTTGGCGTCCAGGCTATTGCTACTGCTGTTACTGATGCCTATTTGTAGTTGCGGCGCTGCTCTGCTGCCCTGGTGAGCATGGAAGGGGGACTCTGGCCGACTCCAGTGTGTCAGAGAGGTGGCGCAGGGTGACAAAGAAGTTGCGAGATTGTCGGGGGCGAGGTTTCACAGTGGTTTTGTCGAGTTTTTGATGAGAACTCAATCTCGAATTTTCGCTCTATAGGTTTTTTTTCGAGTTTACAATCCTGATTTAATTCGAATTTAGATTCGAATTTTTGACTGGATTGGTGTAATCCAGTAATCCAACGAGAATAGGATTAGCTTTCATAGAAAAAAAATCTGGTGAAAGTTCATGAAGATTTGAATTCGATTCAAATCGAACTATGTGGTTTGGGTTCGTTCCATGTTGGAGGAGATGAATAGTACACGTTCATCATATTTTTTCCTCCTTTATATATATATATATATATATATATAATATTATATATATATATATATTATCTTTTATATATATATATCTATATATATATATATATAATATCTCTATATATATATATTATATAT
>JANAVB010005797.1:12654830-12747330 GCA_029216955.1 Iris pallida | reverse complement strand
CATAAGGAGGCCAATACAGAGGTACAACTCAATCACAATCTAGAGATAGAATATGGCACGATGAAATAGATAAAGAAATCCTCAACTGAGTACAACAAGAAGTAAAATAATCAAAGTCTCAACAACTCTAAATATACAACTCTGAAAATAAGGACAACAACTAAACATGAAAAGAAAGAACAGTCTAAGCTATCTACACTATGCAAGGTATCGTCCTCAACAGCTACCTGAACCTCCCCAGGGGTCCAGGTCGTGAGTGTCATCTAGGTAAGCTCCAAGTAAGGGGTGCAGGGTTTCTCATCATCCTTTGTAAAAAATTTAACAGGTCCAGTCAGGACGGGAGAGAGTATAATACATCTCACGCAGATCATAACAGGTTAGAGAATATAAACATGCAAGAGAGTACGTTACATGAAACTGAAAGAAAGTACATGATGTAAACAGAGAGAGAACTGTAATAGAAATATCTACTATAAGTAGAGAGCTACCAGTGACTAATGATTTAGAGTACAAAGTCGACATGTGAACGGCTTGATTTGCACATGGCTATACTAAAGAGGCGTACATGGCTATACTACTTTAGAATTGTTCACATGACTAGATCCAGACAAGTTATGTTACGTACATGGTTTTCACATGAAGCCCGTAGATGGATGTACATGAATAATACATGAGGGCTCAGAAACTGAGTGCACATGAATTCCACATGAAGGCCCATGAAGGGTGCACATGAAGTATAGGTTATACATGAATACACGAGAAACATGACCGAACATGATAGCACATGAGAGTACACGAGCGAGCACGAACGAGCATGAAGCACGTGAGAAACATGAATAACATGAGAGCGAGGAATACACGATGTACATGAAATATATGACATAATGTATCCGAAGCTCCCGAGGGGGATAACATCTCAATGTAGGGATCCATATAGTACCAATCCGTGATAATATCGTGACAGCATCAAATAAGGTAAATTAGAGCAGGAATATAATTCTAAGCAAGTTATGAAATGATCAGAGAATGTACTCGCCTGGTATCTGAATAGCTATAGTAAATATATTGTCCGAGATGAGGTACCTGACTCCTAGTTAAAGCAACACCAGTCAAGATGTATACAGGGGATGACAATAGTAATCTACAATGCATCTGCATGCTGTCTAGGTCAAACTAGACTAAAGTCAACACTTGGTCAACTCCAGTCAACTACACTAGTCAAACTAGGTCAACTAGGCCACTCCTAACCCCAGCAAGTCTCATTAGGCCTAACCAAGCCTAGTCTAGCAATCACACACCAATCACAAGGCTATACAAGCCAAACACAAGCCACACATCAAGGCACATTCACATTTAGCTATTTATCATGAAATTTATATATAGCTATATGTATATAGGATTTTATATATTTACAATATTATACAATAAGAGAAAGTTAGAGAGGGAACCAGCATGTAAGGCTATGTGTGTGAACATGGAGGTGAAATGGAAGGCATAGGCTATACTATCTATATGTTAATTACATATCAAGCATGCTAACACAAAAAATATCTATGCATACATTGAAACAAGTAAATTAACTAGTTGTATGCATGCAGGTGTATACTCTATATATTTATATAATCATGAACTTAATATATAGTAAAATAGAGAGGGAGAAATGTGTCACGACCCGCACCCTGAAGAGGGGCACGAGCACGTGGTTACGTCCAGCCTACGCCGCAATATCGGCGGTAGAACGCTGTATATAGGGTCTGTAAATACTACGACTAAAACAGATAAAGGTACTTGTACAGTATATACACTCCGAATGGAGGTGACATAGCAAAACTATCTCAATCACATATATCAAACTAAGGTAGATAGCATGGAAAGGAAAATACGATAGATGAAACAGGAAATGAGTCCAAGATTCATAAGTCAGAGCTATACACAAACATCCATGGTCTCAGAAAATATATATAATAGATACTACAACTGTCAGTGCTAGCTGGCTCGCAGGCCAGGCAAACCTAACTAGCTATACTACTCAGGGTGAGCAAAATCTAGTGGCTCTACCAACAAGCCACGGTCTAAGTCAACTCCGTCAGACTCTACCCCATAGTAGGTCGGACAATCAGCCTCGGAATCATCTGTAATATGTCAACGGTATCCTGTCAGGAAAATGAGCAAGTACAAACACCAACAGCAGTTTCATATGAATTGACCAATTCTATAAGAGACAGTGTAATAAAATACAAGACAAAATCAACTGGAAATACATATCATGATGTGAGTACTGAAAAGGACGACGATATGAATGTATATAGGGCGACTTGGGAACTATTCGGAAGCCGAGTTACAACCCCTAAACCAAACAAGGATCGGGGCTGTAACCCTTCTCCCGAACAGAACTTAGTCACCAAGATAATAAATATAAAAGGTGCCTTGAATTATTAGTGTGTCATGTGATCGGCTTGGGAAAAATATGTTCAGGCTTTCCATCCGACCGGCTATGAACCCTGTATATAATAGAACGATAAGGCCAGTCACCATGGAAAGCTATGAACCGTATAGGGTAAGGCTTTACCCGTCGTGAGGCGAGGGTATAGCTATGAACCATATGTACCATAGAACCATGTGGGAATTTGATCATACAACCACTAATAACTCCCCCATCTTCGAATAGTACAATGGATCTGGACATGACACGTTATGACACGAGATTCCATAAGAGGGTAGCAAGTCCCCTTTTGAAATCGGAGTCTATACCAATATACTGAAATAAGACAGAATATGTACCAATATACCATGTAACTCTAGGAATAACATCTCATGTCATGATCCAACATATACTAGTCCGTGAACTGTCGTGACTAGAAATCGAGTATAACACTACAACTGAATCGAATATAACAGATATCAAGACAATAAAAACTATCAGTGAATGTACTCGCCTGTGGTCCTCAGCTGATAGGGTGAACAGACGCTCAGAGTGATCACAGACCTAAAATAAGATACTATGAGTCAAACAGGACTAAATACTGAAAAAGGAAGCTAATTCAAGTCATGAATGCAAGTCTAAGTCAAAACTAGGTCAATCTAGGTCAGACTGAGTCACACTAGGTCATACTGGCTCATACTAGGTCATACCAGGTCACTGGGAGTCAATCCAAGTCAAACTAGGTCAATCTGGTTCAAGGGTTGACTTACATTTGACTTTTGGTCAAAAAGTCAACTCTGGTCAACACTGAGTCAATCCTGGGTCAACTCTAGGTCAAACGGGGTCAAAGGTTGACTTATAGTTGACTTTTGGTCAAAAAATCAACTCTGGTCAACTCTGGTCAACACTGAGTCAACCCTGGGTCAACCCTAGGTCAAACAAGTCAAATGTTGACTAACAGTTGCCTTTCAGTCAACTGGTCAACTCTGGTTTGATTTCGGTCAATTCTAAGTCAAGTGTTGACTTGAAGTTGACTTTGGGTCAAAAAGTCAACTCTTGGTCAACGAGGGTCAAGACTAGTCTAAACTACCCTCATCTAGTCATTATATACCAAAACCTATTTCTAATCCCATCTAGCAATTAGAAACCCAATACCTTACATTACCCAATACCCCTTATATTTATCCTTACAAGGTATTCCCGATACCTTGTCCATTACAAAGGAAACCCTTCTAGATCTCAGGATACTAGCCTAGGCTTCTTAGGGTAGCTAGATACTATCCTATCTAGGGTTTACCAACCAAAAAATCTAGGGTTCTTGGGCACTTAATCCATATTATCTTCCATGTTGGTCATCCCAACATTACCTTAAGGTAATCTTGAGATATCAAGATACCACATCTAACATAACCCATTTCTTCTAAACCACACTCACTCTCCCCCACAAACATCATCTATCTAACTCCCATCTAACTTAGAATGCTACTCCTAAAATAACTCTCAAGAACCAACTCAAACAACTACCACAAACCCCCTAATGTATCTTAACCTGACATATAACATAACATGACCAACCTTATTTTCTACCACTATAAACACTACTCCACTAACCATCTAATACACTAATAACACTCTCTAACTTAGGGGTTTCGTAGTACTAAATGTGGTTGACAAGTGGGGGTAGGTATTTGGGGCTAAGGTAGTTCAAAAGAGGATGTTTCGGGACCACAAAAACTCCAAAAAACCATCCTGCACTGCTTCTGCTTACTGCTTATTCCTGCTTACTGCTTATTGCTTACTGCTTATTGCTTACTGCTTATTCCTGCTGCTTTCCTGCTCATTCCCTCACTCTCTAACCATCTATCCACACACACAAATAAATATATATGCACATTCCACTCACAAAAAAAATATATATATATATTGACACTCTCATTATAATATATACACACACATGAAAATATATATACATATCCACTCACCCACACATATATATATATATATATATATATAGAGACACACACACACATACTTATAAATTATATAACCATGAAATATATATATATATATATATATATATATATATATATATATATATATATATATATATATATATATATATATATATATATATATATATATATATATATATGAAACATTAAGAGCAATATTATTGGAAATCAAAATCTGAATTTAAAATAGAAAATATTTATTAAATAAATCACCACCACATGAAGTGTCCAATATTGGGGGTTTCCCACATGGACACAAAGCACAACACAAAGGACACTCCTATGACCTCCAAATGGACACGAAATGGACACAATTGGAGATACAACCATGGGGGTTATTCCTACGGGTTCAAAATAATCCTATATGCATGTTGGGGTGGATTAGAGGAGAGATTATACCTTCCGGGAGAGAGATTCAAAGGTAAAAAGCCTTCCGACTCGACACCGACACGTAGAGATTCCAAAAGGACACGAACGAGCTCCGATTCCTCCCAAACTTGGCTAGCTCCTCCCTTTCATGGAGTAGAGGAGAAAAGAAGAAGATTTGGTGGAAGAAGGAGTTGATTTGGTGGAGAAATGATAGGGATTTGCTCTCTAGAAATTTGGAGAAGAACAAAAGAGAGAAAATAGATGGATAATGACAAATGGGAGGCTCAACCCTATCCTTATTGTGGCTGGCCATAAAGGTGGTTTTGTCTTATTAGGATATGCCTAAAAGCCCCTTACACTAATCTATTAGCTAATATATTGGTAGGGGTTTAAGTCGGGGGTAGTTTGGTCATTCCAAAATCACTAATCTCAACTAATACTAACCAAAATAATTAGTCTAGTCACTAACTAAAATAACTAACATGTGGGCCATGGCTAACTAGTGTGTGGGCCCGCTAAGGTCAACACTACCCCGGGTCCCCGATACAAGTCGGAATGAGCTGAAATTCGAACCCGACTCAAATAACCCCAAAATATTATTATAAATAAATAAATAATTTCAAAAATATTCAAAAGTGAAAAATGACAAAAATATCCCTGTTTCTGGAAACTGGGGGTGACAAATCTATCCACCTTAAAAAATTTCGTCCTCGAAATTAAAACCAAACAATAGTAAAATCTCAAATCACAAGTCATGATTTAAAATTTAAAATGATTTAAAATCTCGAAATCAAAGCATGAATCAAATGACTAAAAATTACAAAATTTGAAATTACTCTCAATTAGAAACTCTAGGTCTATCCACCTTAAAAATTCATCCTCAAAAATTAAAACGAAGCAAACACAGAAAATTTATGCAATTTGATAATCGTATGCGTCTGTCCAATAATCATGATACTCAGAATCTCCGTCATGCCAGTGAGCAAGGCTACGATAATCACAGATTCCTCAACTACGGTACATACCTCTAGAATTATGGTATTTAAAATTTTTGTAATGCCGCTAGCTTGGCAGCGAAAACCTTAAATTCCTACACCCGAGAAATACGTCCATAGTCCTACTATATGTTCTCACTCTGCTTGCTAGCATGACCCTAGAGGATTCTAAATCTCATAATCGAGGCGACCTAGCCCATACGACTTATCTCAGAAGGAAATCTCATCACAAGAACAATTTTTATCCAACGATCAAGAACAGATAGAATCGAAGTTCAAGACAGTTTACGAAGGCAAATGCGGAAAGGAGATTCGAAAGATTGGAACCTGCTATATGCTCTGCTACTGCCTGAGTGGGCTCAACTGTCATGGCGAAAGCTCGTCCCTGCTGGCCTCCTATAGCCTGCTACACTCTGTCCTGGCCTGCCTGTCTGGCTGCACAGACCGCACAGTCCTTCACCTGGTGGTCTGGAGCTCCACAGAATAAACAGACTCCCAGCTTCATCCTACAAGCCTCCCGGGTGTGCCCCATCTTTTTGCAGAAGGCACACAGGATGTCTTGCCTCCGGCCCTGTCCCTGGTACTGCTGGGCACACGCCGGTGCCTGCTGAAGCTGCAACTGAGGCTGCTGCTGCTGAAACTGCCTCTGCTGGAAATATGGGCGCTTCGCTGGCCCTGCACTCGAACTAGCTCCAAGAGCGTCACTGCTCCTCTTCGACTTGAGGCCAAAGTCCTCCTCTGCAATCTGAGCCTCCATAAGGATCTGCTCGAACGTCGCGTCTGTCGCCCAGATGTGCGAGTACGCACTGCATGTATAAGGCCCCTCCGGAACTTCCGGGCCTTGTACCCCTCATCCTGGACCAAACTAGGTACAAACCTGCTCAGGCGGAAGAACTCCGCTGCATACTCGTCTACCGACGAGTTCCCCTACACCAAACTAGCAAACTGCCCCTCCAGAGCTGTCAAGGCTACATCTGGGTAGAACTTCTCCTTAAAGAGTTTCCTGAAGTCCTCCCAAGATATATCACTCACTGACGTACGCGGATCCGTACGGTACCAAGTCAGCGCTATATCGAAGAACTGGCTCGCTACAGACGTCACCCACAGACCTTTCGGGACCTCTGCCAACTCCAGACTCCGCTGGACATCCTCTAGCCAGTCGTCCGCGTATAGGATACCCTAGGTACCCTTGAACTCCCGTGGGTTCATCTTCCTGAAGTCAAGGTGGGTACCGGGCCTCCCCTGACCCTGCTGCTGATCTGGTGCTCCCTGAACTATAGTCTGTGCACCTCTCTCCACTGCTGCCATCGCTAGCTGATGCGAGTTCTCCATAGTCTGTCGTAGCACCTCTGCCTGACGATGCTGTGCCTCTGTCGGTGCTCTCTGTGTCTGCAGCATCTGCTGCAGAAGGGCCATCATCCCCTGAGTATCTATCGGTAACTGAGGCGGCGGTGGAAGAATGTCAGGGATGACCATAGACGGTCTCACTGATGGAGGTGGAAGACCTCCTGGAACCGTCGCTGCTGCTGCTTCCGCCGGAAGGGCAGGGACTGATGTGGCAGCTCCCTGAACTGCAGCTCCCTCAGCTGGAGGTGGAAGACCTCCGAGAACTGCCGCTGCTACTCCTGCCTGAAGGGCAGGGACTGTGGCTACTGCTCTCTCGACTGCTACTCCCATAGCCGGAGGTGGAAGAACTCCCGGATCTGACCTCTCTGGAACTGTACTAGGCCCTGCCGCCTGAGAACGAGTCACCATCATCCTGAAGATGAATTGAACCCAAGAGATCAATATGGCACATGATAAGATATTATCAAAGGAGGACAATTGAATTCAAATGCAAGAAGAGTTGTCATGGTAATCAAAAGATCAAAAATTTCCTAAAATGTGATTGAGTAACTCCTATCATACCCAAGATCCTACGTCCTAGTCGCAGGCTCGTAATTAGCACTCTAAGTCGAGTACCATTACGATATCGCACTAATTGCGACTCTGACCTGCATGGGCCACCACAAAATGTGTCACGACCCACACCCTGAAGATGGGGACGAGCACGTGGTTACGTTCAGCCTACGCCGCAGTATCGGCAGTAGAACGCTGTATATAGGGTCTGTAAATACTACGACTAAAACAGATAAAGGTACTTGTACAGTATATACACTCCGAATGGAGGTGACATAGCAATACTGTCTCAATCACATATATCAAACTAAGGTAGATAGCATGGAAAGGAAAATACAATAGATAAAACAGGAAATGAGTCCAAGATTCACAAGTCAGAGCTATACACAAACATCCATGGTCTCAGAAAATATATATAATAGATACTACAACTGTCAGTGCTAGCTGGCTCACAGGCCAGGCAAACCTAACTAGCTATACTACTCAGGGTGAGCAAAATCTAGTGGCTCTACCAACAAGCCACGGTCTAAGTCTACTCCGTCAGACTCTACCCCATAGTAGGTCGGGCAATCAGCCTCGGAATCATCTGTAATATGTCAACGGTATCCTGTCAGGAAAATGAGCAAGTACAAACACCAACAACAGTTTCATATGAATTGACAAATTCTATAAGAGACAGTGTAATGAAATACAAGACAAAATCAACTGGAAATACATATCATGATGTGAGTACTGAAAAGGACGACGATATGAATGTATATAGAGCAACTTGGGAACTATTCGGAAGCCGAGTTTCAACCCCTAAACCAAACAAGGACTGGGGCTGTAACCCTTCTTCCGAACAGAACGTAGTCACCAAGATAATAAATATAAAAGGTGCCTTGAATTATTAGTGTGTCATGTGATCGGCTTGGGAAAAATATGCTCAGGCTTTCCATCCGACCGGCTATGAACCCTGTATACAATAGAACGATAAGGCCAGTCACCATGGAAAGCTATGAACCGTATAGGGTAAGGCTTTACCCGTCGTGAGACGAGGGTATAGCTATGAACCATATGTACCATAGAACCATGTGGGAATTTGATCACACAACCACTAATAACTCTCCCATCTCCGAATAGTACAATGGATCTGGACATGACACGTTATGACACGAGATTCCATAAGAGGGTAGCAAGTCCCCTTTTGAAATCGGAGTCTATACCAATACACTGAAATAAGACAGAATATGTACCAATATACCATGTAACTCTAGGAATAACATCTCATGTCATGATCCAACATATACTAGTCCGTGAACTGTCGTGACTGGAAATCGAGTATAACACTACAACTGAATCGGATATAGCAGATATCAAGACAATAAAAACTATCAGTGAATGTACTCGCCTGTGGTCCTGAGCTGATAGGGTGAACAGACGCTCAGAGTGATCGCAGACCTAAAATAAGATACTATGAGTCAAACAGGACTAAATACTGAAAAAGGAAGCTAATTCAAGTCATGAATGCAAGTCTAAGTCAAAACTAGGTCAATCTAGGTCAGACTGAGTCACACTAGGTCATACTGGCTCATACTAGGTCATACCAGGTCACTGGGAGTCAATCCAAGTCAAACTAGGTCAATCTGGTTCAAGGGTTGACTTACAGTTGACTTTTGGTCAAAAAGTCAACTCTGGTCAACTCTGGTCAACACTGAGTCAACCCTGGGTCAACTCTAGGTCAAACGGGGTCAAAGCTTGACTTACAGTTGACTTTTGGTCAAAAAGTCAACTCTGGTCAACTCTGGTCAATACTGAGTCAACCCTGGGTCAACCCTAGGTCAAACAAGTCAAATGTTGACTAACAGTTGCCTTTCAGTCAACTGGTCAACTCTGGTTTGATTTCGGTCAATTCTAAGTCAAGTGTTGACTTGAAGTTGACTTTGGGTCAAAAAGTCAACTCTTGGTCAACGGGGGTCAAGACTAGTCTAAACTACCCTCATCTAGTCATTATATACCAAGACAACCTATTTCTAATCCCATCTAGCAATTAGAAACCCAATACCTTACATTACCCAATACCCCTTATATTTACCCTTACAAGGTATTCCCGATACCTTGCCCATTACAAAGGAAACCCTTCTAGATCTCAGGATACTAGCCTAGGCTTCTTAGGGTAGCTAGATACTATCCTATCTAGGGTTCTTGGGCATCTAATCCATCTTATCTTCCATGTTGGTCATCCCAACATTACCTTAAGGTAATCTTGAGATATCAAGATACCACATCTAACATAACCCATTTCTTCTAAACCACACTTACTCTCCCTCACAAACATCATCTATCTAACCCCCATCTAACTTAGAATGCTACTCCTAAAATAACTCTCAAGAACCAACTCAAACAACTACCACAAACCCCCTAATGTATCTTAACATGACATATAACATAACATGACCAACCTTATTTTCTACCACTATAAACACTACTCCACTAACCATCTAACACACTAATAACACTCTCTAACTTAGGGGTTTCGTAGTACTAAATGTGGTTGACAAGTGGGGGTAGGTATTTGGGGCTAAGGTGGTTCAAAAGGGGATGTTTCGGGACCACAAAAACTCCAAAAAACCATCATGCACTGCTTCTGCTTACTGCTTATTCCTGCTTACTGCTTATTGCTTACTGCTTATTCCTGCTGCTTTCCTGCTCATTCCCTCACTCTCTAACCATCTATCCACACACACAAATAAATATATATGCACATTCCACTCACAAAAAGAACGTTAACTAACCCTATGTTTTACACTTATTACAGAAACTACCCCTACTTTGAAACTAATTATGCGGATCACCCCTATAGTTTCTATTTTCTATAAAAATATAACACTAACTATCCCTATGTTTTATAAAATTTCTAAAGGAGAGGGGTGGTGAGTGTAATTAGTTTCAAATAGGGGTAGTCTCTGTAATACTCATGAAACATAGGGGGGGTTGGTGTATTTATTTCTGAAAGTATATATACATATCCACTCACCCACACATATATATATAGAGAGACACACACACATACTTATAGATTATATAACCATGAAATATTTATATATATATATATATATATATATATATATATATATATATATATATATATATATATATATATATATATATATATATATATATATATATATATATATATGAAACATTAAGAGCAATATTATAGGAAATCAAAATCTGAATTTAAAATAGAAAATATTCATTAAATAAATCACCACCACATGAAGTGTCCAATATTGGGGGTTTCCCACATGGACACAAAGCACAACACAAAGGACACTCCTATGACCTCCAAATGGACACGAAATGGACACAAATGGAGATACAACCATTGGGGTTATTCCTACGGGTTCAAAATAATTCTATATGCATGTTGGGGTGGATTAGAGGAGAGATTATACCTTCCGGGAGAGAGATTCAAAGGAAAAAGCCTTCCGACTCGACACCGACACGTAGAGATTCCAAAAGGACACGAACGAGCTCCGATTCCTCCCAAACTTGGCTAGCTCCTCCCTTTCATGGAGTAGAGGAGAAAAGAAGAAGATTTGGTGGAAGTAGGAGTTGATTTGGTGGAGAAATGATAGGGATTTGCTCTCTAGAAATTTGGAGAAGAACAAGAGAGAGAAAAATAGATGGATAATGACAAATGGGAGGCTCAACCCTATCCTTATTGTGGCTGGCCATAAAGGTGGTTTTATCTTATTAGGATATGCCTAAAAGCCCCTTACACTAATCTATTAGCTAATATATTGGTAGGGGTTTAAGTCGGGGGTAGTTTGGTCATTCCAAAATCACTAATCTCAACTAATACTAACCAAAATAATTAGTCTAGTCACTAACTAAAATAACTAACATATGGGCCATGGCTAACTAGTGTGTGGGCCCGCTAAGGTCAATACTACCCCGGGTCCCCGATACAAGTCGAAATGAGCTGAAATTCGAACCCGACTCAAATAACCCCAAAATATTATTATAAATAAATAAATAATTTCAAAAATATTCAAAAGTGAAAAATGACAAAAATACTCCTGTTTCTGGAAACTGGGGGTGACAGAATGTGTATAGTGTCATGGCAGGGTGAAATGAAATGTGTCTAAAGTGTACATAGGCTTACATAGAGCTAAGTATGTTGTTAAGGGATTTAGTTAGCTCCTGTGTTCTCAGATTTCAGAATTCACATAGGCATGTGTGTGTGCATATAGGATTGCAATGTGTATAAGTGTCAATGGGAAATAGAAATGTAGATACATGTGTGTGTAGAGCATGAGAGCATGTGTGTGTTAGAGTGAGGGGTTAGGTGTACTGTATGTTGTGTGAGGACATAGGAGTGTGTGAGTGTCAAATATAGAAAACAGTAGGTGTGAGAGTTTGATATGGTGTAGTGATAGGAAATAGGAATGTAGTAGGGAACAATGAACAAGATGGCAGGAATCAAATTCAGTTTATGCAAATGACAGTTATACCTCTGTCAAACCAAAATGAATCCCCATAACTCAGTTTACAGGAGCTTCACAAAATACATGAAAATTTAGTTAACCGAAAGTACACATGTGTGTGGAGGCCTGAAACTTGACTGAACAACCTAAGAATTTAGGAATGCACATCAGTTTAGAGCCTACAAGCTATGCATACATACAATTTACCTACGTGGTTCAATATAGGGAATGAAGAGAAGATGCATTGCAAGAATGCAATGCATATCTAAGGAGTGATGAACAAGTGAAGTGAGTGGTGTATGCATAAGTTCTCAGCAAATCAGAAATTCAAGGTTCAAAAACAGTTTATATTGACAGTTCAAAACAGTGTGTTTTGTGTGTATAAAATTCTCAGATTTTGAAATGTGTGTGTGTATACTTCTGAAATCAGTGGTGTGTGTGGCTTAGTAAAAGGGCAGTTCAGTGTTCAGATTATGAAAGGGAGGGGATTCTCAGGTTCAATGTCATGCATTTCATTTTAGGAATTCTCAGAAAATAGGTTCCTCATAACCTAAATCTCAGTTAACTACTTATTCACATGATTTAAATCTCAGGTTTTTATTTAGTCAGTGAGTCAAAACCAAATTCAGTTAACCTTAACCATTCTCAGTTCACTGAAGTTCTCAGGAACTCATTTAACTTAAACTCAGTAAACTACATTCAATTTCAGTTTCACATGCACTCCAATATCTCAGGTTATATTCAGTTCATCACAGGAAAACTGGGAATCAAGTTATGTTGTATAACATGTTGTTCGAGTATGCTCAATGCATTCGAACACAAAACAACCAACACAACTACAAAACCAAAACCCTAACACGCTAGCATTTATACCTAGGTAAATACAATATAAAAACTATAAATTTAGCATGTAAATGGATTAACATAATTAGTGAACTCTGAATTCAGAGAACACAGAATCAGTACTTACACAGAACCCAAATTCGAGTTCACTGTATAAGCCCAACCCAAATCATCACAACTCATCCCCAGGCATGTGATCATGTTACATATTAACAATTGAACATTAAATACATTAATTAACCATTTAATTATTTAAACTCTGTAAGAAGACACAACAGAACAGAAACATGTATCAGAGAATGTAGGAAGCCAAATTAGGATTCGAATCTACATAAAAACCTTAAATTAAAGGCCAACCTAGTGTCGTGTACATAACATGGTATCACACAACGTGTCTCATGTCTAGAAAATTGGACGCAAGGTGTCCAAAGAATAAAATGCATGTATCCGAACAATATGTACAGCCAGGCCTCGTACAGTGGTATCGAGCAACCTAGGGGCTCGTGTGTCGACCCTCGAGCCTCGTACTCGAGTCCAACCCTAGGGTAGGTATAGGGCTAGGGATACAAGTGCCTGTATCGTGTCTAATGTGTGTCGTGTCGTGTCAATCAGCGCGTATCAAAGCGCAAAACCAGTCTGAAACGGTACAGTACATAGACAGTGCGAGTCAATTTTCTTCGTGCACACTAAACGAGAACCCGTAAAACTTTATGGGTGTGATGTCGGTCACTAGGAGAACTTGTCCACCAAATTTCGTGACCTGAGTCGCCGTGTCGTGTCCGCTATGACACCCGAACAGCAGGGCAGCGCACTGGGGCCTCGTGCACGCGTTTGTGTCCAAATTTGGACACGAAACGTGTCCATAATTGTGCTCAGACACAGACCATAGTAATCTACACATAACAAGCTTTCCAAATGTGTAATTTATTTTGAAAACTAAGAACAAAAAGTTCAAAGAGGTATTTCATCAAACACCTAAGTATACACTATGACACGTGTCCGATACAGACACCAAACGGACACGAAATCCACCCAAATTTTAGGGACAGCTAGGAGACTCCTAGATCTAGCTCTAAATGCAAAGAAAACAGAAATTTAAATCAATTTGTGGAGTTTTACCTATAGGTGCAAAAAGCATAAAAAAGCTCCAAATGGGGGATTCCTCCTTGCTAGCTAAATGCTCCCAATTTGTCCCAAAGCTGGGATTAAACCCCGCAATCAGAAAATAGGAGAGTATTAGGTTCTAATGCAAGAAACTAGAGTTAAAAAGGATTTAAAATGAGAAATCTATGGATTGGGGATGAATGGACAAACCATTCTTTTCCTATGTGTTGAAATAAAATAAAAGAGGCAAGAACTAATGAATAAGTGTTTATATAGGGTGGGGATCCCTATGTGGCTGGTTACTGAGGGTTTGGTTAGGGTTAGGGCTTCTTTTTATGGGCCATGGGCCAAGTCACAAGTCATTAAGTCCTTAATCACAAGTCATTTTATTAAACCACAATCCATGAACTAATTCCACTTAAACTAATTCTCCTAATCCAAAATTAGTTTCTAATGACTAAAAGTAGGTTAACCTAAGTTAGACTAGGGTCACCATGGCTAGGGTTAGCTTCTAGGCTAGTCCACTAGGTCTCAACAAGTCAAAGTCAAACTAGAATTTACCAATTCAATAAATCATCAAATAATTCAAACAAGTCAAAATAACCAAATTACCCCTAGGCTAAAAATGATAATTAAATTATCCTCATGACATGGTTAGGCTCCAGGTCATGTAGACTCTAGGATTTCACTGGCAACACATCAAAATCACAAGTCATGATATTTAAATAGTTTTAAAATGATTAAAAATCACTAAAAATCATATTATTATTTAAATATCATAATTAAATAATTTAAAACACAAAATTTCAAAATTACCTACATTTAGAAAACTGGGTGTTACACACCAGGAATCGATCTTCTAACCACTCGGGCTGCATGTATCTCTCTTAACCACTAGGCTAGAGGTCATTTGCCTTCTTTTTTTGCATATATATATATATATATATATATATATATATATATATATATATATATATATATATATATAAGAATTTGTTACAGATATATTTATATTTGAATTAAAATTTTCTAGATATATGAATAGGTAATTAGATAATACCAAGTATTTAAGATATTAGTTAGAAAATGTTTGCTTAATTTTTAATTGTTACATCTTATTTATACTATATGATTAAAAGTTAGTTGTTCATTATTTTAGGATTAGAAGTTAATATTAAAATTGTTTTACTAGTGTTTTTTCTATTAATTAAAAATATACATACGACGATTCATTTTGAATAATTTTAAAATTGGTTTATAATAGTAAAGATAAACAGAATACTGTGGTCTTATTTTTCTTTTCTTTTTTAATACTACAAAAGGGGTGGACAAAGTTCGAGGGCAACATTAAAACAAAGTAGGGGTGAGCAATTGTCGGTTTTAAAATCGTTAACCGAAACGAACCGATCCGACCTGAAAAATCAGTTCGGGTCACATTTTCAAAATTCAGGTTGGTGGTCGCATTTCACAAAACAAGTTAACGGTTATCAGTTTGGGTGACGGGCTTGGGAAATGATTCCCGACCCGAACCGACAACTGACTAATATTCAGTAAATTACCAAAACAAATGTTGTAAATTTGCCTTAACTATTTAAACTTAAATCTCCTATTGATTTTTCTCCCCTCCACTTTTCATCAGCCGAATTTTGTCTCACACTCATGCCTCCCCTTCCTCCCATAGATTTTCCCTAACTATTTTAACTTAAATCTCTTATTGATATTTCTCCCCTCCTCTTTTCATTAGATGAATTTTGTCTCTCGCTCACACCTACCCTTCCCTCTCCTTATCGTGCCCTAATTTTTCTCCTCCTCTGTAGCACTTAGGCAGCTTTGTCTCTGTCGAAAGCTCGATCCCAAGTCTCTTAACTCGTTTGTACTAGATCTGCAGTTTTGCCTCTCTTGATCTCTCGATCTAACCTAGATATGTCTATATCTAATCTAGATATTCGATATCTAACCTAGATCTCTCGAAGTGGGATGTTTCTCACTCAGAACCCTTTATTCTGGTGAGAAATTATCTAAATATATCAATTTTAGTTTTGTTACAATTATTTATTGACTTAATTTATTTTTTATAATTAATTTTGTTTATTTCTTGCAAGAATTGTGGAAGAAGAGTAATTTTGAGTTCGATTTATTATCATAAAAAAAACTACGTGCAACGCATATGAATTTACTAATTTAAGATAATAATTCGAATCCCTATGCATTGCATGAGTTTAGATAATAACTCTAAACTAGTAAATCCATGTGCGTTGCACGTAAAAGAAATTGTTTATGATATTGTTAAAACTAGTTTAAATATTTTAATATATTTAAAATTAGATTTGTTAAACAATTTTAAAAAATTAATATTTTTTGTTTTAAATTTACTTTTTAAATATTTTTTAAATTTGATTTATATATATATATATATATATATATATAAATATATATATATATATATATATATATATATATATATATATATATATATATAGTGCAACTCGGACGAGTTGGGTCGGGCTTGAGGTCAACTCGAGCTCAACCCGATGAATCATAAGCCTAGCCCGAGCCCAAGCCCGGGCCGACCCCCGGTTAAACATATGAAGCCCAAGACCGAGCCCGGAGGATCGGGTTTGACTCGGGTTAAACTCAGGTTGGGTCGGGTCCGTCGAGTTTATCGGGTTCTAATATAATATTTGAAATCATTTTAAACAAAACTAATATTAAACACATAATTAAATAGCAATCAAGTCTTGATCATTAAAAAATACAAACTGAAATAAGATTTATGATAAGGAGTTGAAGAGTTTGGGTAGAAAAAAAATTTAGGATTTAATATATGTATATATATATATATATATATATATATATATATATATATATATATATATATATATATATATATGTTAGTCCCGGGGCTTGAGAAAAGATGGTAAAACAGATGCAACAAAGATCTACGATGATACAAATACCAAATAACCCGATTACAATATGAAGGAGGAAAATAGAGAAGAGAAGATCTCTCGTTCTTCCTTGCAAACGTGTTGCAATTGGGACAGAATGAGTTACAATAATCTAGAGAGAGATGAGAAGAAGAACAATGCTGGGGTGTCAAAACACCGTTGCTCAAAGCAAGATTCGCCCCACACGATCTGCTTCCAGTAACCAGCAAGTTTGAAGAACTTGTGGAACGCTCGAAGTCACCTCTGTTCTGACTCCTCGGATGGACTTGCAATGGCGGCAGCAGCTCTCTCTCTCTCTTTCTCCTTTTCAGACTTGTATTTTTCGTTGTCACCACAAAGGAGGCCAGAAGAGAGTATTTATAGAAAGAGGGTGGAAACCCTAGCCGCCTCTTCAGTTATGAAAAGATTGAATCAAATCCCAAAAGATAGCAACGAGATTTAATTCAAATTCCACAAAGATAGCAACAAAATTAATTTAAATCCCACAAAAATAGGATCTGAATTAATCGCATTGATTCAGCCTTTCCATAACTGACTTGTAATCTGCACAGTCAACGGAGCCCTCCATGCGGCAGCAGTAGCAGCAGCCTGGCCGCATGAGCCTCATGAGCCGCATGGCCTCATGTCCGCATGGACCGCATGAGCTGCATGGCCGCATGGACCGCATGAGCCGCATGGACCGCATGGACCGCATGAGCCGCATGGACCGCATGAGCCACATGGACCGCATGGACCGCATGAGCCGCATGGCCGCATGGCCGCATGGCCGTATGGTCGCGTGGCCGCATATGAGCCGCATACCGCATAAGACCGCATGGCCGCATATGAGCCGCATAAAGACCGCATGACTGCTGAAGTGCTAAGTGCAAAGTGCGCCAACAAAACGCCATATTACGCCTCATGAGCCCATGAGCCCGAGTCCGAGTCCAAGTCGCTAACCCCCTTTGGGACTTAGCTCCAAATGGAAATTAATCCAAGAGAATGACAAAAGCATTAATGCTTAATCCTTGGAGCCTTATTCTTACCTCCTTGTAAAATCATCCACATGGTTCCCTCCTTAGGGTCAACATCCCATGTGCATCTCTCAACAACACACCCAAGTATATATGTTGAGATAACTCATGGTATATTTCCAATGTGGGACTAAAATTTATATGGCATGTTGAGAGCAAGCTCTCTCCATGTAAAAAAAAGCACCAACAATCCCCCACATATCACAACATATATATATATGTCCAGGGTTGAGCGTTCTCCACAGTAATTGTCCATTTTGCATTAGGATAGATGTCGCTGACGACTTGAATCTTCCCGCATGGGTTAAATAATATTGTGATACAAGAATGGACTATGCCTTGAATTCTGTACCACAACTGTAATTTTTCCCACTCATAAATTATAGTTACGTGTGCTTCTGGCTGCACATTAAAGGCCCTGTGCCAGCCTGGTTTCAGTGTATAATTTTGGGCGTCTACAAGTTTACCCTTAAGAGACGGCCTGATATCTCTTTCCATACACTATAAGTGAGTTCTTTATTAAAGAGATATGGCATGAAGCCTTGCGCTTCCTTGCGGTGCTACGCCGCTATGACATGGCCTGAAGCCGAGGCATTACCCCTACCTGGGAACCTCATCGTAGTGTCATACTACTGTAGCATGAGGTCACAAGCCTCTTTGTAGTGCCAAACTACCCAGCATAAAGCCTAAGGCTTCCTTGCGGTGTTACGCCGCAACGACATGGCTTGCAATGCCGAGGCTTTACCCCTACTTGGGTACCTCATCGTGGTATCGTACCACTGTAACATGGAGCCATCCTCCCCTTTGTAGTGCTGTCTACAACTCTTTAATTACGTCATACAGCATTAGGCTACCTGTCTATTTGCGGTGCTACGCCGCTATGACTTGGCTTGCAAAGCCGAGGCATTACCCCTACCTGGGAACCTCATGGTGGAGTCATCCCACTGTAGCATGGAGTTTTACTCCTTGTAGTGCTGCTCTACCGTGCTTCCTGTAAAGCACACCAGGCATTCACTCTGCCTGAGAACTCATTAAGGCGTTTAAGCCAACCTTCCACAGGATCTATTTTTTTTGCAGAAAAATATATAGTAGACAACAGTGGTTATGGGTCCGTATCCCTTCCATGTTCCAGAGAACAAGTACCCACTGTTATCTGATAGTTTTCCAGTCAGTGATCCTCGTTTGAACCAAAAGTTAGATGCCTAATAGATTTTTCTTTGAACTAATAGCATAAAACTTTATGGTAGGATTACAAAGACACACTATCAGAATGCCTTCAAGCCTATTTTACAAGCTGTATCATCGACCAACTGGCGCTTGAGGCCCTTTGTGAACGGATCTGCCAGGTTCTCCTGACTTCGAACATCAACCACTGTAATTACACCTCTTTTGATAAGATCGTGTACTGCCCTGTGCTTCAATCGTACAGTCCTCTTCTTTCTATTGAAGAGGTCATTTGATGCCACCGTCGCAGTCGCCTGGTTGTCACAGTATATCGGTATTGCCGGTATCTGAGCCCCAACCACTGAAAGATCATACATGAGCTCCCGAAGCTATTCTGCTTCATCTGTTGCAGTTTCAAGTGCATAGAATTCAGATTCCATAGAGGAACGAGAGAGTATAGTCTGCTTCTTCGACTTCCACGATATAGCAGCTCCACCCAAGGAAAAGACATATCTACCTGTGGATCTCTCGCTTTCCACCTCTGAAAACCAGTTAGCATCACTGAAGCCTTCCACTACTGTCGGATACCCGTTGTAGTGCAGTGCATATGTCTGAGTCTTCTTGAGATATCTCATCACCCGCTTCACAGCTTTCCAGTGCTCAACCCCTGGTTTGCTTGTGAACCAACTCAGCATTCCTACGGCGAAAGCTATGTCAGGTCTTGTGGCAGTGGTTGCGTACATCAAACTTTCGATAACGCTAGAGTACTCCAGCTGCCTGACGCTTTTCCTTGAGTTTGGCTTCAGCTTCTGATCACACCTGTATGGCGTATCGATCCATGGAAGATTCTTATACCCATAGCATGTGAGCATCTTCTCAATGTAGTGAGATTGTGACAGCGCTACTCCAGTGTCTGTCCGGATGATCTTTATGCCCAAGATGACATCTGCATCCCCCAAGTCCTTCATACTGAACTTGGTTGAGAGAAACTTCTTTGTCTCTGTGACACAGCCTATATCCGTACCTAGGATTAGCATGTCGTCTACGTACAGACAAACGATGACTCCTCTTCCATCAGCGAACTTTGTGTAAACATATTTGTCTGTCTCGCTGACTCTATAGCCGTTTGACCTAATAACTTTGTCAAACTTCTTATGCCACATCTTGGGAGCTTGCTTCAAACCATACAATGATTTTACCAACTTGCAGACTTTGTCTTCAAGACCTTTGACGATAAATCCATCTGGTTGTTGTATGTAAATCTCTTCGGTCAGCTCTCCATCCAGAAATACGGTCTTTACATCCATCTGATGTATCACCAACTTATGTATAGCTGCTAGAGCGATTAACATCCTGATGGTGGTCATCCGAGCTACTGGAGCGTACGTGTCAAAGTAGTCTATCCCCTGTTTTTGAGAAAATCCCTTGGCTACTAGCCTGGCCTTGAACTTGTCAATAGTTCTATCTGCCTTCATCTTCTTCTTGAAGATCCATTTATATCCGATGGGCTTTTCTCCTTCAGGTAGATCTACCAACACCCATGTGTTATTGGAGGTGATAGAGTCAAATTTGTCATTCACTACCTCCTTCCAGAAGATAGCATCTCTGGTCTTCATCGCCTCATCATAGGTAAGTGGATCTGCTTCCACATGATAGGTGACAAAGTCATCTCCGAACTCTTTCGGTCTCCTCGCTCGCTTAGCTGACGGCTCTGCGAGTTCTGGTACAAGAGTTGTTTCATCAACAACAGCTTCTTCTTGGACTACTGGCCCGTATGAGATTTCAGTCTCATTTGCACCTACATCATTTTCCGGAATGTCCGAAAGAACAATATTTTTGTCTTTTGCAAACTTGTCTTCAAAGTATTCAGCATCACGAGATTCGATGATATAATTTGACTCAATATCAAGAAATCTCCTAGCATCACTCTTCTCGGCATACCCCAAGAAGATCTTCTTCGTAGTCCTTGTCCCTAGCTTCTGAATCTTCAGATCTGGGAGCTTCACATACGCCAGACACCCCCACACTCGAATGACATTCAAGTTTGGTCTGACTTTGAACAGAGTTCATGAGGAGTTACGTCTGAAGTTGCATATGGCACTATATTTAGAATAAATGTGGCCATCAATGCAGCTTCTCCCCAGTAGCATTTAGGAAGACCCGCGGTTAGCAGCATTGAGTTCATCATTTCTGTCAACGTTATGTTCTTACTCTCCGCTACTCCATTGGATTGAGGAGAATATGGAGCAATAGTATCGCAAATGATTCCATGTTCTTTGCAGAACGATGCAAATTCATGAGACCTGTACTCCCCACCTCGATCACTTCTTAACCTCTTGAGTTGTTGTCCAGTCTGCCGTTCAGCTTCGGCCCTGAACTCTCTGAACTTTTCGAAGGCTTCGTCTTTAGACTTGAGCAAGTAGACGAACGCGTATTTTGAGAAGTCGTCGATGAAGGTTATGAAATACTTCATCCCGGCCTTCGTAGAGAAATGTTTGAAGTCACAGATATCGGAGTGCACCAACTCCAGAAGATCTGTGCTTCGATTGACCCGATGAAAGGGTTTCCTTGTGATCTTCGTCTGAGCACACACTTCACACTTCTCCACCTTACCCCCACATTTGGAGATAAGTCCTAGACTAGACATTTTGTTAATTCTTTTACAATGAACATGTCCTAGTCTATTATGCCATAACTCAAGAGAATAATCAGAAAATACAACTACATTAATGTCTTCAAACTGGTTGACAAGCTGAATTTTAAACATTTCTTCGGTTTGATAAGCCTTCCCGAAGTATGTTCCTTTCTTGGACATCACCATCTGACCAGCATTGATGTCCATCCTCAAGCCTGCGTTGCAGAGCAGGCTCCCAGAGATCAGGTTCTTGGCAATCGCCGGAACATGCTTCACACCTTAAAGCGTCAGAGTGTTCCCAGAAGTGAGTTTCAGTTCCACGGTCCCGATCCCCAGAACTTCAGCTTGGGCCTGGTTCACCATGACAACCTTCTCAGATATCGGCTGGTACGTGACGAACCATTCCTTGCCAGAACAGACATGGCAAGTCGCACCAGTGTCTATCCACCAGTCAGAGTCAACCCCCACAGTTGTGACATGTCCGATCATAGCAACAATGTTAGAAACCAATAAAACCTTATTAGGCTCACCTTTCTCTGATTGTTTAGGCTTAGATCTGCATTCACTCTTGTAGTGGCCTTTCTTGCCATAATTGTAACAAGTCACATGGGACTTAGTCTTCTTTTGCTTGAAAGAAGGACCCTTCACTTTTAGATTAGTGAAGTCCTTCTTCTTGGGATGAGAAGCCGCCTGCTTCCCCTTGGGATCTCTCGTCTGCACAAGATTGGCTTTAGCCAACTGTTTGGACAGAGTGTCCACCTTCTGTTGGGAACGCATCTCGTCCTCAACATGGATCTCTTGAAGTAGATCTCCCAAGCTAATGTCTGGCTTCTTTCTGTGCATCCTTGCATAGAAAGTACTCCATCCAGCAGGAAGTTTTGAGACGATCCCTCCGACGACAAACTTGTCGAAAAGGGGCATCTCTTCGTCTTCCAGTTTCTGACGCAGCTTCAGAAATTCCTTCACCTGTGGCAGCATGGACTTTTCGTCCTCAAAGAGCAATTTGTGATATTTTTCAACCACAAACATTTTGCTCCTGTTCTTGTCTTCTTCATACAGTTTTTCCACAGACTCCCATATGTCTCTGGCAAGTTTCTTCTTCGAGTAGGATTCTGCCAGGGTGTCCTCCATAGCATTCAGGATGAGAAGCCTACAGATTCTATTTTTCCTTCTCCACTTGGCCTGGAGTTTGGTAGCCGCGTTGATAGCGGCAGTAGATCCAGTGTCTGGAACAGAGGGTTCCTCCAACATAACATGATCAACGTCTTTTAGTTGAAGAGTTAGGTAAACCTTTCTCTTCCAGACTTGATAGTGCTCTCCATCGAACTTTTTCAACTTGCAGAAGTCCGAATGGAGGAGCGAAGCATTAATGTTTTCCATCTACACGGATCTTGCTTTGAGATTGTTAGTCCCGGGGCTTGATCAAAGATGGTAAAACAGAAGCGACAAAGATCTACGATGATACAAATACCAAATAATCCGATTACAATATGGAGGAGGAAAATAGAGAAGAGAAGATCTCTCGTTCTTCCTTGCAAACGTGTTGCAATTGGGACAGAACGAGTTACAATAATCTAGAGAGAGATGAGAAGAAGAACAATGCTGGGGTGTCAAAACACTATTGCTCAAAACAAGATTCGTCCCACACGATCTGCTTTCAGGAACCAACAAGTTTGAAGAACTTGTGGAACGCTCTAAGTCACCTCTGTTCTGACTCCTCGGATGGACATGCAATGGCGGCAACAGCTCTCTCTCTCTTTCTCCTTTTCAGACTTGTATTTTTCGTTGTCACCACAAAGGAGGCCAGAAGAGAGTATTTATAAAGAGAGGGTGGAAACCCTAGCCGCCTCTTCAGTTATGGAAAGATTGAATCAAATCCCAAAAGATAGCAACGAGATTTAATTCAAATCCCACAAAGATAGCAATGAAATTAATTCAAATCCTACAAAGATAGGATCTTAATCGCATTGATTCAGCCTTTCCATAACTGACTTGTAATCTGCACAGTCAGCGGAGCCCTCCCCGCATGGCCGCATGGCCGCGTGGCCGCATATGAGCCGCATGCCGCATAAGACCGCATGGCCGCATAAAGACCGCATGGCCGCATAAAGACCGCATGACTGCTGACGCGCATGAGCCGCATACCGCATAAGACCGCATGGCTGCATGACTGCTGACGTGCTAAGTGCGCCAACAAAACGCCACATTACGCCTCATGAGCCCATGTGTCCGAGTCCGAGTCCGAGTCGCTAAGCCCCTTTGGGACTTAGCTCCAAATGGAAATTAATTCAAGAGAATGACAAAAGCATTAATGCTTAATTCTTGGAGCCTTATTCTTACCTCCTAGTAAAATCACCCACATGGTTCCCTCCTTAGGGTCACCACCCCATGTGCATCTCTCAACAACACACCCAAGTATATATGTTGAGATAATTCATGGTGCATTTTCGATGTGGGACTAAAATTTACAAGGCATGTTGAGAGCAAGCTCTCTCCATGTAAAGAAAGCACCAACAATATATATATATATATATATATATATATATATATATATATATATATATATATATATATATATATATATATATATATTAGTTGGGTTTCGGGTTCTTCGGGTAACCCGACACATGAAATCGAGTCCAACCCAATTTTTGTTCGAGTTCAAATATTTTAATCCGAATCCGAGTATCTTCAACTATAACTCAATCCATTAACGGGCTTATCCGATCGGGCTCGGATTTAGCCCGCCCAAGTTGCACCCCTATGAGAAAGTTAGTTTTTTTTTTATAGGTAATTGTTTGAATAAAATAAATAATGGATGATATATATAGGACATAGACCGTCCATTTATGAGCCGTTTCGAAGTCGCATTATAAAGAGTAGAGATATCTGGATTCTTAAAACTGGAGTTGTATATTTGTTGGTTAAAAATTTGTCGTTTGCTGGAAACTAGAATTTGTTTGAATTTTTTGCTTTGAATGTTTGTTGTTTGGCCTATTACACTGGGAACTTGAACTCTGGTTCTGGAAACTGGAGATGTCTTGATTTTTTTTCTAGGACAGAGAATGATAACATGCAGGCCCATTAAACCAATGTCCATAAACCCAAAAACCTAAAAACTGATCCGTTTTAGTTCGGTTCAGTTCATATGCGATTTTGAATTTAAGCGGCAGTTTGTAAAGTACTTCGGATCGGTTCATGTTCGGCTTTTATTTGCATGGTTCGATTTGGCCGAACCGAATTACTCACGCCTAAAACCAAGCCACCAAGGGGCTATACCCACACCAATGAAGACGCTTACTACAATCTCCATCCCTCCTGCTCGTTTGTCGTTATCCTCAAATTTGGTCTTTGGTTCTTTATCCTCTTTTCTACTAGAGTTCTTGGTGACTTGAGGGATCTCTAGAGTTAGGAAGCTTTAATATACTTGTAAATAAAGAAAGAGAAAAATTATTGGTGACTTGAGGGATTCCGAAAACCCTGAAAAAACGATACTACGCTCTATTGATCACAATTACTGTACATTTTGATAACACAACATCAAAAGAGTTTAGTTAAAGAGAGAGCTCAAGGATTCGCTCGTGGGAGGACGAGGAGGAGGAGGAGATACTAATTAGATGTCGCTCGCGACTTCGAGGGTGGTGGACATCCCGAGCAGCAACAAGAGGAAGATCATGATCGCAACCGGGAGCAGCAGGAGAACGAGCGGCGGCGGCTGCAGCGGGGGGAGCACCACCGGCAGCAGCAGGAGCGATGCGGCTATCACGACCATCAGCAACACCCACCTCTGCCCGAAGTACTCAACCATCAATATTGCATGCTATAGCACACGTACGTATGCATGCACCATGCACGATCGGAAGAAGCTAGCCCGCTAGCGTGCTGGCCGGCCAGGAAAATTGTATTGAAAACGAAGGATATATATATATGTAGAGATACCAAGACCAAGTCGGTTTGTTGACATGACTTGACATGGGAAGAAGAACTAAATATAGTTCGAAAGGAGAGAGTACGTTTGAATGTTTCCAGCTATGGATACAATGAATCTAAGATGTGGGGCGATGCAGGCGAGGGACGTACGTATGTACACTAGTGCCAAGTGGGTGGGAATTAATAAAGTTGATGATTTTGGTCTTGGTTTTGGCCTACAGTTCATTTCTCGGCAATTAAGAAATTTGAATTTTGTACGTTTTGTTTCATTTTTCCGTTTCTTTCCACTCTTCTTCCACGGATGGGGCTCCCAATCTATATAGAGAATATTTTCGCATGCGACTAGCAACATCAGACTGAATCCAATTTGAATATTTTATATATATACAAAATTGGATCTCATCAAACGATCTAGATTAGCTGCGATTATATAAATAAATAAAAATTATATATATATATATATATATATATATATATATATATATATATATATATATATATATATATACACACACGAGCACCTGGTAGACAAAATCCGTAAACTGATCGCAGGATGACACAACGCAGCATTATCATCAGGAGACAAGATGATCCTTATCAAACACGTTCTCTCTTCCATCCCGTTGTACACCCTGTGTGAGACTCGTCTCACAGTATCGGTATTTATATACGGATACGTATTTTGCAGCATATTTCGTATTTTTTTGGTTTCCGGAACACTTTAAAATTTTTCAAGACTATAGGTTTTCTCCTTGATCGGCATACCGCCGGTATACCGGTGTATACCGACGGCATACCGTCCGGACATGTTTTCTACACTTTAGATATTTTGGTTTCTGATATTTTCGTGAATAGTATTTCGGATATTTTCATGAAGAATATTTAGATATTTTTCATAAATAGTATTTAGATATTTTCGTGAATAGTGTTTAGATATTTTCATGAATAGTGTAGATGCACCCTATTATCCAATGGATAATTGGTTTTGTTTTAGTGGCCATGATTGACCTAAACTTTGACATGGATCTTGATCCAACGGCTAAGATTAATTCCCCCTTATATATATATACCATTTCACTTTCTCTCTCCTCTCTCTTTTCATTCTCTTCACTCTCTCTTCATTTCTTCTTCCCTTCTCTTCCCTTGGAGCTTGCCAAGAGCTTGGCCTTGAGGTCTAGAGTGTGGTTTCGTACCCCTCTTGGTGGTGGAGTAGAAGATTAGGCTTAGAGCTTAACCTAAGCAAGTACATCTTGTCAAATTCATGAACAATATTATTTTTGTTGTCATTTTTGTTTTCCTTGGTATTAAAATGCTTAGAATTGTTCTAAACTCATTTTGTTAAGAATGTTTTCCTTGTGATTCTCATCTATATGTATGTTTCTAAATTTGGTTCGAACTAGGTTTTGATTTTCTGTTAAAATTTAATATTGACTTAGTAGAAAACTCGGTATCAAGAGTGATACAGGTGTTACCATCATGGATCTTGGTCACATATGCATATATGAGGCCCTCACCAAGCTTGTATACATATATTTTGAGTTTGGTGGAAATCGGAACTCGTTTCGGTTCCCGAGAACCTTTTTTTTGGAGTATTTTGAGGTATTGATCTATCAAATCTTTGAATTTGTGAAAACTAATACTCCCATGTTGTAGGGAGTAAAATTTTATGCGATTTTTACTTTTGAAAATCCGAATTTCGATTTAAAACAAAGTTTTTATGGCCGAAACAAGTTTTGAGTTTTCAAGAATCAACTTTCTGTGACGGTTCGAAAAATCCGTCGAAAATCTGCAAAAATCTGTCGGGAAATCCGAACTTGCACCACAAAATATGCTGTGACACTTCGGAAAATCCGTTGGTAATCTACAGTAATCTGTCGGATAATCCGGTTAGGCTATTTTTGTCTGTTTTTGCCCGTTTCTGTCCGTTTTTGATATTTTTTCGATTATAATAATTCTTAATATGATAAGATGATCTTGCATAGTTAGAGAATGATTGTACACCCTATATACACTTGACACTAGCACATGTTCAATTATTTTTTTATGAAATGTACTTAGCATTAATTATTCTTTTCCACATGCCAGGATATGTCTTTTGATAGATTCTTTCTTACAAGCTATGATAATTATTGCCATGTCCTCTTTGCTTACTAGATAGTGGCCCATCGTGGCGCACTCATGATACATGTCCTTTTTGCTTACATGATAGTGGCCTGTCATAGCGCACTCTTGATTCTAGTACATGTCTAGCTCCTTGACAGTGGCTCGTCGTAGCGCACTCTTGTCTTGATATTGTCATGTCTTGTTGTGGCTTGTTGTAGTGCACAATCTTGCTTGTCTTGTCCAGTCTTGCATGTCTCATGTCTAGAATGGATTCTGCGGAATGCCACACTGTAACACCCTGTTTTCTGAAATTGGGAATTTTTGAAAAAATTATTATTTTTATTATTTATTAATGGTGTTTAGGGCATGATATAATTTTTGGTGATTATTAGTGTAATTAGAACCATTTTCTAAGTCATGCTAAGTCATGACTTATGACTTTGTGATTTTGTTAGTATAACTTAGTGTAAACTCTAGTTTTCCTTAACCTAGAAGTTGCCATGACTATGTGAGCTTAGCCATAGGCTTAGAACATCAAATTAGTGACTTTTGGCCAAAAGGGTATTTTGGTAATTTACTATACTTTATTTGAGATTATGTGATTTTAATATTATTTAATTCTTGTTAAGTACCATGATTAGTCACTAACCTATCTTACCCTAATCTAGAGGTTAGCTACTAACCTAGAAGCTTTAGGATGGATAATTAGTCAAGGGTTAAAGTAATGGAAATATCTTAGAAAGCACTTTATAGATATTTTGCTTGAAACCCTCAAAAGTGTCCCAACTTTAGCACCAAAGTCTTGCCTTCACCATGAAGGAAAGGGCAAGGACACCCCCCCATGCCATGGCCGGCCAAGGGCACCCCCCTAGCAGCCACACATTGCTATATAGTCCCATTGTATCATTCATGAACAAATTTACATGAATTTAATCCTAAAATAATCCTATTTCCTTCAACACCCACAACTTGATCAATATTGATCCAAATTCACTCTAGTCTTTTGCAATGGGACCCTACAACATCAAGGGTGCTAAGGAAAGCTAGCAATCAAGAATTTGGGAGCTTTGGACATCACCAAGTTGAAGGAAGCACACCCCCTTTTTATTGGATTTGCACAAATAGGTAAATGCCTTCAAACTTAGTTAATATCCTGATTTTCTTCATAAATGCATGCATGTAGGACTACCATAACTGTGGGTCAAGTTTGGTTAAGATTAGAGTTGGTTTGGTGTCCGTATCGGACACGTATCCTAAGCTAGAAACCCTTGTTTGGTGAAATGCCACAGAGGATTCAATTTTGTTAAAATGTAAAACAAATTACATGATCATGTAGCCCTAGACATGTAGGTCACATACCAACTTGACTGAGCACATTTTAGTGCTGTGTCCGTGTCCAAAATGGACACGAACTCACTGCACGAGTACGCACGCGCATGCCCTGCTACCACACCCTTCGTGCGTACTGCACAGGGCACTAGGACACGAGAAAATTTACATGGACACGGAGGCAATGTCTGCGAACATGCCCCCAAAGTTTGGTGTCGCGTCGTGTCGTGTCGAGTGAGAAATATCACTCGTACTGGACACGCGCTGTCAGCGCACACGCGCGCGGGGGCAACTTTGCGCATATCGTGTCGCGCGGACACGACACTTGGGTGTCTCGTGGTGACACGAGCGTGTAGCCCTATGTGTGGCGTACATGAGGATACGAGCACGAGATGTGTCGTGTCCTGTGTCGCGAGCACGAGACGTACAACCATGTGCACGACGCGGTCGAAACGTGTGTATCAGTCGTGTTTTTCACGACTGATACGGGTTTCGTATCGTGTCCACGAGTGTCGTGGACACGTGTTAGTATGTCCATCGTGTAGCCCTATAGATGGGCTACACGTGTGCATGACCCCGATACGTGTCGTGTCTCGTGGTGTGTCCACGAGCGTGTGGAACGCGTGCACGACGCTGTGCACGCGTGTGAGTATCAGTTTACCCGAGTGGGGTTTTTGAGTGTTTGGACACATAAATTCGTGTCGTGGTGTCGTGTCAGGTACCTAGGACACTAGGGTACATGTGGGCCATCAGTTACCAACCTATGGATTCGAGTCTTAGCTCGATTTTGTGTGTGAAATTGGGTTTACCTAGTTTCGAGTGCACAGTCCCTATTTTCCAGTTTTGGGATAAATTCCAGTTTTGCAAATTCGAGTTTTAAACCTATTTTTGATATGAATTATACATGTAATGGTATGTTTTTAGTATATATATACGTAGTATATATGTATGTGTGAGTGTAGGTGAGTTTTGAGGATAAATGGTTGTGTACATTTGTAGTTGTGTGTGTATACACATGTATGTGTATATGTGCACTGTGTGTGTGTGTTTTGTGCATTGGTTGGGGGCTATTTCCTGGTTCCAGGAATACTGGAAACCCCCCTGCTGTACAGCAGCTCTCTCTCACTGTTCTCTTCTCACATTCACTCTCTCTCTCACTCTATGTCCCTCTCTCACTTTCTCTCTATATATATGTAATATATATAAGTTGATATATATATATATATAGATATATACATATATATGTATATATATAAATGATATATATACATTTTGTATTAGATCCCATTATGTCATTATATATATATATATTTTTTTTTTATGTCATTATATATATATATATATATATATATATATATATATATATATATATATATATATATATATATATATATATATATATATATATATGAGTGTGGGTTGTATTATATAGAGTATTTACATATTGGTATTTGGGTAGTAGATAGATAGTGTATATCTATATATATAGATATATATATGTATATATATATAACTTACTAGGTATAGGTTTATATAGAAACCTAAGCAATAGCCTATGGCCAAGATACTAGCCTATGGCCTTGGGGCTAACCTAATGGCCCAAAACACTACTGTTGACCCTTGTTGACTAAGGGTTGACCAAAGTCAACCTTAGGTCAAATTTGACCTAGTTAACCTAGAATTGACTAGGAATGACCTAAAACAACTAGTTTAACTAGTTTGACTAAAACCCTAACTACTTTGACTAGTGTTGACCTAACTTTGACTAGTTTGACTTTAGAGTTGACCAGAGTTGACCAAGAGTTGACTTTGACCAGATTGACCTAGAATCATGTAGTATGCATAGTAGACTTCATTTTTACTATTTAGAACACATTGTGACTTGTGTTGCTCTGATCAGGAGCCAGACACCTCTCCTCAGACAGCATATTCTCTACAGACATTCATACAGCAGGCGAGTACATTCTCTGACCATTTCATACTTGTTCAGGCTTTACTTCTCGCTCTAGATTACTTTACTTGTTGCTGTCATATTGGTAACACGGATTGGTACTATATGTATCTTTACATGAGATGTTATCCCTCTCGGGAGCATCGGGTACTTCATGTTATGTGTGTTTCACTATCATCATGTACTCCTATGCTTCCATCTTACATGTGCACTCATGTGATCATGTACTCTCATGATTCACTGAACCCTCATGTATAACTTCACGTATACTCATTTATGAGCCTCATATGAAGTAATCATGTATAATAACGTAACTTGTCTAGATCCTTGTGTATTGATTGGGGAAACGGGAGAGTAGAAGTAGACATGTGAATAATTCTAAAGTAGTGTAATCATGTGCAAACTCAGTAGTGTAATCATGTATAAATTCTAGCCATTCACATGCCTATCTTGTACTCTACATCACTAGTCACTTACAGTTCTCTATATACAGTAGATATTTCCTTTACAGCTATCTCTTTTACAGCGTATATTTCCTTTCAATATTTCTTGTATCTTACTCTATTGTCTGTATCGTATTTCCTAACCTGATATGAACTGTGTGAGATGTATTGTGCTCGTTCCTGTCCTGACTGGACCTGTTGAAAATATTATAGAGGATGAGGATGAGGCATGGGTGACTACATATTATGGAGCAGGACTAGATGACACTTGTGTTGAGGACCCTCAGCAGGATCCACCTGCAGCTGAGGATGTTGCTCCAGTAGTCTAGACCAGTTAGCTAGACAGTCTTTTCTACATTATTTTTTGTCTCACATTCTGAGTTGTATTTTGAGATGTGGAGATGTATAGACTCTTAGACTCATTGTATTATGAGTTGACATTCTGGATGTTATGTATCCTAGACACTTACACTTATTTTCATCTATGCTACTGTTCTTTTTGAGTTACTATTTATCTATCTATCTATCTGTCTTTCATTCTTCTACCTTAGATGTGATTGAGACAGTATGTTATGATGTTACCTCCATTCAGAGTGTATAAACTGTACAGGTACCTTTATATTGTTATATGATTGACCTAGGATAGTGTTCTACCGCCGACACTGCGGCGTAGGCTGGACGTACCCACGTCTCGTGCCCTTACTCTAGGGTGCGGGTCGTGACATATTTTTAGTGGTGGCCCATGCAGGTCCAGTTTATGTGGTGGTATTCGAACTAGAGTATCGCCACAGCCTGCAGTAGGAAATAGGATGTAGTTGAGGTACTCAATCACATTAAGAAAAATACTTATCTAAATCCCTGCTATCTAAATTCTTGCTGATATTGTTTTTCTTTTGAAATAAGCTGTCTCCTTTGACTATATCGTTTCTTCTCCGTATTGATTTTCTTGTTGATCTGTCTTCAGGATGGTGGAGACACGATCGCAGCGTCTCGGTCCAGGTGACACCACTGAGAGGTCTGCCACCTCTCGTCCAGCTCACCAGGACCCGGGGACCACAGCTCCCCTTACTCCAGCTCATGTGGGAGCTTCTGCCAAATTTGGGGGTGCACCTCTACTCATTCGGGGGACTATCCTAGCTACCCCAGACATGCCTCCCCCACAGTTTCGTCAGCCACAGTTTCAGCAGCACCAGCAACACCAGCAGCAGTTCCAGCCGCCGATGCCATCTGGATTAGTGGATGCTGCACAGATGTTTTCATACTTCCAGCATTTCCTAGAGATGCAGCAGCACCAGCAGCAGCGTCAGACAGCGGAGTTTACCAGGGGCATAGATGAGGCCCATCAGCTAGCTAGAGCGACAGTGGAGAGGTTGGTTGTCCAGCTACAGGGAGGATTGGGACAGCCGCGACAGCAAAGGATTCCGGGCATTCAGGACTTCAAGAAGATGAACCCCAGGGACTTCTTGGGGACAGAGGGGATTCTTTATGCTGATGACTGGATTGAGCACATTGAGGAGATCTTCCGACTGGCGGAGATACCAGCCGGACTCCAGATAGAGGCAGTAGCCAGCCAGATGCGGGATCTTGCCCGTACCTGGTATCAGACGGACCCGAGAGTAGGCACTCCAGGGCAGACATGGGGAGCTTTCAAGGAGATCTTCAAGGGGAAGTTTTTCCCGGATCAGGCAGTCGGTGCTTTGGAGACCCAGTTCGAGAATCTAGTTCAGGGGAACCAGACTGTAGAGGAGTATTCCGGTGAGTTTTGTCGGTTGAGCAGATTTGTGGAGGGCCTTAGCGAGACAACGAAGGCGAGGAGGTTCAGGAAGGGCTTGGTCAAGGAGGTCAAGTCCTTGACCAAGAGTGACAGAAATGCCACTTTTGAGGATATCCTAGGAGGAGCGATGGCGGCTGAGGATGATCTTGAGCTGAAGCTCAAGAGGGGCCACGACACCCAGGGAGCTGGTAGCAGTGGAGGACAGGCCAAGAGGCCTCATTTTTAGCACCAGCAGCATAGGCCATTCCAGCAGCAGAGGCCGTTCCAGCAGGTGCAGCAGTCGAGGCACCAGCAGCAGGCACCCAGGCAGCAGGTCATCAGTTGCACTTTCTGCAAGAAGCAGTGTCATAGATGGAATGACTGCAGAAAGAGGCTTGGCAGGTGTCTACTATGTGGTTCTGGAGACCACCAGCTGAGGGAGTGTCCCATGTCTTCGGGACGACCAGTTCAGGGAGGCGGAGCCAAAACTCCGGCAGGGCAGCAGAAGGGACCTTTGCCGACTCAGCAACAGAGGTTCACCCAGCACCAGCATCAGGCCAGGGGTGGACAGCAGGGGCGAGCCTATGCCATGGCAGCAGAGGATGCCGAGGTTACTGGAGAGCTGATAGCAGGTTCTATTCTTCTCGACTCTATTCCAGCTTATGCATTGTTCGATTCTGGGGCTTCCCATAGCTTTGTATCAGTATCTTTTGCGATTCGACGTCATGTTATATCTAAATCGTTGCCTAGGACTTGCAAGATTACGACCGGGGGTGGCATTATCCTCGTTCGTGATATTTGCAAGGGACGAAGAGTAGTTTTGGGAGGCCGAGAGTTGGATGTGTGCTTGCTCGTAATGCCACTACCGAACTACGATATTGTACTCGGTATGGATTGGTTGAGCATGCACCATGCCAGCATAGATTGCCGCGGGGGTAGAGTTCTGTTCAG
Organism: Iris pallida; assembly: GCA_029216955.1. NCBI lineage: Eukaryota > Viridiplantae > Streptophyta > Magnoliopsida > Asparagales > Iridaceae > Iris > Iris pallida. Next base: position 12,712,994 of record JANAVB010005797.1, on the reverse strand, counting down.
AGCGCCAGGTGAGCCAGAGTTTGTATATTCCCGACGGCAGGCAGAGCAGACTTGCAGAGTTTTCTGTGGAGCTTCAGTCGAGGAGCAGCCAGCTCCACATCCATTGATTGCTGGGTTCATGGACGTATTTCTAGAGGAATTGCCTGGGCTTCCACCAGACAGAGACGTTGAGTTCTCGATAGACTTGGTTCCATGTGCGGAACCTATTTCTCAGCATGTCTATCGGGTGAACAACAGCGAGCTGGTGGAATTGAAGAAACAGATGGATGAGTTGCAGGACAAAGGCTTCATCCACTATAGTTCTTCACCTTGGAGTGCACCGGTACTCTTTGTACCGAAGAAGGATGGGTCGGTACGTATGTGTATCGACTACAGGGTACTCAACAGTCTGACGATCAAGAACAGATATCCACTGCCGCGGATCGACGATCTCTTCGATCAGTTGAGCGGAGCTCGGGTATTCTCGAAGATTGATCTGAGGTCAGGCTACCATCAGGTAAAGGTGAAGAGGGAGGACATCCCAAAGACGGCGTTCAGGACGCGGTACGGCCAGTTCGAGTTTATGGTGATGCCGTTTGGGTTGACGAATGCTCCGGCGGTGTTCATGAACTTGATGAATAAGGTGTTCCACTAGTACTTAGATAAGTTCGTGGTGGTGTTCATCGACGACATCCTGGTGTACTCGAAGACCGAGGAGGAGCACGAGAAGCACTTGAGAGTGGTCCTAAAGACTCTCAAGCAGGAGCAGCTTTACGACAAGCTCTCGAAGTGCGAGTTATTCCTAGATAGAGTTGACTTCCTGGGTCATGTAGTGACTGGAGATGGGATCTCAGTCGACCCGAGGAAGATATCAGCAGTTGAGGCTTGGGCAGCGCCGACGTCAGTGGCAGAGATCAGGAGCTTCCTAGGATTGGCAGGCTACTACAGGAGGTTCGTCCAAGATTTCTTCTGGGTTGCAGAGCCGTTGTCTAGGCTGACCCGGAAGGACGCAGAGTTTCTCTGGTCAGAGGAGTGTCAGGCCGCTTTCGATGAGTTGAAGAAGCAGTTGACGACAGTCCCGATTCTGACATTGCCATCAGGATCAGGCGGGTTCACTATCTACAGTGACGCCTCGGGGAAGGGTTTGGGTTGTGTCTTGCAGCAGCATGGGAAGGTGATTACCTATGCTTCCAGGCAGTTACGGCCCCATGAGAAGAACTATCCTACCCATGATTTAGAGTTAGCGGCAGTTATTTTTGCTCTGAAGCTGTAGAAACACTATTTGTATGGAGAGCGCGTGGAGATATTCACAGACCACAAGAGCTTGAAATACGTGTTTACGTAGAAGGAGCTGAACATGAGACAGCGTAGATGGCTGGAGCTGATGAAGGACTTTGATATTCTACTGCAGTATCACCCAAGGAAGGCCAACGTAGTTGCTGATGCGTTGAGCAGATATCCGACAGCTATGTGCTTAACGATGGATCGTCACTTGTTAGCGGACTTGGAGAGCCTTGGGATCGAGGTGATTGTGCCGGGAGTGCAGATGCAGATGTAGGGCCTCCAGATTCAGTCGGACTTGATTGATAGGATCAAGTCGGCTCAGTTCGATGACATTTCTCTACGATGCATCAGGGAGCAGGCCAGACAGGGATTTACGGACGATGAGTTCACTCTTACAGGGGATGGCGCATTGAGGCACGGTTCCAGACTGTGTGTACCCAGTGGAGACTTTCGGGAGCAGGTTATGCAGGAGGCCCACCGTTCTCAGTACTCGATACATTCGGGAGCCAACAAGATGTATATGGATCTGAGAGAGCATATATGGTGGAGTGGGATGAAGCGCGAGGTAGCACACTTCGTAGCTAGGTGTTTGATCTGCCAGTAGGTCAAGGCAGAGAGGCAGAGGCCAGGAGGACTGTTGCAGCCATTGCCCATTCTGGAGTGGAAGTGGGAGCACATCACGATGGACTTCGTTTCAGGATTGCCGCGTACTCCAGGAGGGAAGGATGCGATTTGGGTCATCGTCGACAGGTTGACCAAATCGGCCCACTTCTTGCCATTCAAAGTGGGTTTGTCTACCGAGAAGCTATCAGAGATGTATATGAGGCAGATAGTCAGACTTCATGGGATTCCAGTGAGCATTGTATCGAACCGGGACAGTCGTTTCATTTCACATTTCTGGAGGAGCTTGCATATTAGCTTGGGCACTCAGCTCAAGTTTAGTACTGTATACCACCCGCAGACAGACGGACAGTCAGAGCGAACTATTCAGACACTGGAGGACATGTTGCGGACTTGTGTCCTGGACTTTGGAGGATCTTGGGAGAGTCACCTGCACTTAGTAGAGTTTACATATAACAACAGCTTTCAGGCCAGCATCGAGATGTCCCCTTTTGAGGCACTGTACGGGCGTAGATATCGTACACCCTTGTCTTGGGATGATGTTGGGGAGCGAGTTTTATTAGGGCCTGAGATGGTTGTAGATGCAGCAGAGAAGGTAAAGCTTATCAGAGATCAGCTTCGCGTGGCGCAGGACAGACATCGGCACTAGGCCGACAGCTACCGCAGACCTTTGGAGTTTGAGGTACAATTTAGAGATAGGATTAGAATTAGGTTGTCTTGTTTGTGTTTTGATTAACCATGTTTGATTATCATAATTAAATTGAGACCTTGTTTGTGATTAGGTCAGAGACCAGGTATTCTTGAGGATATCTCCGACACGTGGCACGATACGTTTTGGTGGAGGTGGGAAGCTTAGCCCGCGTTTCATCGGCCCTTTCGTTATCAGCGGGAGAGTCGGTGACGTATCTTACAGGCTAGACTTACCACCAACATTGGTTGGAGTCCACAACGTATTTCACGTGTCGCAGTTGAGACGGTACGTGGCAGATCCTAGCCATGTACTTGATCATTCCGAGATCAAGGTAGGTCCTACTCTTCGTTATCCAGAGCAGCCTGTTGAGATTCTGGATCGACGGGAGAAGGCATTGAGGAACCAGACGATACCTTTGGTTCGTGTCGCATGGAGGCATCATTCTCCAGGAGAGTCCACCTGGGAACGGGAGGATGAGATGCGCGAGCGATACCCTTATCTATTTGTACCTTGAGGTATGATTTCTATCATTCTCATTAGTTTCAGTTTCGTCTTTAAATTTCGAGGACGAAATTATTGTTAGGAGGGTAGACTTGTAACACCCTATTTTCTGAAATTGGGGATTTTTGAAAAAATTATTATTTTTATTATTATTAATGGTGTTTAGGGCATGATATAATTTTTGGTGATTATTAGTGTAATTAGAACCATTTTCTAAGTCATGCTAAGTCATGACTTATGACTTTGTGATTTTGTTAGTATAACTTAGTGTAAACCCTAGTTTTCCTTAACCTAGAAGTTTCCATGACCATGTGAGCTTAGCCATAGGCTTAGAACATCAAATTAGTGACTTTTGGCCAAAAGGGTATTTTGGTAATTTACTAGACTTTATTTGAGATTATGTGATTTTAATATTATTTAATTCTTGTTAAGTACCATGATTAGTCACTAACCTATCTTACCCTAATCTAGAGGTTAGCTACTAACCTAGAAGCTTTAGGATGGATAATTAGTCAAGGTTTAAAGTAATGGAAATATCTTAGAAAGCACTTTATAGATATTTTGCTTGAAACCCTCAAAAGTGTCCCAACTTTAGCACCAAAGTCTTGCCTTCACCATAAAGGAAAGGGCAAGGACACCCCCCATGCCATGGCCGGCCAAGGGCACCCCCTAGCAGCCACACATTGCTATATAGTCCCATTGTATCATTCATGAACAAATTTACATGAATTTAATCCTAGAAAAATCCCATTTCCTTCAACACCCACAACTTGATCAATATTGATCCAAATTCACTCTAGTCTTTTGCATTGGGACCCTACAACATCAAGGGTGCTAAGGGAAGCTAGCAATCAAGAATTTGGGAGCTTTGGACATCACCAAGTTGAAGGAAGCACACCCCCTCTTTATTGATTTTTCATTGGATTTGTACAAATAGGTAAATGCCCTCAAACTTAGTTAATATCCTAATTTTTCTTCATAAATGCATGCATGTAGGACTACCATAACTGTGGGTCAAGTTTGGTGAAGATTAGAGTTGGTTTGGTGTCCGTATCGGACACGTATCCTAAGCTAGAAACCCTTGTTTGGTGAAATGCCACAGAGGATTCGATTTTGTTAAAATGTAAAACAAATTGCATGATCATGTAGCCCTAGACATGTAGGTCACATACCAACTTGACTGAGCACATTTTAGTACTGTGTCCGTGTCCAAAATGGACACGAACTCACTGCACGAGCACGCACGCGCATGCCCTGCTACCACACCCATCGTGCGCACTGCACAGGGCACTAGGACACGAGAAAATTTACATGGACACGGGGGCAATGTCTGCGAACTTGCCCCCAAAGTTTGGTGTCGCGTCGTGTCGTGTCGAGTGAGAAATCTCACTCGCACTGGACACGCGCTGTCAGCGCACATGCGCGCGGGGGCAACTTTGCGCATATTGTGTCGCACGGATACGACACTTGGGTGTCTCGTGGTGACACGAGCGTGTAGCCCTATGTGTGGCGTATACGAGGACACGAGCACGAGATGTGTCGTGTCCTGTGTCGCGAGCACGAGACGTGCAACCGTGTGCACGACGCGGTCGAAACGTGTGTATCAGTCGTATTTTTCACGACTGATACGGGTTTCGTATCGTGTCCACAAGTATCGTGGACACGTGTCAGTGTGTCCATCGTGTAGCCCTATAGGTGGGCTACACGTGTGCATGACCACGAGACGTGTCGTGTCTCGTGGTGTGTCCATGAGCGTGTGAAACGCGTGCACGACGCTGTGCACGCGTGTGAGTATCAGTTTACCCGAGTGGGGTTTTTGAGTGTTTGGATACATAAATTCGTGTCGTGGTGTCGTGTCAGGTACCTAGGACACTAGGGTACATGTGGGGCATCAGTTACCAACCTATGGATTCGAGTCTTAGCTCGATTTTGTGTGTGAAATTGGGTTTACCTAGTTTCGAGTGCACAGTCCTTATTTTCCAGTTTTGGGATAAATTCCAGTTTTGCAAATTCGAGTTTTAAACCTATTTTTGATTTGAATTATACATGTAATGGTATGTTTTTAGTATATATATACGTAGTTTATATGTATGTGTGAGTGTAGGTGAGTTTTGAGGATAAATGGTTGTGCATATTTGTAGTTGTGTGTGTATACACATGTATGTGTATATGTGCACTGTGTGTGTGTGTTTTGTGCATTGGTTGGGGGCTATTTCCTGGTTCCAGGAATACTGGAACCCCCCCTGCTGTACAGCAGCTCTCTCTCACTGTTCTCTTCTCACATTCACTCTCTCTCTCTCACTCTATGTCCCTCTCTCACTTTCTCTCTATATATATGTAATATATATAAGTTGATATATATATATATATATATATATATATATATATATATATATATATATATATATATATATATATATATATATATATATATATATATAGATATATACATATATATGTATATATATAAATGATATATATACATTTTGTATTAGATCCCATTATGTCATTATATATATATATATATATGCGAGTGTGGGTTGTATTATATAGAGTATTTACATATTGGTATTTGGGTAGTAGATAGATAGTGTATATCTATATATATAGATATATATGTATATATATATATATAACTTACTAGGTATAGGTTTATATAGAAACCTAAGCAATAGCCTATGGCCAAGATACTAGCCTATGGCCTTGGGGCTAACCTAATGGCCCAAAACACTACTAGTTGACCCTTGTTGACTAAGGGTTGACCAAAGTCAACCTTAGGTCAAATTTGACCTAGTTAACCTAGAATTGACTAGGAATGACCTAAAACAACTAGTTTAACTAGTTTGACTAAAACCCTAACTACTTTGACTAGTGTTGACCTAACTTTGACTAGTTTGACTTTAGAGTTGACCAGACTTTGACCAGATTGACCTAGAATCATGTAGTATGCATAGTAGACTTCATTTTTACTATTTAGAACACATTGTGACTTGTGTTGCTCTGATCAGGAGCCAGACACCTCTCCTCAGACAACATATTCTCTACAGACATTCATACAGCAGGCGAGTACATTCTCTGACCGTTTCATACTTGTTCAGGCTTTACTTCTCGCTCTAGATTACTTTACTTGTTGCTGTCACATTGGTAACACGGATTGGTACTATATGGATCTTTACATGAGATGTTATCCCTCTCGGGAGCATCGGGTACTTCATGTTATGTGTGTTTCACTATCATCATGTACTCCTATGCTTCCATCTTACATGTGCACTCATGTGATCATGTACTCTCATGATTCACTGAGCCCTCATGTATAACTTCACGTATACTCATTTATGAGCCTCATGTGAAGTAATCATGTATAATAACGTAACTTGTCTAGATCCTTGTGTATTGATTGGGGAAACGGGGGAGTAGAAGTAGACATGTGAATAATTCCAAAGTAGTGTAATCATGTGCAAACTCAGTAGTGTAATCATGTATAAATTCTAGTCATTCACATGCCTATCTTGTACTCTACATCACTAGTCACTTACAGTTCTCTATATACAGTAGATATTTCCTTTACAGCTATCTCTTTTACAGCGTATATTTCCTTTCAGCATTTCTTGTATCTTACTCTATTGTCTGTATCGTATTTTCTAACCTGATATGAACTGTGTGAGATGTATTGTGCTCGTTCCTGTCCTGACTGGACCTGTTGAAAATATTACCGAGTAGAGATCAAGGGCGAGTACTGATTGAGACATCTATTCGGTAAACCCTCACACATCTTGATTGACAAGACCTGCATGGGCCACCACTTAAACCATGTCACGCCCCAGAACCAGAATACTGGAGAGCGGGGGCAGACATAGCCAGCTATGTATAACGGAATGGAATCCATACCGCTATACGGTCACGGCTGTCTAGATATGTGAGGATTTTACTACAATCCATCAGTCTCTTAAGGTCATAAAATAGCCTATTATCTCAATCTCAACCAACTAATAATAATCACAAGATATCAGATCTTCAAATATACAATTGTAAGGCGTCCCAAACATTACATATTCGGAATGTTCATGAAGCTAGTCATTACAAAATGTGAGGACTAGCAAGAGTTCAGTCATACTTGATCAACCCCCGGGGCTTATCAATCATGTTACAGCCCGTAGGCAGACAGTGAGTAAGTACAATCGAGCTAACACTTGCTCGTCGGCTAAACGCCTCAAAAGAATAATTTATAATATTACAGTGGGAGAACAAAAGAAACCCACTCGATGCCCTGGTTACGCCTGGTGACCACCATCGGGCTGAAAAGCAGGGAGATCCCTTGGTATTGCTCCGGTATCTGGCCATACAAAACCAGCTGGGTCAGACCCCAGAAAGAGCAAGTGCCACAAAGGAGGCTTCACTTAAGAACTAAAACCAACAAATCATTAGCATTCAACATGTAAGAAAATAACAATAAATAATACAGATTGAGGTTTGTGCATTACCAATGCACTTATCCCAATCAAAGGAAATGATTAAGTAAAGCATCATGACATAAGATAACTGGATAATCATGCTAAATAAAATATAGCTGGGCAATATATGAAAAGAAAACGAAGGTACTATTCCGGAAGCCAGGTTACAATCCTTAAACCAAACAAGGACCGAGATTGTAACCTTTCACCTGAACAGAACATAGTCTTCTGATCATTTATTGCTAAAGGTGACAATCATTAAGGTGGAAAATGAGAGGGTACAATAACAAAAGTGACCATGAAGAGTACAATACGCTAGAGTGACAATAGAGTACAATCATTATAGTAACAATCTAGAGTGACAATCATTATAGTGACAATCTGGAGTGACAATCATTCAATCATTCTGGTACAATCTTGCAATCAATCACTTCTAGACAATACTATACTGGACTAGACTCCATCCAATCAATCACGGCCAATCATTACCTACGGCTTTCTATATTAACTAACTAGGGTTATCACAATCCTAGTTACTAGCAAGATGCAATGAGATGCTCCAAGTAGTCACAGGCCCTGCAGCTATCCAGGTTATCCAGGCAATCATTATAGTGACAATTTAGAGAGTTCAATCATTTTAAGTGACAATCAAGAGTGCTCCACATGACAGTGGGCTGGAAATGTGCCCTACTCGTCGGCAGGCTACAAGTCCAAACATTTGCGGCCGGGATAACGGGATCGCCTGTAACTGGGGAACATCTCTTCATGTCTAATGAATTATACTAGTCATTAACCTTAGTCCATTTCAGTAGGTACTCCTGACCGTGGTACTCAGGAGTCCCCTCCTAGACATGATGCAAGACAGGACTGGATTATTTGTACAAGCACAATCGCCCACGGTGTCCAGGTTACTTATACAAGTTATGTCATGTCAGGTTGCCGTCGCAACAGCTATTCGAGATAATCATGTCAGGTTTATCATATCAAGTGTACTAGCAGGAGTGCGCCACGACGGGCCACTATCATGTCATGTCAGGTTACTTGTCAAGAGTGCACCACTACGGGTCACTATCGTGTCACGCTCAGTATCATTTCCAAACATATCAAATGAATTCATTATTTTCAAGTTCAGGAAAAAGGCGTAAGGATATAAAATGGACGTAAAATATCTAATAAAATATCAATATTCAGGGCTATAGGAGAGCCATGTGGCTAAAGCATATGCGGTCAGGAAAGGGTAAGACTCATGCGGCTGGATGAGAACTGCCCATACGGCTGAATGGGGTCAGGCGCATGCGGCTAATAAGGGAAAAGCCCCTGCGGCCAAGAAGGAGTTCGGGTCCATGCGGCTGGAAAGTGTGGAGATGGGGGTTCATGCGGCTGGCGGGGAGGGGTGGACCCTATACGGCTAAGAATGTTCTTGGCCCCATGCGGCTGAGATCAATCGAATCCATACAGCACAGGGTTCAAAAACCCATGCGACTGGAATCAATTGGATCCATGCGGCCCGATCAATTGAGTCCATGCGGCTTAGGTCAATCGAGTCCATGCCGCTCAATCAATCGAGTCCATGCGGCTGGGTCCAAGCAAGGGTCATGTGGCTCAGGAATGTGGTGCTTATGCGGCCAGCGGAAGATGTGTCATATGCGGCTGCGACTCAAGTGGTGGGAGCTCATACGGCTAAGATAATTCATGCGGCTCAGAAGAGTACAAGGGCGCATGTGCGGCCAAGTGGGGAAAAGTCCATGCGGCCAAGAATGAGACTCAGCCTATGCGGCTGAGAGTCTCATGCGGCTCAATCACTTGTCGCATGAATTATCATGCGGTCAAGTCAAGTCCAAGCACAGTTCATCTTCTCCAAATTTCTGAGAAGATGAACACCAAGAAAGTCAAGTTCTCAAGCTCCACAACTTCATCATCCGGAGTCCAAATCAGAACTTCCATAGGTCAAAATAGGGTAGAACAAAATTCTCTACCACATGGAACCATCAAAACTCGAAAATAACCAGATTAAGTAGATCAAAATCCAAGAAATCTGAAAATAATGTAAATATAGATCTACAAGAATCTAGCCATGGAAAGTGAAAATGCCAAGTTCTAAAGTGCTTTAGAATGTAGTAAGGAAGAGAATGAAGTAATAAAATTGGAGTTCCCCCATGAAGCAAGATGCACTTATCTAAAACTCTCTCTCCTCTCTCTGGTAGGTGAAGGAAGTAAATGAGGAAGAAGAAGATGATTAAATGAAGAGAGAGAAGGGGTGAAGGGTTAATAAATATCAAGGGTAGTGGTAGGTAGGGGGGTTTTTCCGTGGGTTCATCATGAACCCAAGCAAAACCAAGCCAGGCCGAACCAATCCAAGGAAATAAACCAAGCTAAGAAGGAAAAAGCTAAGCCAGGAAATCATACAATACAAGAATAAATGCGTACACGTATTCCAAAATACGTAATACGAACCACAGGCATTACAACTCTACCACCTTAAAAGAATTCTGTCCTCGGAATTTTATCAAGAGGCTAGAGATGTAAGGGAAAGCTATTCTATCATAGGCAATCTACCACTACCAATCAATCATACAATCATTTATGCAAGCAAGGATTCGAAGCGTAAGGCATAAGGAAGATATTACACCCTACGAGTCAAATCAGTCGGGATGACCTGATCAAATATCATCCTCATGCTCCCAAGTTTGACTCTCCCAAAAAGGGATGACTCTAAGCAACACGGACTAAACTGATAGTCTTGCGCTTGAGGTCTCTCTCTTTGGTCAAACATGGACACGGGCTTCTCCTCATACGAAAAGGTTGGTACCAATAACCAGTTTCGAATGACCTAGGATATGGCTCAGGTCCGAGATGTTCCGTCGTAATTAGGATACATGAAATACGTCATGCACCCCGCATAACGACGGTAGAAAAGCAAGATGAGAGGACACATATACCTCTCGGCCAATTCTGAACCTGAGCCTGGGCTAAGGCAAACTGCCGCGGGTTCTGTTGCTGGAAAGTCTGGGCCTGAGTTGGCAATGGCCTCGGAAACGGGAACTGCTATTGCTGGTGAACTGGAGTTGGTGCTGGTGCTGGTGCTGGTCCCCTAACCGAGGGACTAGATACTGTCGATGCTGAATCAACTCTGAATGGGCAGAACCCTACCCTATGGTCCGGTGCTCCACACAATAAACACAATCCCAACGCCTTGCGACACTCCGCTTCTACGTGTCCAGGCTTTCTATAATAAGAACAGCCCACGACGGAAGACTGCACTTGCTTCTGTTTTTGCTGAGAGTACGTCGGGGTTGAGTGCTGAACCGACGTCACTGAGGCCGCTCGCCTCGGAGCTCCAATAGTCAAAGCCCTGGCTGCCGGGGCTGGGGCTGAAGACTGATTCATTTGACTATGGGACCGCTTCCGACCTCCGATCCTGTCCACTATTCTCTGGGAGGTATACTCGTGCCTCCTAGCTTCTCGCAATACTGCATCAAACGTCTGGTGCTCAAACTGTTCTACTGCCAACAAGATATCCAAGTGGAGCCCCTGTTGGAACTGCTGGGTCCTATCGAACTCGGTCGCCACCAAGGTGGGAGCAAACCGACTGAGTCTGGAAAACTCGGCCGCATATCCGTCGACCGTCCTCCCCATCTGCTTAAGATTACTGAACCTGGTCTGCAAGTCATACCGAGCCACTGTATCATAATACTTGGTCTGGAACTTTTCGCTGAACTCTGCCCAGGGGACAGGTGTTGTCAATCCCACTGCTTGTGCGGCCCACCAACTGCGGGCTAGATCCAATAACTGTAGACGCACCACAGCCACCTTCTTGTCTTCTGGAATCTTTGCGGCTTCGAAAATTACCTCTATATCCTGTAGCCAAGCATCGACAGCAATGGCATCCTCGCTGCCATCGAAGAAGGGAGGGTTCAGGCGCTTGAAACTGTTGACTGCACTGTTCCCTCGGAGACCACTTCTATTCAGAGCATCCTGTACTACTTGGTGCAGGGCATCTCCCTGACGATCTTGGGACGCAAGCAACTCACGGATGAGTCCTGCCAAGCCTCCATCCTCTGACCCTGCTGGCTGGACGGGCTGAACTGGCGGTACTGGTTCTCCAGGAGGCACGGCTCGGGAGGCTGCTGCTGAGTGCTGGGCCTGATCCTCTGGTTGCTGCTGGTCCACGGGAGGTGATCCGCCTTGCTGATCGGCAGGTCCAGGTTCAATGCCGCTGAAGAAGACTACATGGGAACAATAAGGAAGGACCAGGACAGATCAACGATTACAAGCATGTGATCAGGACAAGAATTTCAGGAACCAAGAGGATACGAGTAGAGATCAAGGGCGAGTACTGATTGAGACATCTATTCGGTAAACCCTCACACATCTTGATTGATAAGACCTGTATGGGCCACCACTTAAACCATGTCACGCCCCAGAACCAGAATACTGGAGAGCGGGGGCAGACATAGCCAGCTACGTATAACGGAATGGAATCCACACCGCTATACGGTCACGGCTGTCTAGATATGTGAGGGTTTTACTACAATCCATCAGTCTCTTAAGGTCATAAAATAGCCTATTGTCTCAATCTCAACCAACTAATAATAATCACAAGTTATCAGATCTCTAAATATACAATTGTAAGGCGCCCCAAACATTACATATTCGGTATGATCATGAAGCTAGTCGTTACAAAATGTAAGGACTAGCAAGAGTTCAGTCATACATGATCAACCCCCGGGGCTTGTCAATCATGTTACAGCCCGTAGGCAGACAGTGAGTAAGTACAATCGAGCTAACACTTGCTCGTCAGCTAAACGCCTCAAAAGAATAATTTACAATATTACAGTGGAAGAACAAAAGAAATCCACTCGATGCCCTGGTTACGCCTAGTGACCACCATCGGGCTGAAAAGCAGGGAGATCCTTTGGTGTTGCTCCGGTATCTGGCCATACAAAACCAGCTGGGTCAGACCCCAGAAAGAGCAAGTGCCACAAAGGAGGCTTCACTTAAGAACTAAAACCAACAAATCATTAGCATTCAACATGTAAGAAAACAACAATAAATAATGCAGATTGAGGTTTGTGCACTACCAATGCACTTATCCCAATCAAAGGAAATGATTAAGTAAAGCATCATGACATAAGATAACTGGATAATCATGCTAAATAAAATATAGCTGGGCAATATATGAAGAAAAAACGAAGGTACTATTCCGGAAGCCAGGTTACAATCCTTAAACCAAACAAGGACCGAGATTGTAACCCTTCACCTGAACAGAACATAGTCTTCTGATCATTTATTGCTAAAGGTGACAATCATTAAGGTGGAAAATGAGAGGGTACAATGACAAAAGTGACAATGAAGAGTACAATACGCTAGAGTGACAATAGAGTACAATTATTATAGTAACAATCTAGAGTGACAATCATTATAGTGACAATCTGGAGTGACAATCATTCAATCATTCTGGTACAATCTTACAATCAATTACTTCTAGACAATACTATACTGGACTAGACTCCATCCAATCAATCACGGCCAATCATTGCCTACGGCTTTCTACATTAACTAACTAGGGTTATCACAATCCTAGTTACTAGCAAGATGCAATGAGATGCTCCAAGTAGTCACAGGCCCTGCAGCTATCCAGGTTATCCAGGCAATCATTATAGTGACAATTTAGAGAGTTCAATCATTTTAAGTGACAATCAAGAGTGCCCCATATAACAGTGGGCTGGAAATGTGCCCTACTCGTTGGTAGGCTACAAGTCCAAACATTTGCAGCCGGGATAACGGGATCGCCTGTAACTGGGGAACATCTCTTCATGTCTAATAAATTATACTAGTCATTAACCTTAGTCCATTTCAGTAGGTACTCCTGACCGTGGTACTCAGGAGTCCCCTCCTAGACATGATGCAAGACAGGACTGGATTATTTGTACAAGCACAATCGCCCACGGTGTCCAGGTTACTTATATAAGTCATGTCATGTCAGGTTGCCATCGTAACAGCTATTCGAGATAATCATGTCAGGTTTATCATATCAAGTGTACTAGTCAGGAGTGCACCACGACGGGCCACTATCATGTCATGTCAGGTTACTTGTCAAGAGTGTACCACTACGGGTCACTATCGTGTCACGCTCAGGTATCATTTCCAAACATATCAAATGAATTCATTATTTTCAAGTTCAGGAAAAAGGCATAAGGATATAAAATGGACGTAAAATATCTAATAAAATATCAATATTCAGGACTATAGGAGAGCCATGTGGCTAAAGCATATGCGGTCAGGAAAGGGTAAACTCATGCGGCTGGATGAGAACTGCCCATGCGGCTGAATGGGATCAGGCGCATGCGGCTAATAAGGGAAAAGCCCCTGCGGCCAAGAAGGAGCTCGGGTCCATGCGGCTGGGAAGTGTGGAGATGGGGGTTCATGCGGCTAGCGGGGAGGGATGGACCCTATGCGGCTAAGAATGTTCTTGGCCCCATGCGGCTGAGATCAATCGAATCCATACAGTGCAGGGTTCAAAAACCATACGGCTGGAATCAATTGGATCCATGCGGCCCGATCAATTGAGTCCATGCGGCTCAGGTCAATCGAGTCCATGCGGCTCAATCAATCGAGTCCATGCGGTTGGGTCCAAGCAAGGGTCATGCAGCTCAGGAATGTGGTACTTATGCGGCCAGCGGGAGATGTGTCATATGCGGCTGCGACTCAAGTGGTGGGAGCTCATGCGGCTAAGATAATTCATGCGGCTCAGAAGAGTACAAGGGCGCATGTGCGGCCAAGTGGGGAAAAGTCCATGCGGCCAAGAATGAGACTCAGCCTATGCGACTGAGAGTCTCATGCGGCTCAATCACTTACCGCATGAATTGTCATGCGGTCAAGTCAAGTCCAAGCACAGTTCATCTTCTCCAAATTTTTGAGAAGATGAACACCATGAAAGTCAAGTTCTCAAGCTCCACAACTTCATCATCCGGAGTCCAAATCAGAACTTCCATAGGTCAAAATGGGGTAGAACAAAATTCTGTACAACATGAAACCATCAAAACTCGAAAATAACCAGATTAAGTAGATCAAAACCCAAGAAATCCGAAAATAATATAAATATAGATCTACAAGAATCTAGCCATGGAAAGTAAAAATGCCAAGTTCTAAAGTGCTTTAGAATGTAGTAAGGAAGAGAATAAAGTAATAAAATTGGAGTTCTTCCATGAAGCAAGATGCACTTGCCTAGAACTCTCTCTCCTCTCTCTGGTAGGTGAAGGAAGTAAATGAGGAAGAAGAAGATGATTAAATGAAGAGAGAGAAGGGGAGAAGGGTTAATAAATATCAAGGGTAGTGGTAGGTAGGGGTTTTTTTCCATGGGTTCATCATGAACCCAAGCAAAACCAAGCCAGGCCGAACCAATCCAAGGAAATAAACCAAGCTAAGAAGGAAAAAGCTAAGCCAGGAAATCATACAATACAAGAATAAATACGTACACGTATTCCAAAATACGTAATACGAACCACAAGCATTACAGAAAGCTTAGTCCTAGGTATATAGGGCCATTTGACATTCTGGAGCGAGTAGGAGATGTATCCTATCGTCTCGCTCTTCCGCCGTCGCTAAGCGAGGTACATGACGTGTTCCATGTATCCCAATTACGACGGTATATCCCAGACTCGAGCCACATCCTGGATCATTTAGAATTGGTTGTTGGTACCAACCTTTCGTATGAGGAAAGGCCTGTGTCTAAATTGGACCGAAGAGAGAAGACACTCAAGAATAAGACTATCAAGTTAGTCCGAGTTGCTTGGGGGCATCACTCTTTGGGTGAGTCAACGTGGGAGCGTGAGGATGATATCCGATCGCGATATCCCGACTTGTTTGACTCGTGAGGTATAATGTCCTTCTTATGCCTCATGCCTTCGATTCCTTGCTTGTCTGATTGATTACTTGATTGATTGTCTAGTATAGCTTGCCTGTGATTAGTGTAGCTTGTTCTTGTCTCTCTAGCCTCTTAATTAAATTCCGAGGACAGAATTCTTTTAAGGTGGGTAGAGTTGTAATGCCTGTGGTTCGTATTACGTATTTTTGGAATACGTGTACGTATTTATTCTTGTATTGCATAATTTCCTTGCTTAATTTCCTCCCTGGGCTTGGTTTATTCTTGGTTTGGGTTGGCTTGGTTCGGTTTGGGATTGCTCTTGGTTCATCATGAACCAAGGGGTAAACCCCTACCTACCACCACCACCACTACCATTTATTAACCCTTCTCCTTTCTATCTCTTCATTTATCATCTTCTCCACCATTACTTCCTTACCTACCAGAGAGTGGGAGAGAGAGGTCTAGGCAAGTGCAACTTGCTTTATGGAGGAACTCTAATTTTATTGCTTCATTCTCTTCCTTACAGTATTTTAACTTACTTTAGAACTTGGCATTTTCACTTTCCATGGCCTGATTCTTATAGATCTAAGTTTACATTATTTTTGAATTTCTTGGATTTTGATCTACTTAATCTTGTTATTTCCGAATTTTGATGGTTCTATGTTGTAGAGAATTTCGTTCTACCCCATTTTGACCTATGAAAGTTCGGATTTGGACTCCGGATGAAGGTTTTATGGAGCTTGGAAGCATGGATTCTTGGCGTTCTTCTTCTCGGAAGCTTGGAGAAGAAGAATAGTGCTAGACTTGACCGCATGAATACTTTATGCGGCAAGTGATTCCGAGCCGCATGAGCCTTCATATGACAGTTCTGGCCGCATGGGCTTGACTTGGCCGCATGGCAATTTATGCGGCAAGTGACTTTGCCGCATGGGACTCTCAGCCGCATAGGCTGGATCCCATTCCTGGCCGCGTGGACTTCTCTCCTAATTGAGCCGCATATGCGCCCATCATTCTCTAGCCGCATGAACTTGCTTCCTCCCAGCCGCATGAAGCCCACTATTCCACTGGCCGCATGAGGCCCAACATCTTGGAGCCGCATGCACCCTCGTCCCCCTGACCGCATGCGCTCCTGCACTTCCAGCCGCATGTGCCCCCTTGTCTTAGCCGCATGGGATCCAGTGACCCTGGCCGCATACGCTCTCCTAATTGGGCCGCATGTGTCTTACCCTTTCCTGGCCGTATATGCCTGAGCCGCATGACTTCCAATAGCCCTGTGTACTATTATTTATCCTTAATTGCCCATGTTTTGTAACTCTTTTATGGTATATTTTATGCCCATTTTATATTCTTATCCCTTTTGTCATGAACTTGATAATCACAAATTTATTTAATATATTTAGAAATGATAATTGAACATTACCTGACAGTGACCCGTAGTGGTGTACTCATGACATGACTAGCATGACATGATAGTGGCCCGTCATGGCGCACTCCTGACAAGTACACCTGACATGATTATCTTGAACAGCTGTTGCGACGGCTACCTGACATGACATGACCTGTATAATGACCTGGACACCGTGGGCGATTGTGCTTGTACAAATAACTAGTCCTGTCTTGCGTCATGTCTAGGATAGGGACTCCTAAGTACCACGGTCAGGAGTACCTATTGAAATAGACTAAGGCTAATAACTAGATTAATACACTAGTCATAAGAGATTTTCCAGCTACAGGCAATCCCGTTACCTGGGCACGCCTTAGGATCTGTAGCCTGCCGTCGAGTAGGGCACATTTCCAGCACACTGTCATGTGTTGCACCCTTCAAGCTACCTAAGGGTACATTCGTTTCCTGGATGATGTACCCACCTGAATTCAACTCTAAATCCTTCAACCCGGGTAACCTGGATGGTCTGCAGGGCTTGTGGCTGTGGAATAATCTCACTGCATCTTGTTAGTAATTAGGCTTGTGACAACCTTAGTTAGTTAAAGTATCAAGCCGTAATTCTTGCTTGGCCGTGAAATGATTGGATGGAGTCTAACCAGTCTAGTCTTGCCCTGATCTGGATTACTGCATGACCAGAATGCTTGTATTTATTTTACCGATAAATGGTGAGAATTCCAAGTTCGGTTCAGATGAAGGGTTACAACCCCGGTCCTTGTTTGGTTTACGGGTTGTAACCTGGCTATCTGAATAGTTCCATGGTTATCTCGTCGTATATCATCCTGATGTATTCTCTTATTTCCAGTTCTTACTTTTATTTATATTTTGTGCTGATTGCTGGTTTTAGTTCCTAAGTAAAGCTTCCTTTGTGGCACTTGCTCTTTCTGGGGTCTGACCCAGCTGGTTTTGTGTGGCCAGATTTTGGAGCAGCTCCAGAGGATCTACCGACCTTCCAGCCAGATGGTGGCCACTAGACGGAACCCTGGCAACGAGTGGGTTATTTTTAGCTCTTCCACTCTATTATAAAAATATTCTTTTGAGGTGTTTAGCCGACGAGCACCTGTTTAGCTCGATTGCAATTACTTACTGTCTGCCTACGGGCTGTAACATGATTAACAAATCCTAGGGTTGATCATGTATGACTAAACTCTTGCTAGTCTTAATATTTTGTAACGACTAGCTTCATGATCAGCTGAATATGTAATGTTTGGGATGCCTTACTATTGTATATTTAATGATCATACATCTTGTAACATTTTCTTACTTGCTTGTGATTGAGACAATAGGCTTGTTCATGACCTTAAGAGACTGCTGGCTTGTAGATAAACTCTTATGTATCTAGACAGCCGTGACCGTATAGCGAAATGGATCCATTTCATATACGTAGCTGGCTATGTCTGCCCCCGCTCTCCAGTATTCTGGTTCTGGGGCGTGACAGGCCTTTAGCCACCGAGCACGTGTTTAGCTCATATTTTGGACTTGACTTTCGGCCTACGGGCTTAGACATGATGTTATATTTCTAGACTGCAGCTAGAGCTGATCATGTATTACTTAGTCTTGCTAGTTCTTTATTTTGTATTACTAGCTTCATGATCATCTATATATTATAATTTGGGATGCTTTATTGTCTTATATGCATGATGATCATATTCTTGTACGTTACTTCTTGTCTTAGACTGAGATATCTAGGATTATGTGTCCTAGGATTGACTGTTGGTTTGTAGCAGTGACCCCCTTCTATACAGCTTATACGTTGTTTCAGAGTACTGGAGTACATTGGTATACGTAGCTGGCCTTGTCCGTCCCTACTTGCCAATATTCTGGTTCTGGAGCGTGGCACCCTGGCCGTCTACACCCCTCCCAAGAAGGTCCTCCACTCTCTCGAATCCCTATTCGCCAAGTTCTTTTGGGGTCAATGCGACGGCAAGGACAAACACTACTGGGCCGGTTGGGAGACCATGGCCAAACCCACTGAAGAAGGAGGTTTGCGATTCAGTAGACTTGTCCACATCGTAGACGCCTGCTCCATAAAGCTGTGGTGGAAGTTGTGCACGAAGTACTCGTTATGGACGAGGTTTATGAGAGCTAGATACTCCAGATTCTCCCTTCTGTCGGAGGCGATCACTAACAACAGATCTTCGACGTCGTGGCGTCGCATAATTCGAGGCCGCAATATCGCAGAACCTTTAATTCGTCTTCAGTTGGGCGACAGTCGCTCATCGGCCTGTCTGGAACGGTGGTTAGGAGAAGACACCATACAGCCCAACGTTCGAACACCGCAGGAGTGCGCAATTAGGGACTTATGGGAGGGCAGTAACAGATAGAATTGGGGGAGGGTCAGAGATTGGCTTGGTTAGCCGGCGGCCGACAGTCTTCTTGCAGCTAATCTATGGGTTACTGACATGAACGGCACGTGGAGATGGTCTCCCAACCCGTGTGGAACTATTTCTATGGCTTCCGCCAGACTTGTGACCAGAGGCAGCGGAGTGCCGAATACCACGTATGCCATATTTTAGCAGTCTTGCATACCCATCAAATGGTCTATCATTATCTGGCGAGCACTTCGTCGGAAGCTATCGACGGACAACCACATCAGATCTATCGGATTTAGCCTCGCATCCAGGTGCCACTGCTGCGTGGAGCACACATCGGAATCGGCAGAGCATGTCCTTCTTTCTGGTGAGTTGGCGACTCAGATTTGGTTCAATCTACACAATAAACTAAGTCTTGTCCCCTCGACTGGGGGTTTCCACGATCTCCTGGCCAGCTGGAGCCGGTCCCACGGATATCAAATCGTCGTAGCCGCTGGTATTTGGGTCTTATGGAAGAATAGGAACAAATTCAGATATGAAGGCCGCCAACTCCTCCCCCATCAATTGTACAGAGAGGTTATCAGACAAATTCTCAAAGTTAGGAGGCGCTGCTCTCACGCCTCCAACACTTTTTGGGAGGCCCTTGCATAGGCCACTCTCCGGGTTTCTCGTGCCTCCCTGTCGGCTATAGTAGAGATCCGGTTTCATTTTGTGCGCGTATCGCGTTGTTTGTTTTCTTTTCTTCATGTCGCGTTGAGCGCGCTTACTTGTATAGGCTTCGACATTTTGCGCCTATTACTTCAATAAAGTTTCCTATGTTGCACCAAAAAATAAAAATAATAAAAACAATAAAAAATAATAAAAATAATAATAATATATATACATACATACACATATATATATTATATATATATATATATATATATATTATATATATATATATATATATATATATATATATATATATATATATATATATATATATATACACAAATGACCTCTAGCCTAGTGGTTAAGAGAGATGCATGCGGCCCAAGTGGTCGGGAGTTCGAGAATATATATCTATATAATATATATATATATATATATATATATATATATATATATATATATATATATATATATTTTATATATATATATATATATATATATATATATATATATATATATATATATATTTTATGAAATCGTTACCTTTATTGATAAAGAGGGTAATGAGTACATCCGACCTCATGGTAACAAGTACAAAGAAAGAAAATGAATAACTACTCTAAAGCCCAATGAGGGATAGCCGGAAGATGACGACAGCTCGAAAGCGACTTCCGAAACTGTCGCTTCACCTCCCGAACCAAGAAGTCGTAACCAGCACCACGTCCTTCATATCGATGCTTATTCCTATTCTTCCAAAGCACCCAGATGATCGCACCCGCCAATGATCTCCGATGATGACTACCCGGACCCCGCCACCACCTTTGAAGAAAGACGAAAAAGTTACTATGCATCTGTGCCTTGAAAAACCCCAAAAAGTAGACCAAACCGTCGTAGCAACATCCCCATGGAAAAATATATGCTGAAGGTCCTCCCCATGTCCAGCCAGACAGCAATGACATCTGGAAGCCAGCTGAAATCCAATCTTCTGGAGAATATCATCAGTAGGGAGCCGGTTGTGACAAACCTGCCACATCAAAATGCTCCACTTCGTCGGAATACATTTGCCCCAAATATTAGAAAAAAGTGATGATGTAGGGTGAGAAGTCCGACAACATCTCCAAGCCGCAGCCAACATGAACACACCTTTCCTGTCACCCCAAACCAAAGAATCAGGAGCCGAAGTACATGCCAGATTCGCCTCTCTGAGCCGCCCTGCTGCCTCTACTCCAAACTGTTCCAAAAACAGGGGTATATCCCAACCAGTGTCTGTCCAAAAAGATCTAATAGCCGGACCACCATTGTCAGAATTCCTCGCCCTCGAATCTCTGATCTTTCTTCCCCTATCCGAAAGAACCCGAACAATCACCGGACGTTGGGGAAGAACCACCCGTCTCCCAGCCAATCTAGCCGATCTCCGAAGCTCCCCAGTGCCCAAGCGCTGTGAAACCGTCGACTCAGCAGACTCCCTCTCCTGAGTTCGACTCCGCCCCTGAGTCCGTCTCCCCGTTCCGCGTCTGGTCCCAGGAGTCACTCCATCAGCCTGAGGACTAACAACCGTATCCAACCGCGAACCCCCCGGAATCAAATCCTCACACCTCGCTGAACCCTCACCACGCCCAAGTCTAAACGAGATAAATGGTTCAGCCAATTTCCTCCCCCACAAAATTTGTCGCCAAATATGGGAGCACTTGGAAGTCATAAACGCATCACAAGGATGACGCTTACGAAAATATTTTGATTTAAGAAGCTCCACCCAAAGACCCTTCCCATGCCTCAACTTCTACCACAGCTTCATAGAAAAAGCATCCATAATATCATTCAGGCACTTGATACCGAGGCCTCCTTCAGACTTAGTCCGAGTAACGAACCGCCATGCCAGCCAACTCCTCTTAGCCACCCCATCCTTGCTACCCCAAAAGAAGTCCGCAAACATCCTCTCAATTGTCCTGAGAACGGCTCGGGGAGGACAACATGCAGCCAATGTGTACATAGGGATAGATGAAAGAACATTCTTAATAAGCACCAACTTACCCCCAGGAGAAAGAATCTTGTTCTGCAAACCCATCAGCTTCGTACGGATTTTATCCAGCAAATAGCTAAACATCCCCGCGTTCCTTCTTCCGCAAGATAACGGGCACCCCAAATAAGAGAATGGCAAGGTATCGGTACTAAATCCAAAGAGAGTAGAAATAGTCCGAGCTCTATCCACATCCAATGGAATCGCAGTATAAAATGCAGATTTAGAATAATTGATCTTCTGTCCAGAAACAGCCTCATACCTTTGCAATACATGCTGGAGAGCGCGTAATCCAGTAATATCCCCCAAAGTGAAAATGAGAACATCTTCCGCATAAGCCAAATGCGAGATACGTAGACCCCCAATCGGAGTATGAAAAGAAGATCTCCTGTTGGATTCCTGAAGAAGCTTGAGGTTCCGAGAGAGTACCTCTGCAGCAATAATGAATAGAGCCGGGGAAAGAGGATCCCCCTGCCGGATCCCTCTAGACACCGAGAAAAAATTTGTAGGAGCGCCATTAAGTAGGACCGCATACCGGGTGTCTGCCAGGAGACGATAAATAAGATCACAGAAGACCTCATTAAAACCAAATCTCCGAAGAACCCTCAGGAGGAACTGCCAGTTGACTCTGTCATAGGCCTTCTGCATGTCTAGCTTAATAGCAACATTTCCTCCATGGTTGGGTTCCCTCATCGAAGCCATCATATCCTGAGCAATAATGATGTTGTCCACAATCTCTCTCCCATGAACAAAAGCACTTTGCTCCGGAGAAATAATTTTGGGAAGGTGCTTCCTCAACCTGCAAGCAATAATCTTGGAAATAATTTTGTTACAAAAATTGCAGAGACTGATAGGGCGAAAATCAGAAAGGTTCCTCGGGTGCTCGACTTTGGGGATAAGAAATAAGAAGGTATCCGACACGGAAACCGGAAGGCGTGCACCCAAGAAAAATGAACCAACGACTTCCTCCACGTCAGCAGCAATAATGTCCCAACACATTGAGAAGAATCTCCCAGAAAAACCATCCGGTCCTGCGCCACTAGCCGGGTCCATCCCCCGAACAGTCGCCAACAGCTCCTCTCTATCAGGGCATCGAACAAGATCAGAGTTATCCTCCATAGAAATAATGCTAGGGATGACATCAAGGAAGACATCCTCATCAGAAATAGGTGCAGCTCTAAACAGCTTCGAGAAGAATAAAGACGCCTCCGTCGCCACCCTCCGCAGTAGACCTAGTTTCTGATCCATCAGCTCGAATAATTTTCTGAATACTCGCCTTTCTTTGTCTGCTCCTGGTGCACTCATGGAAAAACCGAGTATTCTTATCTCCTTCCAGATCCCATCTCAATCTGGCTTTTTGTTTCCAGAAAGACTCCTCAACCTGGACCTTTTGCTTCAATCTGGCAACGGCCTCCATCCAGGAAGCCCTCCCCCTTTCCGAAGGATGAAGCTCATAATCCTGCTCCGCCGCCAAGGTAGCGTCCTCGGCCCGACGGACCTCCTGAAAAATGTCCTCGAAAGTAGCTCTGCTCCATCCAGCCAGAACATGCCCCGTCGTCCTCAATCGCATACCCAACCGCTCAAGCGCATCATAATGCCAACATGAAGCCCACGCCCGAGCCACAATCGGAAGAAAATCCGGATGTGAAGTCCAGAAGTCAAGAAACCGGAAGCCTCTGTGCAGGGGGGGAGAAGCTGGCTGGCATGATATCAGAAGAGGTGAATGATCAGATTCGGCCCGATTAAGATGCTCGCAAGAAACCTGGACACCATCCATCCAGCTACCCGTCACGAGAAGCCTATCAAGACGGGAACCCTGTCGATCAAGCCCCGTCTGCCCGTTCACCCAAGTATAAATGCTACCTCTGAAGCCAGCATCGGATAATCCGGCAGCCAACTGGAAGTCTAGGAAGTCCGCAATAGCCCTCGTGTCAGGAGGTCGGCCTCCAAATTTCTTTTTCGGAGATGTAATGATATTGAAGTCCCCGCCCACCGCCCAGGGCATAGCAATGTCCCTAGCTTGGACGTCCAGAAGATGCCTCCATATAGTCCTCCTCCCCTGCCGTGTCCCTGCACCATAGACTATCGACAACCGCACCGGAATCGAAAAACAACTCAAAGAAAGCTGCACCGTGATAGCCTGATCACAGGAGTCAATACAATTGATCCCAAGACCCGACTTACAGAAAATCCAAATATTCCCCTAATCATCGCAAAAGCTACCATCAAAACCCAACCTCAATTGATAAGAAAGAAGCTTAGAGGATATCACCTTGGGCTCAATAATGGCAAGAACCTGAATAGAGTTGGTCCGACACAAGGACCTGAGACGGAATAAAGTAGCTCTGTTCGCCGTCCCCCGAACATTCTAGATAAGGAATTTAACCATGGACCCTCTTGGGGTCCCGCTTGACTCGGGAAGCATGTGATCGAAGCAATCTATCCGACTGAGGAGCCATCGACTTCCTCTGCCTACCAGCTGCCGCCTTCTTATACGGAACCATTTGCCAGTCTTCTTCACGGCCCTCGGAGATAGAGGTGGACGGTCTACCCTCGGGCAGGAAAACCATGTCATCACCCGGAGCTGAATCATAACCCCAGACAGATAACGAACCGTGACCGGCCTCCTCCCACACCACCAGGCTACGATCCTCGATGTCAGAATCAGCCGCTATAACTCCCTGTCCCAGCTGGCTATGGATAATAATAGGAAGAACCGATAAATCAATAGACCCAATGGCCCGCTCAGGGCCCAACTGCCCATCCAAGCAAGAGCCTGGATCACTGTATTCCTCCAACATGGGCCGCCCGTCATCCGACCCAAGAGCCAGCTGTCCCGAAGAAGACTCCCCCACGTGCCAAGAAGGCGGGGCGGACATCGCTCGAGTAATACTACACCCGCGCAATTCGTGCTGCGTGATCCCCGCACTATCATCACGCCCCTCAACGCGCCTCCATATCTGCCGTGTACCCTTCCCTTTCTCGCGCCTTGATCGTCGTCTCCGACGACCCCTGCAAAGCCCACGGCTACCCACCGGATCGTCCTCCTCATGCACATCTCCTGGAGCGCGGTCAACAGTGATGGCCGGACTATCAGCTACTCCCACGGACGGAGGCACCACCTGGGGCCGCCCACAAGCACTCTCCACGTGACCATGGTGGCCACAAGAGACACAGTATAGTGGCCTCCGTTCATATACAATAGGCTGCGAACGAACACCATCAGGTAGCTGGAAGAACACCTCATGTTGAAGTGGTTTGCTGACGTCCACTTCAACCAGCACTCTGGCCACCCCCGGTCTAGAAAAGGATGCCGTAGTCCGGTCAGTACTGAGCGGAGTGCCGAGACCAAATGCGATGGAGAGCACCGCATTGGTATCAAACATACAATGTGGAAGCCCGGGGAAGGCTACCCAGATCGAAACCCGAGGGTCCTCTCTCAACGGCGAGAAGTCCACCGACGACCGGAAAATCGCCATCGGAACACGGCCAACGAACCAACAGTCCTTGGACCGCAGTCGGAGAAAGTCACTCACAACATGAGGCCGTATAAGGACGTGACGATCATCAATAGCCTTCACGTCGATCAACCCCCTGAAACCCTGCGAGTCGAAAGTCTTACGAATAGCCTCAACCGGAAGTCTCCGCCGAGCAAACTTGCCAATAAGATCTAATCCACACGGCGCCGTGAGGGCCTCCATGTCAGACTGGGAAAACACAACCACCTTCCGACCATCGGAGTCAATGGCAGGAAGTCCACCCGCGGCACTCCACCCGTCGACGCCGATACAGAACCGCCCACAACCGCAGCAAAGGTCCGCTCCGTGCGGCCCATCCCTCCACTTGCCACCTTCGATGTGGCCACCTCCGCAACCGGAGGTTCCACCCTCAACACCCGCCTTGTCCCGGGGCGGAGGCCCCCTCTGGACAGGGGCAGCCCCCCTCCCCGCATCCCGAGCGTTGACATTGCCCGAAGAACCGGAACCCCCCGACGCAACCTCCACCCGATCAGCGCCGCAAGGATCACAAGGACCACCTCCAGCAGGCGGACCGCTTCCGTGGAGAGCGGAACACGGAGCGGAGCCCCCCGCCGTCGAGCCCAGCACAACGGTGCCCGACTGTCCCGGGTGGTCAGAGGCCCCCAAGGTTACTGCGTCTGATGTGGCCGTGCCACCTACAGTCCCGGCGCCTACTGACGCGGTCGCCGTCCGGCCACTCCCAGAGGCGGCGCCACCCACCAGGGGACGGGGGTGGCCCGGAACTCCCGCCGACAGGCCTTCCATGGGGGCGGATCCCCCCGCCGAGGTCCCAGATGCGCCCTTCAGGCCACCCCCCAGGGCGGCGCCACCCGCCAGGAGATGGGGGTGGCCAGGTTCCCCCGCCATCGATCCATCCGGGGGGTCGGAGCCCCCCGCAGAGATTTCCATCCGGTTGCTGCTCCGAAAATACGGAAACCCTAGCGAGCGGAAGAAAAAAGATTCCATATATATATATATATATATATATATATATATATATATATATATATATATATATATATAGAATATTTGGCTACACAACGGTCATAGGACGGCCAGACAACCTTACTCTGGCAAGATCTACGGTTCTCTAGTCGTTCATTGGGGGAGCTACATGGGACGCACATCCGCGGATGGAAGTAGCAGCATGATTTAGTAAGCTGCATTATACAACACGGTGAATGGGCGCCAGAGATTAACAGGTATACACATGGCTTCGGCAATGATAAACGTGAAGTACCTATTGATCCTTGGCTCGAGTCAGACACATGGGCTTGGAATATGTCAGGGGAGGCTCGGTTTGACTATCAGGCGGCTTACAATGGATGTAGAAGCCATCATCCCCGATGGGAATGAGAGGAGCTAGTATGGGCGAAAGGAATGACGAAAAAATTTCAGTTATGCCTATATAAGTTATGTTTGGGGAGGCTTCTCACTCTGTATAGGTTCAGCGTCAACATAGCAGGACAGAGATGTGTCATGTGTGGGCAGTGTCATGAAGATCTAAGTCACATGTTTTTCACATGTGAGGTACCGTGGTATATATGGAAAAGCAGAACAATAAGCTGAATCTACAAACAGGGGGCACCCGGCTGTGGAGATGATGCAGATTAGAAATGGTAAAAGGAAAGGCACGAGGTGGTATAATGTAGCTTATCTCCGATTGGTTGCCGCTGTCTAGCACATCTAGAGAGGAAAAAATTGTCGTATTTTGAGGGCTGGTCACGTCTAATATAGGCATTATGTGAAATATAGAGTTTGACGTAGCAGAGCTGGAATAGTTCCTGAGTTTATTTTTTAAGTTTTCATGTTACCTTTCTTCAATATATATATATATATATATATATATATATATATATATATATATATATATATATATATATATATATATATATATATATATTGTTTGTTTGTTTTTCCTAAAAAAATATATATATATATATATATTGTTTGTTTTTCCTACCTACTAACCTAACTAACCTAGCTACCCATAACCCATGAGGCTAGGCAGTCCGAGCCCCCCAGGATTCGAACCCCACTCCCCTTGCACGATGGTGTTACCAGTACTCCACAACCCGATATATATATATATATATATATATATATATATATATATATATATATATATAATGGAAAAAGCGGCGCTAGGGTTCCAACTTGACGATGGAACGGACGATCCGCCGACGGAGTCGGCTCAAAGACAAGAAGCGCCACTACCGGATGCCGTTGATATCCGGGCTATAGACTCCGGCGGGAGGGGTAGACGACGGTCGAACGAAGAAGGAGACCGGGTCCAGCAACGATGTGAAGCTATATAGAAAGGGATGGCAGAGATGATGGAAAGGGAGGGCAACCATGAGCCCGGGCGAGCCGACAAGGGGGCATCCAGGGAGAACAGAGGATGCGAGCTACATCTACAGCCACAACCACCATGGCATATCGACAAGTAGGAGGTTGGAGGAATACTCCTAAGGAGAGTACGCGTAGGTCTGAAGCCAATGGTATCCCTAGAGGTAGAATTATGAACAATGACATACCAAGCAAAGGAGGAAAGGGACAGAACTCAACAAGACAAGGTGAAAACGTGCAAAACACATCCAGCCAAGGTGGGAACACGCAAAACACATCAAACCGAGGAGAGAACACGCAGAACGCGCCAAGACCAATGTCGAAGCCGATATCTTGGGCGGACATCTGTAAGCCTACGATGGTGCAGGAGGAAGTCGAACTCCAATATATCGAACCGAGTGATATCAACGGAAGGAGAGTGGCAGAAATTACGACGGATGATATCCAAGAAACTACAGAATATTGGAAGCACAAAATTATTCTATATGTGATGGACAACAAGCCGTTCTACGGCCAACTGCGGGCGTTTGCAACCCGAGTGTGACAACCAAAAAAGACATGGAAATATTCTCTCGCGAAAATGGATTCTATTTTGTCAAATTCTCCTTAGCAGAGGATCTTGATAGGGTGCTAGAGGGGGACCATGGACATTCGACGGGCGATTAGTAGTGCTCAAGCAATGGAATCCAGCATCGAGTTTTGAGAAGGATCTGCTAATGACAGTTTCGCCTTGGATTTGTCTACCTTGGTTATCACCGCAACTATGGAGCAACCCATCAATAATAAAATTGGCAAGCATGATTGGCAAACCCATTCGAACAGACCTACTCACGGCCAGACAGCAGAGACTATCTTACGCCCGCGTGTATGTAGAAATTGAAACAGGGGGATAAGTACCACAAAAGTTCGATCTCGTTCTCCCGAATGGAGAATGGATTACTCAGAATGTCAAATACGAATGGGTCCCCTCTTGTACGAAATGCCAGTGCTTCGGCCACATGAAAAATCACTGCTATAATACAGGAGAAGATGAAGGTTGTGCAGAAACTCATCTATAACAACATGAAGAGGGCGGTGACGTGAAGAAAGGAGAAGAACAAACACAAACAAACAATACACATGAAGACAACATGGAAGATGTGCTAGAGGAGGTGGATCATAATGCAAATGCGAAGGGATCACTCAACAGCACCATCTATGTTAGGGAAGAGATCAGAACCGGAGCAAAATCAAACATAGTAGGTGAATGATGAAGCTGCATTAGTACCGTATGGAGGAACATGTGTGGGTCCGAACAGCCAACACAACGATCTAGGACAACTCGTGAAGGGAAAGGAGGACA
Source organism: Iris pallida (assembly GCA_029216955.1). NCBI lineage: Eukaryota > Viridiplantae > Streptophyta > Magnoliopsida > Asparagales > Iridaceae > Iris > Iris pallida. Next base: position 12,683,970 of record JANAVB010005797.1, on the reverse strand, counting down.
CAAGAGGACCAAGGGACTCAAAGGTTACCAACACTCAACATAGTCGGGATGACTACAATGTGTAGTCACAGAAAGATCCTACGAACATGAGCAATAGCACAAATAATCCCACACAAGCAAACGCACTCACTACCGCAAATCCGCAGTAGAACTTGTTACAAAGAATTGCAAGCACCAGCGAAACAGACAAGAACATGGCAGCCTTCTCTCATCCAGGAGCAAGCCAGAATATCACAAGGACGGAAAACCAAGGTTCTAGATGACGTTCCTCACATGGAACGTCTGGGGGGCCAACTCTATTGGCCGGTGGAAGGAGATACAAAGTGTCATCAGAAGAAACAAATGCTCTATAGTTGCTATCATCGAGAGTAAGATTAAATTAAAAGCTAGACTCCTGCAACGGACACCTCACAACTGGGAATCTTCCCACAACCTATAATATTGTGAGATGGCTCGAATTTGGGTCCAATGAGACTCGCGTATATGGTCAGGCCAGGTAATGCATCTAACCGACCAAATTATAGTTATTAATTTCACTAACAAATGAGGTCTCAATGTCATCCTGGGAGCGGTATATGGATAAAATGATAGACAAAAAAGGTTCAAGCTATGTCACGATCCGCACCCAGTGTAGGGGCATGAGAAGTGTGTACGTCTAGCCTACGCCGCAATGTCGAAGGTAGAACACTGTCCTAGGTCACAAACATCTAACATGATATGATATAACTGCACAAATATACTCTCCAATCGGAGGACAATGCAGAAGGTATAACTCAATCACAAGCTAAGGCAGAATGGTACAATCAGATAGATAAGATAAGATAGATATCACCGAAAGAAATACAAACATAAGAAAAGAAGTCTAAGTGTCTAAGACATAACATCTCAACAACAACAACATCCAAAATATATACATCTCAAAGTCAAAATAAAGACAAGATAATAAAGTAAGATAACTAGTCTAGCTAACTAGCCTAGACTACTGGGGTAATATCCTTTGCAAGGACTGGGTCCTCCTGGGAGTCCAGCTCGCAAGTGTCATTTAGGGCTGCTCTATAGTACGTAGGACAAAACTTTTCAGTGTCATCTCTAATATTTTAACAGGTCCAGTCAGGACAGAAACGAGCACAAAATCTCAATATTTGATATCATGACAGGAATATAAAGCATGCAATAGAGTAAGATACATGAATCGTTGAAATAAATTTACATAAAAAAGAGAGAGAGATAACTGTACTGGAAATATCTACTATAAGTAAAAAACTACAAGTGACTAGTGGTTTAGAGTATAAGGTAGGCATGTGAACAGCTTGATCAATACATGATTACACTACTGAGTTGTACATGATTACACTACTTGGAATTGTTCACATGACTATTTCTACTCTCCCGTACCCCAAGCAATATACAAGGATCTAGACATGTTACGTTATTGTACATGACTTCACATGGGGGCTCATAAATGAGTGCACATGAAGTTATATATGAGGGCTCTGTGAATATGAGAGTACATGAATCACAAGAGTATACATGAATAGTGAAAGCACATGAGTACATGATGAAAGTAAAACGCACATGACATGACGTACCCGATGCTTCCGAGGAAGATAATATTTCATGAAAAGATCCATATAGTAACAATCTGTGTTACTAACGTGACAACATCAAGTAAAGTAATCTAGAGAAAGAATATAAGTCATAGCAAGTATAAAATGATCAGAGAATGTACTCACCTGATATCCTAAGTATCTGATGAATATAGATGTCCAGACAGAGTAGATGAGTCCTATTTAGAGCAACACAGGTCACAACATGTCCAGAAAGGTAATATTGAATATTACAAGGCATTCTACATAATATCTAGGTCATTCTAGACTAAAGTCAACTCTTGGTAAACTCTAGTCAACTATACTAGTCATACTAGATCAACTAAGCCATTCTAGGTCTAAACCTAGTATAACAAGTCTAATTAGGCCTAACCAAGCTAGTCTAGCAATCAAGCACAAATACCATATCACACAAGGCATATATATATATTATAAATACATCTCACCTATAGGCTATTGCCATAACACAAGTAGCAAAGTATATATACATATATTCATTATCATAAACTCATACATCTTTCACATATCATGTATTCACATTATCATCATATATATATATATATATATATATATATATATATATATATATATATATATAAAAAATATATATATATATATTATATATATATATATATATATATATATATATATATATATATATATATTTTTTTTTTTTTTTTTTAAACCAAACCTCATTTTATTGAATCATAAAGTGGCTCTAAGCGAGCAGTACAAGTACCAGGGTCCAAAATACTAGAAAACCCTGGAAGACAAAGTAGAAAATACTTAAAGGTTAAATTCGAAATTACGAAAAATTTCGAAAATTGAAAACAGATTCTGCCAAAAAACGAAAGGAGCGGGTGTGGGCGCTCGGCCCTAGGGGGGGAAGGGGGGGGGGGCACACTGCCAGAGGAGGGTGGGGATTTTTTTTTTTTTTATCTGAATTCAAAATTTGAAGAAGGAAATTCAAATTTTGAAACCCGCAAAAAAGGGGGGGGGGGGTTTGACCAGGCGAGCACCCCGAGAACAGGGGCACGTGGCCCAAAGTGCGCGAGCCCCAAAGGGCGCTTAGCCCAAGAGAGTGGCTGAGCGCGGGGCCCAAGGCTGGGGTAGAACCGTCGGCGGTGGAGGGGCCAACCGCGGCGGGGAGGCTAGGGGACGGGGGGGGGGGGGGGCGATCGCCTACAACCGCCGATGGAAAACCGGGCGACAGAGGCGCCGACGATGGCCGAACCGGAGGGAGGACGGAGGGAAACCAAGGGAGGAAGGCGGGCGACCACCGGCGAACGGGCGGCGGTAAATAGAGGGGGGGACGGAGGAGCCAGCCCAGAGGGGGGCGGCGAGGGGGCCGGTGGAGGGGCCGACGGGGGGGGGGGGGGGGGGGAACTGACGAAGAGGGAGGGGGGAGGCGATGGAGACCATGGAGGGACGCCAGCGGACGCCGGGGCCTACCGGCGGCTGGCGTTGGACTCCGTCAAGAGGCGGAGGGAGCGCCGGAGGGCGACGTTGATGGGGGAGAGAGTGCCAAAGGGGGTGGTCGACGGGAGCGGAGCCGCCGATATCAAAGAGGGCCACACCTGAGCTGGGGGAGGGGGCTCCGGAGGGAAGGAGAGGGAGCCGGCCGCGCCTGAGCCGCCGGAGGGAAGCGGGGGACACTGCAGGGGCGCGGCGAGAGGAATGAAGGGCGGAGAGGACGCCGGAACGATGGGGAGCGCGCCAGGCCGAACCGCGTGCGGCTGAGGCTGGTGATCTCCACCGGGAGGGGGTGACGATGAGGGCGCCGGGGGCCAGGCCAGGGAGGCTGACGTAGCCGATGGAGGGGACGTCACGGAGAGGGGAACGACGGGGGGCGCCGACATTGGCGAAGGCGCGCCAGGGGGAGCACCGGGAGGCCACAGGGTGGCTGGTACTGCAGGGGTGGATGGCGGCGGAGTCTCGGGAGGGAGGCCAGGACCGCCGGAGGGGGCGTGCCCCTCGCGCGCGGGAGGCCACGGCGGAGCAGTGGGGGGCGCCTGCGAGGAAGGGGGTGAGGGCGCAACGGGCGGGGAAGCTTCCGGCAGGGGGCTGCTCCTAGCCCGGTTGCGCCGGGGCCTCCGCCGGCGCCGGAGGGGAAGGGGGTAGCCCTGCGGAAGTCCGGCGCGGAGGGTGGGTGGGGAAGGAGCCCACGAAGGCGTGGGCCGGCCATCCTAGGGAGGGGGGATGGCCACCGATGGGGGCGAAGAAGTGTAGCGGCGCCGCCGGCCCCGGCAGGCCGACCGGCCAGCCAAGCCACAGGATCCCGACGGGCGGCGGAGACGCCAAGAGTGGAGATCCACAGAGACCCGCCTGCTTCCCCATCTATTTTATATATATATATATATATGTCATATATATATATATATACATATATATATATATATACATATATATATATATATATATATATATATATATATATATATATATATATATATATATATATATAGCCATTTTATTGAAAAAGAGGAGGGGGCTCCAAAAGAGCATTACAAACGGTTACATGGACCGAAAAATACAAAAGGGTCCTGTAGGGCAAATTAACAAAAGGAAAGAGGCAGAATACCAAAAGTAGAAATTTTGGAGAGCCAAAATTTCGGATTCCTACTGGGTTACAGCACAATTTGAAAGTTTGAAAAACTAAATTTCAAATTATTAAAGAGCGCCTGGGGGGAGGGGGGTGTGGGCCCGCGGCCCAAAGAGGACACTAAGCCCGAGGGGGTCTGACTGTTCCAAAAAAGGTGTGGTAGGTGGCGTGCTGTTCGAGGGGGTGCACGGCCCGATGGGGTGCACGGCCCGAGGGGGGCGCTCGGATCGAGGGGGCTCGGCTCCCTCCCCGACGCCCAGCGGGGGGGGGGGGGGGGTAGCGCCGACCGGGGACGGTGGCACCGGAGAGGAAGGCTGGTCCGGGGAGAAAGAATAGGGGGGAGGGGAAACGGGGGAGGGGGATCCGACGATCTGAAGGGAGGGAGGCAGCCTTGGCGAGGAGAATCGGGGAGGGGGCTGCCGTGGCGATGGGGCTCCCGACGACGGTACCTGAAGGGAGCTGGAGGGAAGGAGGACGGCTCCAGGGGGAGGGGGCTGCCATGTCGAGGTGACGCCAGCGTGGAGGGGGGGATCTCGGCCGCCAAACAGAGGGGGGATCGCGGTCGACCCTACCCGGAGGCGGGGGTGAGTGAACCGAAAGGGAGGAGGGGTAAGCCCCTAAGGAGGTGGGGAGGGGGAAAAGGGACGGGGGTGTGCGCCTCCGGCGGAGAGGGGGGATCGGGGCGGGAGAGGGAGGGGAGTCGGTCGGCGCCCGGAGGTGCCTACCGCCTGCGACCGAGGGGGATGGGGGTCTGCGTCATGCGGCGGGCGGAGCGCCGGCGGCCGATGAACTCCGAGGGGCTCGGGTCGACCACGAGATTCCATAAGGGGGACTCGTTGCACGGGAGGAAGGGGTTCGCCGTCGACTGGGGGAGCGCCGGAGGGGGAGGAGCGAAGGCAGTGGAGGGGGTGTTTGCGAGCCCCGAGGAGGGGGCCGGGCTAACCCCGGCAACGACGGCGCCGCCGGGGAGCGAAGACCCCTGGGAGTACGCAACCGTTGTCGGCGGAGAGGACTCTGCCAAGGAAGGGGGCTGCGCCGCGGGGGAAAAGGCCGGAGATGAGGGTGCTTCAACCGGAGGGAGGGGAAGGGGGGCGCCGGACGGGGCGGCGCACTCGCCCGACTGAGGATCGAGGGTGGGGGCCGAAACTACACCAAAGGGGGGGGTCCGAAGGGGGGTGAGCGTGTTTCATGCGTTTAGAGCACCGGGGGCGGCGCCGCCTCTGCCGCCGAGGTGGGGAAGGGAGGAGGGGGAGGCCCGACGGGAAGAAGGAGGCTCCATGGAAGGGGTGGCCAATAGAAACCTGGGCTGCCGACGTAGAGGCCGGCTGGCCACGCGGGCCAGCCAAACAGCAGAGGGGCTCCGGCGAGCGGTGGCACTCCGAGCCGGAGCCCGCTCTAGTGGGAAGGCGGCAGAGCGCCTAAAAGCCCGCTCCCCATCTACATATATATATATATATATATATATATATATATATATATATATATATATATATATATATATATATATATATATATATATATTTTAATATATATATATTTATATATATATATATATATATATATATATATATATTTTAATATATATATATTTAAAATATATATATATATATATATATATATATATATATATATATATATATATATATATTTTTTTTTTTTTTAATATATATATATATATATATATATATATATATATATATATATATATATATATATATATATATATATATATATATATATATATATATATATATATATAGGGAAGCTATGCATAAAGGCACTAAAGGCACTAACAACAATAAATATACATACATAGAGAGAAAGGGGTAAGGTGATAGTGTGTGTGTGAGTGTGGCAGTAGAGTGGATGTGAGTGTTCAGAGAGTGAAGGTGAGTGACTGTGTGAACATGAAGTGAAGGTGAGTTGTGTGGCAGTGAGAATGTTGTGAGTAATAGGGCTATTAGTGTATGAGAGAGGAAACTAAAATCAGTGAGAAAGTGAAACCAATATACAAGCATACATTCTAACATACAAACATGGAACTTGAATACGCAATCTTACAAGACTCAAACTCAGGTTTAACATTTTAGTTCAGTTGAACATTAGGAATGAAAGAACCCAACAGTTTAACAAATCTAAAACAATTAAAACCCTCATATATAAACCAGCCTATAACATTTAAATCACAGTTATAAATTAACATTTAAACTCAGATAATAACATTCAAAAGAAAACTCGAATAACAGGGTTAACGGTATCAGTGAATAGGAAACCCGACATTGCACAAACCAAATTTGATTTCGAAAACCAATTAAACATCAAATTAGTGTGTGTCAGCATGTAGTACATATATATTCATGTCCAAGGGCTCTTCTCGTGTCCAAGGGGTCTTCTCGTGTCCATAAAAATGGACACGAGGTGTCCAAACATGAATTAATCATACAGACACAAATCTGTACAGAACTGTCTTGCGCGGCGAGTTCGTGAGCTCGTAGACAAGACACGAGTCACGACACATCTCATGCTCGTGTCCAGACGTAGTCCACATATAGGGCTACATAATCGACATGACACGAGACGTCTATGACACGTATTTGTGCGATACGACACGCATATCAGACGCGAATACACAAGCGCACAGTCATAGTATAAACCCAGTGCACTCATATTTTTGAGTCCGACATGACACAAGAAGCCACAAAACATTAGGGATACGTTTGCAGACAATGCCTCTACGTGTCCCTCAAGTTTCATCCCATCTCGTTGCGTGTCGTGTCGCTGCATGTCTCGAGCAGCAGGCCACATCACGCGGGCGTGTGCGAGCGAGTTCGTATCCAATTTGGACACAGATATGACACAAAAACGTGCTCAGAGTTATAGATCTGAGATCAACATGCCAAGGACTACAAATTCATATAATTACTTGCTGAAAATGAGAACAAAACATTCATTGAAGCATTTCATCAAACACAAACCTTAGGGACACTGATATGTGTCTGATACGTACATCAAATTAATACAAATTCCTACCAAACTCACTCTACAACTAAGGACACCTAGATGGATGCATCTATGGAAAGAAATCAGAGATTAGAAGGGTTTTGATGTGATTTACCTATTGAGAGTAGATCTCAATCAAAAAGCCCCAAAATGAGAAGTCCTCTTACAATATAAATGACCAAAAGAGCTCCAATCCTAGCAAGCAAGCTCCCTTCAACCTATACTCCAGAAATGACTTCAAATGCAAGTGAGTGGGATCAATTTGGTAGAGGAAAGGTGAGATTTGATAATTTGGGGAAGAAATATTAGGATTTCCAAAAGGGGGATTTCTAAAAGAGGCAAGTGACTAATAAGAGATATTATATAGAGGGTTTAGGTCTCCATATGGCTGCTATAGGGGCCGGCCACACGAGATTAGGGTTAGGGTTTCATTGGAAAATGGACTATGGGCCTAATGCACTAGCTAGTTGACTCAACCTTCTAGCTAAAAGCCCAATAACATATAGCTCCCAATCTCCTTATGAAACCTAGCCACACTGAAGTCAACTTAAGTTAGATTAGGGTCCCACACCATTCTACCATGCTAACTAAGTCACCAAAGTCAAAGTCAAACACTAGGCTAGTCTCTATAGTCTCAACTAGCAAAAGTCAAAAATCACAACCAACAATCAAACAATAATAAATAATTAAAAAAATTATAATGACCAAAATACCCTCAAACTAAAATATGGTAGTGACAAATCTACCCTCCTTAAAATAATTTTGTCCTCGAAATTAAATACGAAACTAAACTGATGAGAATTATAGAAAATCATACCTCAAGGTCCAAATAGATAAGGGTATCGCTCGCGCATCTCATCCTCCTGCTCCCAGGTAGATTCTCCTGAAGAATGATGCCTCCATGCGACGCGAACCAAGGGTATCGACTGGTTCCTTAGCACCTTCTCTCGTCTATCCAGAATCTTCATAGGCTGTTCTGGATAGCTAAGAGTAGGTCTCACCTCGATCTCGGAATGATCGAGTACATGGCTAGGATCTGCCATATACCGTCTCAACTGCGACACATGAAATACGTTGTGGACTCCCTCTAATGCAGGTGGCAATTCTAGCCTGCATGATACGTCATCGACTCTCCCGCTGATAACGAAAGGTCCGATGAAGCGCGGGCTAAGCTTCCACCTCCACCGAAGCATATAGTACCACGTGTCGGAAAGATCCTCATGAAAACCAAGTCTCCAACCTAGCACAAACAAGGCCTCAAATTACTAAATAATTAAACATGATCAAACAAAATCACAACAAACAACTCCTAATTCTAATCCTATCTCTAAGATGTACCTCAAACTCCAAAGGTCTACGGTGGCTATCGGCCCTGTGCCGATGTCTGTCCTGCGCCACGTAAAGTCGATCTCTAATGAGCTTCACCTTCTCGGCTGCATCCACAACCAACTCAGGTCCCAATAAAGCTCGCTGTCCAACGTCATCCCAAGACAAGGGTGTACGACATCTACGCCCGCATAATGCCTCGAATGGTGACATCTCAATGCTGGCCTGAAAACTGTTGTTGTATGCAAACTCCACTAAGTGCAAGTGAACCTCCCAGGATCCTCCAAAATCTATGACACAAGTCCGCAACATGTCCTCGAGTGTCTGAATAGTCCTCTCTAATTGTCCGTCCATCTGAGGGTGGTATGTAGAACTGAACTTGAGCTGAGTGCCCAAGCTAAGTTGCAGACTCTGCCAGAAATAGAAAGTAAAGCGACTATCCCGATCCGAGACAATGCTCACCGAAACTCCATGTATCCTGACAATCTGCCGCATGTACATCTCTTCTAGCTTCTCAGTAGACAAACCCACTTTAAATGGTAAAAAGTGAGTCGATTTGGTCAACCTGTCTACGATGACCCAAATCACGTCTTTCTTTCATGGTGTATGTGGCAATCCAAAAATAAAGTCCATCGTAATATGCTCCCACTTCCACTCCGAAATAGGCAATGGCTGCAATAAACCTCCTGGTCTCTGCCTGTCACGACCCGTACCCACTGTGAGGGTATGAGTACGTAACAGCGACCAGCCTACGCCGCATAGTCGGCGGTTAGAACGTTGTTCTAAGTCTCTATCTAACCATCAACTCATGCAATATATAATATACTCGTCATAAACAACTCCGAACGGAGGACAAGTATAAGATATGGTACAACTCAATCACAGTCTAAGCACGATAAGATAACACAGAAAATGACTACAAATAGAAAGACAACTACAACTACTATAATAATAACAACATCTCAACAATCTAAAATACAAAACAAGTCTCAAACCAATACAACAAGTCCAAAATAAGAACTAATGTAAGACTAAAACTGTATCCCGATCGCTGCTAAGTGTCGGGACCAAAGGTGGCTAATCCCTCATCAGGTCCATAATGAGTAGGGCAAGTGTCCTCAGGGCAATCATCTGTAAAATTTCAACAAGTCCAGTCAAGACAGGAACGAGCACAATCTCATCTAGAAAACCCAAGTAAATGACAGAGAACTATAAAGCAGTTACAGACAGTTGTATTGATGAACATGGCATTTTATATTCAGGTGATGGTATAGAGAGACAAATAAAGTACAAGAAAAGTAAAGTAACTAAAACAAGAGAATAATCATAAAATAAAGACTGTAAAATAGAATCTATCTGAACTAGAGTAACATGGTATAAGTCCAGACAGTAAATATAGACAAGTGTAAACTCCAATATAAGTCCAGTACAAGATGAATCTAATACAAGATGAATCCAGTACGAGACGATTCCAGTCAAAGTGATCAATAATTCCAGGGTGAGTCTAGCCTATACTCTAACGGTGTGTTTTAAAATACCGAGATCGACATATAAATGGCTATAGGTAATTCGGCACATCACACACCTAGCCGGGTGAGAGATGGCTAACATTCCAGTTTGATTCCAGCATGTGGGGTGATTCCAGAATTGGGGTATGTCTACATGTTTTACTTAAGTATTTCCCCTTCCAGCAAATACAAGTGAATCCAAAACATGATACGAGAATCGAGATGAGTCCAGCCAAACATGATGATACCAGCAATGATTCCAGTAATAGATGCCAGACAATATGGTATGTGTGTGGCATACATAAATCTAGAAATATCCATACATGTTGTAACAGAGAATCACATACAACTAACTAGAACTGAAGTACAGTAATTGACAAGTAAATGAGAGAACTATCAGAGAATGTACTCGCCTGATACCCTGTGCAACTGATGAAAATAGATATCTACACCAGAGTCACAATGTCCTAAATAGGGCAGTACAGGTTATAATGTGTTTAAAAATAAGATAAATAAAGTTTGTGATGCAATATACATGATTCTAGGTCAATCTAGGCCAAAGTCAACTATCAGTCAACTCTAGGTACTTGGTCAACATCTAGTCAACATTTGGCCAACTAAGTCTAACTTGGACTATAGTCAAACTAGGTCAATGGTCTATTTAGGGTTAGCTATAGGTTAACTCAGTCAATGGTTAACTATCTAATCAAACTTTACCTATACCATATCACACATCTAGGGTATATTACATATATACCTATATAAAGTATTACACATAAACATAGATATAATGCATTACACTACCACCTATACTCTAACTCATGTCCTATAGCCTATGAATACAGTACATATCATAACTCAATATCCTTTACTCAGACCATATACCATATATCCATATGTATACCCAATATCAATATTAACCCTCACTACCTCATTCTCATATAATGTATGCATTTGCCACACATTACATGATCAACATATATGTATACAAATGCATCTACTAGTAGATAACTGAACCAAAGAGAGAGGACAATAGGGATGATCCTAACATTGAACCAAGGACATAGGACTCAAGTCCAATACCTACTCCCTATAATTTTTGCTATTGCTACCCTCTTTTCCCTTTCCTTATTAGCTCAATCAAGTTTAACCCAATCAAGACAACCTATAACAGAATATTTAGAGAAGAATGGGGATATATACTAACTCATATCTGGACACTACAGAATTGGACAAGGATAGAACAATGTGGACTGAAACCACATGTCCAAGTGGACTGATTTCACTTGCAAGAGGGCTAAAATGTTATTTACATATAGGACTGAAAGCATAATAAAACAGGACATGCAACAAGGGCTGTTATGAGTGAAGATGGACTGAATATAAAGTGGAATGGTATGGACTGTTTGACAATGTGGACAGATATAAAAGTAAGGGACAAATAACATGAAAATTCTGGACTGTTATTGAAGTATAGGGACTAATGTAGATAAATAGACTTATTTGTGAACATTTGGGGCTGCATGTATGTGATATGGGGGACTGATTTGGCTGTGAGTGGATGGATGATGTGGGAATGTATGAAAATGATATAGTGAATGATTGGATGTAATATGATTGAAATGAATAGGTAACTCTTTCCTACTGTCAAACTCTAATACTAAGAATAACACACTCCCTAGACACTCTCAAACCCCACTCCTATACATCCCAAGTCTGTTATATTTATATATAATAGCTACAAAGCCTACAAATAAGTATATATTTTATGAATCCCACACTTATCCTCACACACACTCATCTAAACACCCTAGTTACTGTCACATGCACCCTTCACTCCTATCTCTCAAAATTGACATATGAACTACACTCTACTAATTCCTAATGCACCTGACACCTACATGACACCAGTACTCACTCATATCCTAAGACACTCAAAACACACACACACACTATCTTGACTAATCTCAGGAACATACATGTATACATAGATTTCAGGTTTCAGGAAACTAGAAAATACGAACACTATGCAACACCCAACTCTAGCCAACCTAACACATGAACTATATAGCCTAACATTATATTCAGTTTAACCATTTACATATTGAAACCTGGAAATTGAACTGCACATTGGAATTTAATAAAGAAATATAAACATGCGCACAGTTTTTAGGGAAACAGAGAGGTGTAGTAACAGTTCACTAATTGACAGTTCAAAATGCAATTTCAAAAGCCAAAACTAATGCTATATGAACCCTAATATGTAGGTCAATCTCTGATATATATAGGTAAACAAGACATCCCAATTAATCGATCAAACAGTTTAAATCATACATCAAAATCTCAAAAATAGTGTTCAGCCTAGGTATCAGAAAAAAATAGGTTCGAACCCAAAATCGTTATTCGAATTACATTAATACATCAAATTAAAGGCCAAGGTAGTGTCGTGTATGTATAAGGGTACTCCACAGGTCGTGTCGTGGCCAAATGAGTGGACACGACGTGTCAAAACATTCGGGAACACTGTGTATCAGCAATGTACAGTAGGCAGCCTCGTGCAGCGAGGACACGGTCTCGTGCACGCGACACAGGAAACGACATGACTCATGTTCGTGCCCACGTGTTTGCCCCATATAGGGATACACTCGTGTCACCCTGTACTGTGTTAACGTGTTCCCGTGTCGTGTCAAATGGCGCGTATCAGAGAGGGATTTTCATGCATGCAGTGACAGTATAAAATTAGTATGGGCTTGATTTCTTCGTGCACGCTGAACGAGGACCCATAAAATTTTGTGGGAGTGAAGTCAGTGGGTGCCCCCACGTGTCCATGAAGTTTTATGGCACGTGGTGCCGTGTCGTGTCCGCTAGGACACTCGAACAGCAGGGGAGCCGCACGAGGTCTGCGTGCGGTGTCGTACATGAGGTGCATGTCCATTTTGGACACAAGAATCCCCCAAAATTGTGTTCAGTCTTCAACATAATTAATCTACACATTAAGAGCTTGAAAAACATGTAATTAGTTTTGGAAAATATGAAAATCCATTTCTATGAGGCATTTTAACAAACACTTGCAAATACACATAGACACGTGTCCGATACGGACACCAAACGGACACAATTTCTACCCAAACTCTAGGGACAGCTAGGGGACACCTAGATCTAGCCTAATATGCAAAGCAATCAGAATATTAGCACAATTTGAGGAGTTTTACCTATAGGTGCAAATAGCAAGAAAAAGCTTCAAATGGGGGGTTCCTCCTTGCTAGCAAAATGCTCCAATTTGACCCAAAGCTGGGATTATTCTCCACAAACAGAAAATAGGAGAGTACTAGGCTCTAATGCAAGAAACTAGAGTGAAAAAGGAATTAAAATGAAGAATCTATGGATTGGGGAAGAATGGCCATACCTTTCTTTTCTCTAAGTTTTGGAATGATACAAAAGAGGCATGAACTAAATGAGGAGAATATTTATAGGAAGGGAATAACCTAGTAGCTGGTCATAAAGGAAAGAATTAGGGTTAGGATTTCACTAATGGGCTATGGGCCAAGTTGCACTAGCTAACTAGCTCAAGTCCTTAGCCTTTGGTCCAATACAAAAATCCTCCTACTCTCTCCATGAAACTTGACCAACTTAAGTCAACCAAGACCAACTTAAGTTAGATTAGGGTCCATACCATGTTAACTAAGTCACCAAGTCAAGGTCAAAGTCTAGGACAGTCTCTTAAGTCACAGCTAGCAAAATGTCAAAATTAACAATCACCAATGCAATAAATCATAAAATAATTCAAAGAGGCTAAATGACCAAAATACCCTCATGCTCAAAAGTAAAATAAATTATTCTAATAAAATGGTTAGGCTCTAGGTCACGCAGTCTCTAGGGTTACACTAGTAAAACATCAAAATCATAAGTCATTGATCAAAATGGTTTTTAAATTAATTTTTAAAATCACCAAAAATTATAATATGATTTAAATGCAATAAATAATGATTATAAATACAAAATTTCAAAAATACCCTCATTTTAGAAACTGGGTGTTACAGGTCTACCCCCCTTAGAAAAATTTTGTCCTCGAAATTAAGATGATTGCACCCTTACTAGGTCAAACCCCCAACAATCAAGGTCAAGAGATAATCAGGCGAACATAATCTTACTGGTCGTGATTCCACAGTCTCGAACAGGGTAGCTACACTATCTAGAAAATCACAAGCAATATCCTGGCAGGTACTAATGGAAATCACACATGAAAGTGGGAAGGAAGAACAAGAAGGACAAACCTGCTAACCCATTACCTGCAGCATCAGTCTCCTCGACTGTCATCGCAAAAGCTCCATCCCTCTGGTGCTGAGCTACAGGTGGCCTAGCTCCCTAAAAAGGAGGTACAACGGAACAAACTATCTTTTGGTGGGCACCAAACCCACAGAAATAGCAAACCTTCAGCCTCTTTCTGTACTGCTCCCAGATGTGTGTCGGCTTCCTGCAGTAGGAACAACAGATCGCCTTTGGGTCCGGACCCCGATACGGATGCAGCACCTGCTGAACTCCCATGAGTGCCTGCGTCTGATGAATCTGCACATGAGGACTCTTGGCCTGGCCTCCACTGCTGCTGGTACCGTGAGCATCCCGTTCCCTCTTGAGCCTCAGCTCAAGATCACCCTCTGCTGCTAAGGCACCCACCAAGATCTTCTCAAAAGTGGCATCGCGGGCACTCTTGGTATAGGACTTCACCTCCTTGACCAGTCCCTTTCTGAACCTCCGGGCCTTCGTCGCCTCGGATAACCCCCCGATAAATCTGCCCAAATGGCAGAACTCCCTAGCATACTCCTCTACGGACTGACTGCCCTGGACTAAGGCCTCGAACTGAGTCTTGAGGGCACCTAGCACTGCATTTCGGAAAAACTTCTCCTTGAACAGCTTCTTGAATGCTACCCAATTCTGTCCTGGTGTACCAACCCTCGGGTCGGTCTGGTACCAAGTACGGGCTAAATCCTGCATCATACTGGCCACCGCCTCGATCTGTAGCCTTGCTGGAATCTCTGCCAGTATAAAAATCTCCTCCATATGCTCTATCCACTCATCAGTGTACAGAATGCCTTTTGTACCCCTGAAATCCCTCGAATGCATCTTCTGGAAGTCTTAGATGCCCTTTTCCTTCGGCTGGTGCGGCTGCTGAACTGTCGAAGGCTGAGCTGCTGCCCTCTCAACTACTGTCAGGGCCAGATCGATGTGCCGATTGAATTCTGTCGTCTGACGCTGCTACTGGGCCTCCATGAGCTGCTGGAAGAAAGTGAGCAGCTGGACTGCATCAACGGATCCAGAAGGCGGCTACTACTGCTGGAGCATCTCTGGAATGACTGGTGTCATCCTTCGAACAGGTGGAGGCATACCCCTAATGGCTGTAGTCGTTCCTGTCTGATCAGGACCAGAAGGTGCTACAGTCCCAGCATCCTGCTGTACTGGACGAGAGGTGGCAGACCCCTCTCCAGCGACTGCTGTACCAGAGCGATGTGATCGTATCTCCACCATCCTGAAGACAGATCGAACAAGGAAGTCAATACTGAGCAAGAATTGATATAATCAAAGGAGGACAGTTTATTTCAAAGAAGGCAAATCAGTAAGATGTGTAGATGGCATGAATTAAAGTAGAATTTTTCCTAACTGTGATTGAGTACCTCTCCGTTGAAGCCTATCGCTCAATGCTATCGCAGGCTCACAGCAGTACAACTAAATCGTCGTACTACCACGATATCGTACTAATGCGACTCTCGACCTGCATGGGCCACCACTAAAAATGTGTCACGACCCGCACCCACTGTGAGGGTACGAGTACGTAACAGCGCCCAGCCTACGCGGCAGAGTCGGCGGTATAACGATGTTCTAAGTCTCTAGCTAACCATCAACTCATGCAATATATAATGTACTCGTCATAAACAACTCCGAATAGAGAACAAGAATAAGATATGGTACAACTCAATAACAGTCTAAGCACGATAAGATAACACAGAAAATGACTACAAATAGAAAGACAACTACAACTACTGAAATAATAACAACATCTCAACAATCTGAAATAAAAAACAAGTCTCAAACCAATACAACAAGTCCAAAATAAGAACTAATGCAAGACTAAAACTGTATCCTGATCACTGCTAAGTGTCGGGACCAAAGGTGGCTAATCTCTCGTCAGGTCCATAATGAGTATGGCAAGTGTCCTCAGGGTAATCATCTGTAAAATTTTAACAGGTCCAGTCAGGACAGGAACGAGCACAATCTCATCTAGAAAATTCATGTAAATGACAGAGAACTATAAAGCAGTTATAGACAGTTGTATTGATGAACATGGCAGTTTATATTCAGGTGATGGTATAGAGAGATATATAAAGTACAAGGGAAGTAAAGTAACTAAAATAAGAGAAGAATCATGGCAATAAAGACTGTAAAATAGAATCTAGCTGAACTAGAGTAACATGGTATAAGTTCAGACAGTAAATGTAGACAAGTGTAAACTCCAATGTAAGTCTAGTACAAGATGAATCTAATACAAGATGAATCCAGTACGAGACGATTCCAGTCAAAGTGATTAATGATTCCAGGGTGAGTCCTGTAACACACAGTTTTCCAAATGAGGGTAATTTTGTGATTATAATCATTTAATAATAATATTTAAATCATTTTGTGATTTTTGGTATTTTTAGTCAATTTAAAATAATTTAAAACAATAAATTGTGATTTTGATGGTTAACTAGTTAAACCCTAGTTTTGCTAAGCCTAGAGACGAACCATGACCAAGGGAGCCTAGTCATATGATTAGGATGACTAATTACTACTTTTAGCCTAAGAATATTTTGCTCATTTTTGGCTTATTAATGAAAATGAATTTTGATTAATTAATATTGTGCTAATTGAATTGTTAGAGACTAACCTAGAAGCTTAACCTAATCTAGATTAGTCTTGAGGTTAGAATCATGTTTAGAACATTCCTACTAAGTGCCAAGGTTAGTAATATCTAGATATTCCTAAGTAGGATGTTTATCCCTTAGGATATTTGTGAAAAAGAAGGCCTTAGGACTAATTGAACCAATAGGAAGGCTTGGAATTGGGTGGACAAGTCCTAGCCACTCATCTGCATGTAAAACTAACCCTAATTTATCTAATGACCATCCATCAAGTGCCCTCCTTCCTATAAAGAATGCTTAAGAAAACCCTTGCCTCTTTTTACCTCTACATAGAACCCTAATTGTTCTTCCCCAAACTTGAGAGCTTTCTTCTTGATTTTGATCTCCAAATCCCTCCCTTCTTCTTCCAATATTCCACCATTCCTTCTCATTCAACCAAGGAGGAGGTGCTAGCAAAGGATTGGGAGCAAGGAGCAAGGAAGGGTGTCTATTTTACCGGAGCTTTCGTGTCGGAACCGTGTCCTTTGAGTGTATCATTGGGATCCCACTTCCAATAGGTATAACCATCTCTCTATTTTAATTTCCCTTGTATTTTAGTTAGATTTGAATCCATAGGATCCACCCCCATGCATGTACCCCATTTAGATTCAAATCTGAGACCATTTGGAGCTCTCTTCAGAATTTTAGATATGTGTCTTGTGTCCTACTTGATATATCCCAAATTAGGACACCCCATGTGTATGTATGCATGATAATAGTTTAAATAGATATTTAAATTTAGTTTTAGAATGGTTAGAGAGTAGATTGATCTTAGTTAGGATGGTTAGAATGAGTTTTATTTGGATACCTATGTTGGTATCCAAGTATCTTGGCCTGCATGTGTTTCTTTTGTCCAAAATAACACAAATTCGTCATAATATTCATCCATATTTTTATTAACCAAAGCAACTTAGAAATGTCAAAACTTTTAGCGTAGAACTCCGATTTATCTCCCGTTTATTTTAAAAGAACCGTATCAAAGTTAGCTTTCCAAATATATATTTTGATAAAGAAAATTTTTTCTAAAACTTTCTGTAAAATTATTTGAGTATTAGCTATACGAAAGACAAACGCGTTTCGGTGTTTTTGCGATTCCGGGAGCTTTCGTTTTAAGTAGAAGAGTGACTATACGACATAGGCATTTTGTGTAACCTATGAGCCTATGTAGTATGGATATTAAATGAATGTAGAGTATGTAATGCATGATATGTTAGATGAATGAAATGATATATATGATATGTATCCTCTTTACATTAATGTATATATATGGTTGAATACAAGCATGTAGGAATACAATCAATGTAATGTATGTAAGCAATTAATGCATAAATGCATGAATAAAATAATAATATACAGTGTATGCATGTAAGTATGTAATATGCATGAATGACATGTATGTAATGAAAATAAGTATATGCATGCAACATAATGATATGTGAATGGATATAATGCATGAACTGAAGTATGCATGTATATGGGATATGAATGAATGATATATATATATATATATATATATATATATATATATATATATATATATGTGTGTGTGTGTGTGTGTGTGTGTGTGTGTGTGTGTGTGTGTGGTGTGTGTGTGTATGTGTGTGTGTGTGTTAAGGTAAAAAAATAAAAATAAAATAAAATATGTGTGTGTGTGTGTGTGTGTGTGTGTGTTAAGGTAATGTAATATATGTATTCACATATATTTTGAGTTAAATATATGAGTTTGTATGCATATATTATATGTATGCATGTATACAGGAATAAATATAATATAATGTAGAGTATGCATATATGAATATAATGTATGCAAGTATATAATGTATTCAAATTTGTATGTATGCATCTATGTATGTATGTATAGGTGCATGAATGAATGCAAGTATGCATATATGATATGTATATAGGCATGTATGCAATGTATGTATGTATATATGATATGTATGTATGCATGTATGTAATGTAAGTATGTATGTATGCATTTCTATAAACTGAGTTAACCTATAACCTTTTACACACATGCATTCATACATCCTTTGACACTATGTATCCCATGTCATATACACCTACCTATCACTAAATCTGAGAACATTAACACATATCCTTTCACAACATGTCACACACACACTCACTTACTCTTTTACCTCTCATTCGCTCTCTCTATGTATATATATGTATGTGCCTATATATATAGCTTTCCTATATATATCTATGTATATGAATATGTGAATGTGAATAATATATATACATTATATGACTAAGTTTGTGTGCCTTGTTAACTTATGGCTTAGTTTTGTGCTTGGTTTAGTAAGTGACTTAGGCTATGAGTTAGTAGCTATCTTGGATACTTGATTTGCATATACTTAGTTTGTTTAGACCTAGAATTGACTAACCTAGACTAGTTGACCATTGTTGACCCAACCCTAGCTAGTTTGACCACAGTTGACTAGAGTTGACCTAGTTTGACTTTATAGTTGACCAGAGTTGACCAAGAGTTGACTTTGACCTATATTGACTTAGACTCGTGTAGATTGCGTTATAATTTTAATTACCATATAAATTAAACTCTTTATAACATGTGTTGCTCTAACTAGGACTCTATGACTCCAGTTGGCCATCTTTTTATATCAGTTATTCAGGGTATCAGTCGAGTACATTCTCTGATAGTTCTCTCATTTACTTTTTAATTACTGTACTTCAGTTCTAGTTAGTTTTATGTGATTCTCTGTTACAATACGTATGGATATTTCTGGATTCATGTATGCGACACACATACCATCTTGTCTGGCCTCTTTTACTGGAATCATTGTTGGTATCATCATGTCTGGCTTCTATTACTGGAATCATTCTGGAATCATTGCTGGTATCATCATGTTTGGCTAGACTCATCTCGATTCTCGTATAGAATTCTTGATTCACTTGTATTACGGGGCGGGGAAATATGAGTAAGACATGTAGACATACCCTAAATCTGGAATCTCCAAACTGGAATCTACTGGAAGCATAGCCATCCCTCGCCTGATCAGTGAGTGATGTGCCTGATACCTACAGCCGTTTACATGTCGATCTCTGTATTTTAAAATACACTATTAGAATATAGCCGGTCTCACCTGGATTCTTGATTACTGACTAGAATAATCTTGTACTGGAATCATCTTTTACTGGATTCGTCTCGTACTAGATTTATATAGGATTTACACTTGTTTTATATTTACTGTCTGGACTTATCATGTTACTCTAGTTCAGCTAGAATCTTATTTTACAGTCTTCATTGCCATGATTCTTCTCTTGTTTAGTTACCTTACTTTCTTTGTATCTTAACTGTTTCTCTATATCATCACCTGAATATAAACTACCATGTTCATCAATAAAACTGTCTATAACTGCTTTATAGTTCTATCATTTACTTGGGTTTTCTAGATGAGTTGTACTTGTTCCTGTCCTGACTGGACCTGTTGAAAATATTACAAATGATTGTCCTGAGGACATTTGCCCAACTTGTCTTGGAGCAGGAGATGGCTTAGCTACCTTTGGCCCCGACACCCAAGAGTGATCGAGAGACTAGCTAGTAGACTTGGTTTAGCTTTCATATTTTAGAACTTGAATTGTAATAACTTGAGATATGAGTTTGTATTTGAGTTTGTTTGAGATATTATTATTTAGTAGTTGATATTTGTTGTTGTTTGGTCTTTAGTTATAAACTTCTATGTTATCTTATCGTGCTTAGACTGTGGTTGAGATTTTATTATATCTATACTTGTCCTCCGTTCGGAGTTGAGATTGACAAGTATATTATATAATTGTGTGAGTTGTTGATTAGATAGTAACCTAGGACAGCGTTCTACCGTCGATACTGCGGCGTAGGCTGGACGTACCCACTTCTCTTGTCCCTACACTGGGTGCAGGTCATGACAAGTCCAGCCCATACTCTAACAATGTGTTTTAAAATACCGAGATCGACATGTAAACGGCTATAGGTAATCCGACACATCACACACATGGCCGGGTGTGAGATGGCTATCATTCTAGTTTGATTCCAGCATGTAGAGTGATTCCAGAATTATGGTATGTCTACATGTCTTACTCAAGTATTTTCCCTCCCAGCAAGTACAAGTGAATCCAGAACACGACACGAGAATCGAGATGAGTCCAGCCAAACATGATGATACCAGCAATGATTCTAGAATGATTCCAGTAATAGAGGCCAGACAATATGGTATGTGTGTCGCATACATGAATCCAGAAATATCTATACGTGTTGTAACAGAGAATCACATACAACTAACTAAAACTGAAGTACAGTAATTGACAAGTAAATGAGAGAACTATCAGAGAATGTACTCGCCTGATACCCTGTGTAACTAATGAAAATAGATATCTGCACCAGAGTCACAATGATCTAAATAGAGCAGTACATGTTATAATGTGTTTAAAAATAAGATAAATGAAGTTTACGATATAATCTACATAATTCTAGGTCAATCTAGGGTAAAGTCAACTATCAGTCAACTCTAGGTACTTGGTCAACATCTAGTCAACATTTGGTCAACTAAGTCTAACTTGGAATGTGGTCAAACTAGGTCAATGGTCTATTTAGGGTTAGCTATAGGTTAACTCAGTCAATGGTTAACTATCTAATCAAACTCTACCTATACCATATCACACATCTAGGGTATATTATATATATACCTATATAGAGCATTACACATAAACATAGATATAATGCATTACACTACCACCTATACTCTAACTCATGTCCTATAGCCTATGAATACAATACATATCATAACTCAATAACCTTTACTCAGACCATATACCATATACCCACATGTATACCTAATATCAACATTAACCCTCACTACCTCATCCTCATATAATGTATGCATTTGCCATACATTACATGATCAACATATATGTATACAAATGCATCTACTAGTAAATAACTGAACCAAAGAGAGAGGACAATAGGGAAGATCCTAACTTTGAACCAAGGACATGGGACTCAAGTCCAATACCTACTCCCTATAATTTCTGCTACTGCTACCCTCTTCTCCCTGCCCTTACTAGCTCAATCAAGTTTTACCCAATCAAGACAACCTATAACAGAACATGTAGAGAAGAATGGGGATATATACTAACCCATATCTGGACACTACAGAACTGGACAAGGATAGAATAATGTGGACTGAAACCACATGTCCAAGTGGACTGATGTCACTTACAAGAGGGCTGAAATATTATTTACATATAGGACTGAAAGTATAATAAAATAGAACATGCAACAAGGGCTATTATGAGTGAAAGATGGACTGAATATAAAGTGGAATGGTATGGACTGTTTGACAATGTGGACAGCTACAAAAGTAAGGGACTGATAACATACAAATTTTGGACTGTTATTGAAGTATAGGGACTGATGTAGATAAATGGACTGATTTGTGAACATTTGGGGCTACATGTATGTGATCTGGGGGACTAATTTGGCTGTGAGTGGATGGATGATATGGGAATGTATGAAAATGATATGGTGAATGATTGGATGTAATATGATCAAAATGAATAGGTAATGTTATTTCCTACTGTCAAACTCTAATACTAAAATTAATACACTCCCTAGACACTCTCAAACCCCACTCCTATACATCCCAAGTCTGCTATATTTATATATAATAGCAACAAAGCCTACATATAAGTATATATTTTATTAATCCCACACTTATCCTCACACACACTCATCTAAACACCCTAGTTACTATCACATGCACCCTTCACTCCTATCTCTCAAACTGACATATGAACTACACTCTACTAATTCCTAATGCACCTGACACCTACATGACACCAGCACTCACTCATATCCTAAGACACTCAAAACAGACACACACACACACACACACACACACACACACACACTATCTTGACTAATCTCAGGAACATACATGTATACATAGGTTTCAGGTTTCAGGAAACTGGAAAATATGAACACTATGCAACACCCAACTCTAGCCAATCTAACACATAAACTATATAGCCTAACATTATATTCAGTTTAACCATTTACATATTGAAACCTAGAAATTGAACTGCACATTGGAATTTAATAAAGAAATGTAAACATGCGCACAGTTTCCAGGGAAACAGAGAGGTGTAGTAACATTCACTAATTGACAGTTCAAAATTTAATTTCAAAAGCCAAAATACATGCTAATATGAACCCTAATATGTAGGTCAATCTCTGATACATATAGGTGAACAAAACATCCCAATTAATCGATCAAACAGTTTAAATTATACATCAAAATCTCAAAAAATAGGGTTCAGCCTAGGTATCAAAAAAATATAGGTTCGAACCCAAAATCAATATTCGAATTACAATAATACATCAAATTAAAGGATAAGGTAGTGTCGTGTATGTATAAGGGTACTCCACAGGTCGTGTCATGTCCAAATGAGTAGACACGACGTGTCAAAACATTCGGGAACACTGTGTATTAGTAATGTGCAGCAGGCAGCCTCGTGCAGCGAGGACACAGCCTCCTGCATGCGACACAGGACACGACACGACTCGTGCTCGTGCCTACGTGTTCATCCCATATAGGGCTACATTCGTATCACCATATACTGTGTCAACGTGTCCCCGTGTCGTGTCAAATAGCGCGTATCAAAGAGGGATTTTCATGCGTATAGTGGCAGTATAAAATCAGTACGGGCTTGATTTCTCCGTGCACACTGAACGAGGACCCATAAAATTTTGCGGAAGTGATGTTAGTGGGCGCCCCCATGTGTCCATGAAGTTTCATGGCATGTGGTGTCGTATCGTGTCCGCTAGGACACTCGAACAGCAGGGGAGCCGCACGAGGTCTGTGCGCGGTGTTGTGCATGAGGTACGTGTCCATTTTGGACACAAAAATCCTCCATAATCGTGCTTAGTCTTCAACATAAGTAATCTACACATTAAGAGCTTCAAAAACATGTAATTAGTTTTGGAAAATACGAAAATTTATTTCTATGAGGCATTTCAACAAATACTTGCACATATACATAGACACGTGTTCGATACGGACACCAAACGGACACGATTTCTACCCAAACTCTAGAGACAGCTAGGGGACACCTAGATCTAGCCTAATATGCAAAGAAATCAGAATATTAGCACAATTTGAGGAGTTTTACATATAGGTGCAAATAGCAAGAAAAAGCTTCAAATGGGGGTTCCTCCTTACTAGCCAAATACTGTAAATTGACCCAAAGCTGGGATTATTCTCCACAAACAGAAAATAGGTGAGTATTAGGCTCTAATACAAGAAACTAGTGTAAAAAAGAAATTAAAATAAAGAATCTATGGATTGGGGAAGAATGGCCGTACCTTTCTTTTCTCTAAGTGTTGGAATGATACAAAAGAGGCACGAACTAAATGAGGAGAATATTTATAGGAAGGAAATGACCTAATGGATGGTCATAAAGAAAAGAATTAGGGTTAGGGTTTCACTAATGGGCTATGGACCAAGTTGCACTAGCTAACTAGCTCAAGTCCTTAGCCTTTGGTCCAATGCAAAAATCCTCCTACTCTCTCTATGAAACTTAGCCAACTTAAGTCAACCAAGACCAACTTAAGTTAGATTAGGGTACATACCATGTTAACTAAGTCACCAAGTCAAGGTCAAAGTCTAGGATAGTCTCTTAAGTCACAGCTAGCAAAAAGTCAAAATTAACAATCACCAATACAATAAATCATAAAATAATTCAAAGAGGCCAAATGACCGAAATACCCTTATGCTCAAAAGTAAATTAAATCATCCTAATGACATAGTTAGGCTCTAGGTCATGCAGTCTCTAGGGTTACACTAGTAAAGCATCAAAATCACAAGTTATTGATCAAAATGGTTTTTAAATTGATTTTTAAAATCACCAAAAATCATAATGTGATTTAAATGCAAGAAATAATGATTATAAATACAAAAATTTAAAAATATCCTCATTTTAGAAATTGGGTGTTACACCACCTCTCCGCCTTTACCTGCTGACAGACCAAACATCTGGCTACGAAGCGAGCTACCTCCCGCTTCATCCGATGCCACCAAACATGCTCTCTCAGATCCCTATACATCTTGTTCGCACCTGGATGTATAGAGTACTAAGAACGGTGGGCCTCCTACATAACCTGCTCCTGAAGCTCTCCGTTGGGCACACACAGTCTGGAACCGTGCCTCAATGCGCCATCCTCTGTAAGAACAAAATCATCATCTACCAGTCCTGCTCGAACATGCTCTTGGATACACCGCAAAGCAACATCGTCGAACTGAGTCGACTTGATCCTCTCCATCAAGTCCGACTAAATCTGAAGGCCCCACATTTGCATCTCAACTCCTGGCACAATCACCTCGATCCCCAGGCTCTCTAAATCTGCTAGGAAGTAACGATCCACTGTCAACCACATGGCTGTCGGATACCTACTCAAGGCATCGGCAACCATGTTGGCCTTTCCTGGGTAATACTGCAAAGAAATATCGAAGTCCTTCATCAACTCCAGCCATCTGCGCTGACTCATGTTGAGCTTTTTCTGTGTAAACACATACTTCAAGCTCTTATGATCTGTAAAGATCTCCACTCGCTCTCCGTATAAAAAGTGTTTCCACAACTTCAGAGCAAAAATGACTGCCGCCAACTTCAAGTCATGGGTAGGGTATTTCTTTTCATGGGGACGTAACAGCCTGGAAGCATTGGCAATCACCTTCCCATGCTGCTACAAGACACAACCCAAACCCTTCTTCGAGGCATCATTGTAGATAGTAAACCCTCCTAATCCTGATGGCAATGTTAGAATCGGAGATGTCGTCAGCCGCTTCTTCAATTCATCGAAAGCGACCTGACACTCCTCCGACCAGACAAACTCTGCGTCCTTTTGGGTCAGCCTAGTCAACGGCTCTGCAACCCGGGAGAAATCCTGCACGAACCTCCTGTAGTAGCCTGCCAATCCCAGGAAGCTCCTGATCTCCGCAACTGAACTCGGTGCTGCCCATGTCTCAACTGCCGTGATCTTCTTCGGGTCAACTGAGATTCCATCTCTAGTCACAACATGACCCAAGAAGTCAATTCGATCTAAAAAGCACTCACACTTCGAGAGCTTTCCATAAAGCTCCTTCTTCCTGAGAGTCTCCAGAACCACTCTCAATTGCTCCTCTTCGGTCTTCGAGTACACCAAGATACCATCGATGAACACCACCATGAACTTGTCCAAGTACTAGTGGAATACCTTGTTCATCAGGTTCATGAATACCGTCGAGGTGTTAGTCAACCCAAACGGCATCACTATGAACTCAAACTGGCCATACCGCGTCCTGAATGCTGTCTTCGGAATATCCTCTTTCTTCACCTTCACCTGATAGTAGCCTAACCTCAGATCAATCTTCGAGAATACCCTAGCTCCGCTCAACTGATCAAAGAGATCATCGATCTGCGGCAGTGGATACTTGTTCTTGATCGTAAGGTTGTTGAGTGCCCTGTAGTCGATACACATCCGTACTGACCCATCCTTCTTCGGCACGAAGAGTACCGGTACACCCCATGGTGAAGAACTCAATTGGATGAAGCCCTAGTCCTGTAGCTCATCTATCTGCTTCTTCAACTCTACCAGCTAACTATTGTTCACCCTATAGACGTGCTGGGATATCGGCTCTACGCCGGGCACTAAGTCTATAGAGAACTCCATGTCTCTGTCCGGTGGTAGTCCTGGCAAATCCTCCAAAAAGACATCCATGAACTCTGCTATCAATGGATGTGGCACTACCTGCTCTTCAACTGATACTCCGTAGAAAACTCCGCTGCTTTGCTCCGTCTGCCATCGGATGAACTCGAACTCTAGCTCTCCTAGTGCTCTGAAAAGAACTCTACCCCCGCGGCAATCTATACTGGCGTGGTGCCTACTGAACCAATCCATACCGAGCACGATATCGTAGTTCGGTAGTGGCATCACGAGCAGACTCATATCCAGTTCTTAGCCTCCCAAATCAACTCTTCGACCCTTATAAATGTCACTAACGAGGATGATGCCACCCCCGGTCATGATCTTGCAAGTCCTAGGCAATGATTCAGAAACAAGGTAGTGTCTAATAGCAAAAAATACAGACAAAAAGCTATGGGAAGCCCCATAATCAAACAATGCAAAAGCTGGAATGGAGTCGAGAAGGATAGAACCTGCGATCAGCTCTCCAATAGCCTCTCCATCCTCAGCTACTGGCGAATGCTCGCCCCTGCTGACCTGCCCTAGCCTGCTGCTGGTGCTGGATGAACCTCTGCTGCTGAGTCTGCAGCGGTCCCTTCGGCAGCCCTACCGGAGCCTTGGCTCCTGCCCCCTGAGCTGCTCATCCTGAAAATAGGGGACACTCCTTCAACTGGTGCTCCACTGAACCATAGAGTAGGCATCTACCAAGCCTCTTCCTGTAGTCATTCTATCCATAACCCGACTTCTTACAGAAAGCACAAATAATGGGCTGCTGTTTTGGAGCCTGCTGCTGAAGTCTCGGCTGCTGCTGTACCTACTGGAAAGGTGCACGGCCCTGCCCCTAGAACTGCTGTGACTGGAACGGCCTCTGCTGGTGCTGCTGCTGAAAGTGAGGCCTCTTGGCCTGGCCTCCGCTGCCGCTGGCTCCATGGGTATCATGTCCTATCTTGAACTTCAGCTCAAGATCATCCTCTGCTGCTACGGCACCCACCGAAATCTTCTCAAAAGTGGCACTCCGGTCACTCTTGGTCAAAGACTTGACTTTCTTGACCAATCCTTTCCTGAACCTCCTGGCCTTCACTGTCTCGCTGAGGTCCTTGACGAATCTGCCTAGACGACAGAACTCCTCAGCATACTCTTCAACTGTCTGGCTCCCCTGAACAAAACTCTCGAACTGCGTCTCTAAGGCGCCAAGAGCTATATCTGGAAGGAACTTCTCTTTGAAGAGATTCTTGAAAGCTCCCGAAGTCTGTCCCTCAGTGCCTACTCTAGGTCCGTCTGATACCAGGTTCGAGCCAGGTCCTGCATCTGGCTGCCTGCTGCCTCAATCTAAAGTCGGGCTGGTATTTTTGCCAGTCGAAATATCTCCTCGATATGCTCGATCCAATCGTCAGCATATAAGATCCCCTCTGTGCCTCGAAAATCCCTCGGAAGCATCTTCTGAAACTTCTGGATGCCTGGCATCCTCTGGTGAAACTGCTGGATCTGGCCACCCTGCAGCTGCGCAGTAACTCTCCTCCACAGTCGTCATAGCCAACTGATGGGCATTATCAATGCCCTGTCTAAAATCGGTAGACTGGCACTGCTGGGCCTCCACCATCCGCTGGAAGAAGACAAAAAGCTGGGCGACGTCGACCGATCCCGAAGGCGGCTGCTGAAACATCTCCAAAATAATCGGGGAAGGCCTCAGAAAAGGCGGAGATGCACCCCCGAATACAGCAGAAGCTCCAACATGAGAAGGTACCACAAGAACTGCCTGACCGGGCTGAGTCGGATGAGAGGTGGCAGACGTCTCAGTAGTATCCCTCTGGCTGGAGCGATAGGATCGTGTCTGCACCATCCTGGAGACAGATCAACAAGAAATCAATTACTGAGAATGAAGCGATATAATCAAAGAAGGACAGTTTATTTCAAGTTAATCAGCAAGAATTTAGATGGCAGGAATTAGAAAAGGGTTTTCCTAATGTGATTGAGTACCTCAAAACTATATCCTATATCCTACTGCAGGCTGTAGAGATACTCTTGTTCGAATACCACTACAAAATCTAGACCTGCATGGGCCACCACTAAAATGTATCACGACCCGCACCCAGTGTAGGGGCACGAGAAGTAGGTATGTCCAGCCTACGCCGCTGTGTCGGCGGTAGAACGCTGTCCTAGATCACAAACATCTAACATGATATGATATAACTGCACAAATATACTCTCTAATCGGAGGACAATATAGAAGGTATAACTCAATCAAAAGCTAAGGTAAAATGGTACGATCAGATAGATAAGATAAGATAGATATCACCAAATGAAATACAAACAGAAGAGAAGAAATATAAGTATCTAAGACATAACATCTCAACAACAACAACATCCAGAATATATATATCTCAAAGTCAAAATAAAGACAAGACAATAAAGTAAGATAACTAGTCTAGCTAACTAGCCTATACTAC
>JANAVB010005797.1:12439830-12649830 GCA_029216955.1 Iris pallida | reverse complement strand
TGGCACAAGTGATCACACACCCATTATTATTAAGCTGGAAGCTACGAAGACTGCTACATGACGGCCGTTTCGATACTGCAACTCATGGCCAGAGATAGAGGGATACCATGAAATCGTAGATAGAGAAATTGTCGTCCAAATGAGCGGAAGCCCCTGTTTGCCATTAAATATCAAGCACAACAAAATTATAAATGAATTGAACATGATTACAAACTCGCTTGTACAAAGAAAAGTCTAGAAAGACATCCTAGGAAACAATCTAAGTACAATTGTTTAGTTTTGATTCTGGGGAGTGACGATAGAGGCTCGAAAAAGTGTAGCAACTCTGCCTTACTCCTTGGACTATCTGACACGTTCCTTACTCTAGAATAAATTTTCCTTCATAGGTTACCAGCCTTGGATTGCCAACCTTCAGCATGGGTGTGGTACCCTGCTATTTATAGTAATTCCTGTAACAGCAGATTTTGGGCCGCATAAAGGGCCACGTGTCTGTCACAGTGCACAAAGACTTGATCTTGGACTGCCACCTGGTAGGGGTTATCGAGATTTTGTTGTAGTGAATATGGGTGGTTGTAATGCCTGTGGTTCGTATTACGTATTTCTGGAATACGTGTACGTATTTATTCTTATATTGCATGATTCCTTGTTAAGTTTTCTTCATGGCTTGGCTTGGTTTATTCTTGGCCCGGGTTGGCTTGGTTCGGTTGGGATTATTTTGGTTCATCATGAACCATGGATAAACCCCCCTACCTACTACCACCTTTGATATTTATTGCCATTTCTTCTTTCTCTCTCTTCATTACTCATCTTCTTCTTCCCTATTACTTCCTTACCTACCAAGAGAGGGAGAGAGAGGTCTAGGCATGTGCAACTTGCTTCCACAAGAGAGCTTATTTTATTGTTCCATTAGCTTCTCCTCATGTTTCTAAGATACATTAGAACTTGTCATTTTCCATTTTTAGGCTTTAATCTTTGTAGATCTAAAAATTGGTTATTTTTGGATTTTGGTGGTTTTGATCTATCAAACTTCTTTGTTTTCAAGTTTTGATGGTTCCATGTTGTAGAGAATTTTATCCTACCCAATTTTGATCTTTGAAAAGTTGGATTTGGACTTATTTTGATCAAGTTATGGACTTTTGAAGCTTTGGGTTCAACCATAGAGTTCTTGCTGTTTGGAGAAGACAGTAAGCAGTGCACGAGCTTTTTAGCTTGCGCCACTGAGTTGCGCGTGCTCTTTAGCGCAGTACAGTCCCCATACGCTGCCTTTTGGGAGCGTATGTCTTGCATACGCTCGCTTGGGTGACAAGGAGTCGTATGGACCCCATACGCTACCTTTTTGGAGCGTATGTCTTGCATACGCTCACTTGGTTGAAGAGGAGTCGATGAAGCACATACGCTACCCTTTGAAAGCGTATGTCTTGCATACGCTGGCCTGAGCGTAGCTTGATCTGAGCGTAGCCTGGCCTGAGCGTAGCTTGACCTGAGCGTAGCCTGACCTGAGCGTATGACTTTTGCACTAAGCGTATGGCCTTGGCTGACTTGGTCTTATGTCAGCGTGTCAGTTTGGTTTTACCTTCCTTAAGCTTGGCTCTTCTATAGCCCTGTATATTGATATTTTATTAGATATTTTACGTCCATTTTATATCCTTACGTCTTTTGTCATGAACTTGATAATCATGAATTTACTTGATATGTTTGGAAAGGATAACTGAGCCTGACACGATAGTGACCCATAGTGGTGCACTCCTGACATGAGTAACATGACATGACCTGATAGTGGCCCGTCGTAGCGCACTCCTGACTAGTACACTTGACCTGATAACCTGACATGTTATATCTTGATAAGCTGTTGCGACGGCTACTTGACATGACATGACCTGTATAATATCTTGGACACCGTGGACGATTGTGCTTGTATAAATAAACTAGTCCTGTCTTACATCATGTCTAGGACATGGACTCCTGAGTACCACGGTCAGGAGTACCTACTAAAATGGACTAAGGCTAATAACTAGATTAATACATTAGTCATGACGAGATTTTCCAGCTACAGGCAATCCCGTTACCTGGGCACGCCTTGGGATCTGTGGCCTGCCGTCGAGTAGGGCACATTTCTAGCACACTGTCATGTGTTGCACCCTTCAAGCTACCTAAGGGTACATTCGTTTCCTGGACGATGTACCCACCTGAATTCAACTCTAATCTTTTAACCCGGGTAACCTGGATGGTCTGCAGGGCTTGTGGCTGTGGAATAATCTCACTGCATCTTGTTAGTAATTAGGCTTGTGACAACCCTAGTTAGTTAAAGTATCAAGCCGTACTTCTTGCTTGGCCGTGAAGTGATTGGATGGAGTCTAACCTGTCTAGTCTTGCCCTGATCCTGTTCCAGATTACTGCATGACCAGAATGTTTGTATTTATTTTACCGATAAATGGTGAGAATTCCAAGTTCTGTTCAGACGAAGGGTTACAACCCCAGTCCTTGTTTGGTTTACGGGTTGTAACCTGGTTGTCTGAATAGTTCCATGGTTATCTCGTCGTATATCATCCTGGTGTATTTTCTTTATTTCCAGTTCTTATTTTTATCTATATCTTGTGCTGATTGCTGGTTTTAGTTCTTAAGTGAAGCCTCCTTTGTGGCACTTGCTCTTTCTGGGGTCTGACCCAGCTGGTTTTGTATGGCCAGATTTCGGAGCAGCTCCAGAGGATCTATCGACCTTCCTGCCAGATGGTGAACACTAGAAGGAATCCCGACAACGAGTGGGTTTTATTTCGCTCTCCCACTCTATTGTAAAAATATTCTTTTGAGGCATTTAGCCGACGAGCACCTGTTTAGCTCGATTGCACTTACTTACTGTCTGCCTACGGGCTGTAACATGATTAACAGATCCTAGGGTTGATCATGTATGACTAAACTCTTGCTAGTCCTGATATTTTGTAACGACTAGCTTCATGATCAACTGAATATGTAATGTTTGGGACGCCTTACTATTGTATATTTAATGATCATACATCTTGTGACTTTACTTACTTGCTTGTGATTGAGACACTAGGCTTGTTCATGACCTTAAGAGACTGTTGGCTTGTAGATAAACCCTCATGTATCTAGACAGCCGTAACTGTATAGCGAGATGGATTCCATTTCATATACGTAGCTGGCTATGTCTGCCCCCGCTCTCCAGTATTCTGGTTCTGGTGCGTGACAGTGGTTGAGACTTAGTCAAACTGCCATGTGTCCCCCTACAACAGAGTAAAATCAATCTTCTGTGGCCCGGATCAACTTGGTCGCATGCGGTACCAAGAGTCTTTCTTCTGCGGCCTGGATCGGCTTGGTCGTATGAAATCTCAAGAGCCTTCCTTCTGCGACTCGGATCATCATGGCCGCATGAAGTCTCAAGAGTCTTCCTTCTGCGGCTCCAATTGGCATGGCCGCATGAGGTCTTTAAGAGACTTCCTTCTGTGGCTCGGATCATCTTGGCCGCATGAAGTCTCAAGAGTCTTCCTCCTGCAGCTCAAGTCCACTTGGCCGTATGGGGTCTCCAAGAGCCTTGCTTCTGCGGCTCGATTTCACTTGGCCGTATGGGTTCTTCGAGAGCCTTGCTTCTGCGGCTCGAGTCAACCTTGCCGCATGGGGTCTTCGAGAGCCTTGCTTCTGCGGCTCGGTTTTACTTGGACGCATGGGTTCTTCGAGAGCCATGCTTCTGTGGCTCGAGTCAACCTGGATGCATAGGGTATTCAAGAGCCTTGCTTCTGCGGCTCGAGTCTACATAGCCGTATGGGGTCTCCAGGAGCATTCCTTCTGCGGCTTGGTTTTACTTAGCCGCATGGGGTGATGATCCGCATAAACATAGACTGCCTTGGTGGTGGAGCCACTGTCTTGTGGAAGCAGTAGTTGATGGCAGCTTGGGTGCAATAATGTCCTAGAAAGGACTCCTCACACATCAAGGTTGCTTCTCTCTACTTGTATTTGTGAATGACAACCTCTCTCGCAAGTCGGGAGCAGAGTGATCTAACTTTGCATCCGTTTTTAGGGTCCGGGTATCCCGAGTGCCCGGATGTGTAGGTATTATATTTGCTCCATGATTTGAGGCTAGTAAAAGCACTTGCTCTCGATCGTTGTAGGAAGACTTTTGGGACCATCATATTTGCTTCCTGATCTGAGGCTAGTAAAGCACTGCCCTCGATCGTTGTAGGAAGACTTTTGGGACCATCATATTTGCTCCTTGATCTGAGGCTAGTAAAGCACAGCTCTCAATCGTTGTAGGAATATTTTTGGGACCATCATATTTGCTCCCTGGTCTGAGGCTAGTAAAGCACGGCTCTCGTTCGTTGTAGGAAGACTTTTAGGATTATCCTATTTGCTCCATGATCTGAGGCTAGTAAAGTACTGTGAGACAGGACGAGCTATGACAGGACCGTGCATAAAATATACGATATGGCCCTAGAATTCTTTGACTTAGCACCCGAAGGTGCGTAGTAGGAAGAGTCCAAGTTGGAAGGAGGAAAGAGAAGTTGGTGCCCTTTTCAAAGGAGGGAAGGGGGCTCTATATATAGAATGGAGAGAGCCCTTTCTTCTTCTTCTTTCCGATGTGTGACTAAAAGTAATATCTTCTTTTCCATGCTTCTACAAGACCCCCTTCAAAGTTTTCAAATTACAAATTTAGAATACGTTGAATAAGAAGCATGAAAAGTAGAGTTGTTTTAGATGTGACAATTCTATCAGAGGTAGCATGGACGTGATTGGTTTGGGTACTTTTGCTGGGTATTTTATGTGGACTTATCATCCTTGGCATACCTTGGTTTTAGGTACAGATAATAAGTTGAGAGAGGGAACCCATATTTACTCAGAGGTGATATGGACGTGGTAAATATGAGGTTGATGGTAGAGCTTTCCTACTCAAAGGTGATATGGACATGGTAGGAGTGAACTCAGTGAGGATACACAGAATAACTCAGAGGTGATATGGACATGGAAGTTCTATGATTGATGCGCCATAATGCAGGGGTTGTTGCACGGGGTGTCTACTCAGAGGTAATATGGACGTGGTAAATATTTGTTTTTTGCATAATCTGCTTTATAAGGGGCAGGAAAACAACTCATAGGTGATTTGGACATGGTTGTTCTACTACTGGGTAGTCAATGCAACGAAACAACTGGGCTCCAGAAGCATATGATTGTGAGAGAAGGGGTACTTGTACTAGAGGACATAATACAGCCTTTGTGATTGATAAAGGATATCCCATTGGGGGACTTTTTGTAGACCTATTACCCTTTTGTTCATCTAGAAATACGAGCAAATAGATTTAAATAATATTTTGTGGACCTACTACTCTTTGGTATACCGATGGTGCGAGTAATAGATTAGGATAACTTTTGTGGACCTATTACCCTTTTGCGTATTGGTGGTGCGGGTAATAGATTTGAAGCAAAATCCAACAGAGGTAATATGGATGTGATAGGTTTTGTGGTCTTAACACCATATCTTTTATCCCGGGTTGGGTACAGGTATTAATTCGGGAAACTATCGGTATCAGAGGTAATATAGACATGACACACAATAATCAGGCATAATCTTTGGTGGACCTATTACTCTTCTGCGCACGGGTGGTGCGAGTAATAGATTTTGAGACAAAACCCAACAGAGGTAATATGGACGTGATAGGTTTTGTGGTCTTAATACCATGTCTTTTATCCTGGGTTGGGTATAGGTGTTAAGTCAAGAGACTATCGGTATCAGAGGTAATATGGACGTGATACACGATAATCAGGAACATGAAGTTTGCTCAGTGATAACGATAAGCTGGGCAAACTCCTGTGTGATAAAACATTAGAGTGGGAGTTCAGAGGTATCATCATACATGACTCGCCACTCAGGGAGATACGATAGAGTGTGAGTTCAGAGGTACTTGGTGTACATAACTCGATAGTTTAGGAGATTTGATGGTTTGAGAGAGTCCCAGCATGTCCTTAGACATAATATTTCTTCAGGAATTTGCCATTTATGGGCATCATGAGCAAGTCCCCATTCTGTTTTGCGAGCCGGTATGTGCCTTGGAGAATACGGTCTCGATGATGAATGGACCCTCACATTTAGGCTGAAATTTGCTAGGGGTTTTGTGAGTCATGACCATTGGTCTGCGAACGGCCAAGACGAGATCGCCGACTTGGAATATTCTTTGTTTGACTTTCTTGTTGAAAGCCCGAGAGATGCACGCTTGGTAGAGCTCTATGCTTTATTGAGCTTATAAACGCTTCTCATCTAAGGCCTCCATTTCTTGTAGACGTCAGCAGTGGTTGTCATCCGACGTCAATCGGTAAGTAAGGGCCACGCTAAGCGAGAGGATCTGAGTCTCCAATGGGAGAACTTCCTCGCTCTCATAAACCAAGAAGAACAGTTTATTTCCTGCAGCCGTCTGAATTATAGTACGATACGCCCATAAGCACTCGCCAAGCTTTTCATTCCAGTCGCATTTGTTTGAAGATACGAACTTTTTGAGGAGCTTGATTATGGTTTTATTGAAGGCTTTAGCCAGACCATTAGCCGATGGGTTATATGCCGTCGAGGCCATGTTCTGAATCCGATGCTTATCACAAAATTAATAGAAAGCGTGGCTTGCAAATTGTGGACCATTGTCGTGAATAATCCTCCGGGGCAGTCCAAAACGGTAGATGACGTGATATTTTATGAAACTAATCATGTTTGATATCTTTACCTCTGCAAGCAGAATAGCTTTCGCCCATTTGAAGAAGTAATCGGTGATTACAAGTATGAACCGATGCCCCTAGACGATGGTAGGGTGATTGGTCCAATGATGTCCATTTCCCATGCTTCAAATGGCCAAGAGGCCACTGTTGGGTACAAGAATTCGAATGGAAGATGTATAAAATCTGCGTGGATCTGGCAAGCCTTACACTTCTTTGCATAATTAACTGCATCTGCTACCATTGTGGGCCAGTAATAACCCATCCGACGGAGACGATCTTACAATTTTGAGCCTGGTTGGTGAGCCTCGCAAGCCCAATCGTGAGCCTCGCGTAAGGCTTCTGTATTGGATAGGCATCTTAACACTAGCCCATCGTAGGATCGTCGATATAACGTTTTTATCTCTGTATCATAAAAGAATCTGAGAGAGCGCCTTCTGATTGAAGTTGCTTCCTTCACATTCTCTGGCAGAATTTTGTAGACTGTAAAGTCGATGAGTGGGTGTCTCCAGTCTTGTATGTTGTTGGTTATCTGGATGGAGTAACTCGTACCCAGTTGAACATTGTTCTTGGGATAGACCAGCTCATGGCCTATCACGTCGACTAGATGATGAGCATAATTTAGAACTGCCAAGGAAGCAGCGAGGCCTGCTAGGACACCGGCTTCAATATTTTGGAGCCTAGGGACATGCTCTATAAATAACCCCTCTAAGGTTAAAATGAGGGCAATTTCTGTCTGATGGTAGGGAATCAGATCCTCGTTGCGAACCTCGTATGAGCCTCGGATCTGATTAACAATCATCTATGAGTCGTCATATGCTTCCAGGTACTTGACCTCCACCCCTTTTGCGAGTTAGAGTCCGATGACTAGAGCGTTATATTCGGCTACATTATTTGAACAAGGTTTTGTAAGAGAATACGCCTGATTGACCACCAGTCCAGAGGAAAAAATTAAAATGACCCCGACTCCAGCGACGATATTACCTTATGGCCCCGTTTTTGAAGCACCATCAAAGAACATTCGTTAAATGGCATCATGTGAAGTCATGTTTGAGGCAACGACTTGATCGGGGATTTCTTCATAAATTCTGGCTGTTTCTGAGCCAGGATGGGCTGCTAAGAAGTCGGCCAGGGCTTGACCTTTGACAGCCTTTTGCGGAACAAAAACCATGTCGTAGGGGGATAACAGTATCGCCCAGATGGCTAGACGAGAACTGAGTGTGCCAGGCTTGGTCATGAGAACCCTGAGAGGATTAACTCATGAGATAACATGGATGGTCTACCCTGTCACATAGTGTCGTATTTTTTGAATGGTGAACACTAGGGCAAGGCACTCCTTCTCCACGGTGGTGTACCTATGTTGCGGTCATACCATCATCCGACTAAGATAGTAAATAGCTTGTTCATGTCCCGCATCATTATTCTGTGCTATCGAAGCACCGAAGGAGTGTTCCATCGCCCGTACATAGAGTAGGAAGGGCTTTCCGACGACCGGGGCTACCAGAACTGGCAGATTCGTCAGGTATTCCTTAATATCATCAAAGGCACGCTGACATTCCTCGTTCCATAAGAAAGAGGCACATTTTCTCATAAGTTGAGTGAAGGGTTGACATCGCCCTGAGAGGTTAGATATGAACCTCCTGATGTAGGCTAGTCTTTCCTGAAGGCCGCGGAGTTCACGGAGGTTCCTCGCTGGACTCATCTTCAGGATTGCTTTTGTTTTATCGGGATCTATGTGAATGCCCTGGGAAGTAATGACGAAGCCTAAGAATTTTCTGCTGGACACGTCTAGGAAAGACTTGGTGGGATTTATCTTCAGATCGTACGCTCGTATGAGGTCGAACACTGTTCTCAAATCATGTAAGTGACCATTTTTAGAACGGCTTTTGACGGCGATGTCGTCAACGTAACACTCCACCGTCTTGCGTAAGTGATCTCTGAAGATGACGCCCATAGCACATTGATATGTAGCACCGGCGTTCTTCAGGCCGAAGGACATGACCGTATAACAATACATGCCGATCGGGGTTCAGAATGACGTATGCTTCTCATCATCAGGAGACATTTTGATTTAATTGTATCCTGAAAAGCCATCCATAAAGGACATGCGCTCGAAGCCACACGTATTATCGATCATTATGTCGATGATCGGAAAAGAAAATTCATACTTGGGGACTGGGACTGTGTTAGCTACCCAGTCTGGGTGCTGTTCTTCACGGATGAAACCGCTAGCTACAAGCTTGTTTACTTCTGCTTCAATTGAGTTCATGATGTCTGGAATAACTGCCGCTGTTGTTGTTTGACTGGTTTTGCGTTCGGATAAATATTGCGCTTATGAAGTGCGATCTCAGGATTTAGCCCTGACATGTCTTTATAGCTCCAAGCGAAGATGTCGATGTATTCTCTGACGAGTTGCAACAGCGATTCTCGCTCACCCCCTGTCAGGCTTTTACTGACGGAGATTGGCTTCGTGGAGGATTCTTCCCCAAGGTCAACTTGCATGACCTCATTTTTAGTGGGAGGTTCTCGTAGTTCAAAGCTGTCACGACCCGCACCCGCTTTTCGGGATACGAATGCGTGTCCAAGCCAGCTTACGCCGCAGTGTCGACGGTAGAATGCTGTATAGCCACAATGCTCAAAATCACAAATAATGCTCATTCACAAAATTAATTTAATTTACAATATTCACAAGTTTTATATTTGCAAAAAAATATAAACTCTTACAAATATTGAAATGATTACAACTCATTTATCTAGCTAATCTCTAGGTTTTCGTCTGCAAGTATACCCGTAACTCCCAATACTAAGTGACGCCACAGCTAACTTGAAAAATATTGGTTTCCAGTCAAGAATGGAACGAGTACAATTCATTGAATACAGTTTCAATAAATGAAAATGACTATACAACAGAGGTTAGCCTTTAAATATATGATTTGAAAAATAAACACAGAAAGACAAATAAAACTAAACAAAGGAAAATAGTAAATAAATACAAAGACCATACTCACCGACTGACTGAAGTACCTTTGATATGTGATCGGTCTCTGGACAATTACACGACACTGTCTACACTATCTATACTGTATAAAGTACACGGTCTACACTGTATAATATACACGGTCTAAACTGTATAAAGTAATAATAAAATACTGCCTGTACTGTA
This sequence comes from Iris pallida, assembly GCA_029216955.1. Taxonomy (NCBI): domain Eukaryota; kingdom Viridiplantae; phylum Streptophyta; class Magnoliopsida; order Asparagales; family Iridaceae; genus Iris; species Iris pallida. The sequence continues at coordinate 12,639,965 of JANAVB010005797.1, read as the reverse complement.
TAAAGCAATAATAAAATACTGTCTACACGGTATAAAGCAATAATGAATTACTGTCTATACTGTATAATGCAATAATAAATCACGGTCTACACTGTATACACTGTATAAGGTCAGATCACACATCCTTGGTACCTCACCTCCCCGATACGACAAATATAACAAACATAAAAGATGGAAATCACATATCTACTGACTAACAATGAGGTATAGTAAAGCTCAATATCGAAAACAAACAATAAACTGTACTCGCCTGTGGCCCTTTGCTGGTGAAACCGATAATCCAAACCACTCAGTGTGCCACAATAGTCAAAACTCGTACAACAGTCTCCGGATGCTGAAATAGACATTACCAATGTTTTCAGAATACTCAAATTAGCTACGATTGACTGTCCTTAAGTCCAATTATGGACACAGGGGCAAAACGATAATTTGGGGTCAAAATGGTGTCCGCCGTTGGATCCGCTTTGCACCAAAAAGCGTACCAGGGGTCAGTGGTCTCTACAGTCGTCAACTACATGTCTACGGATTCGTTTTAATGATATGAACCAAATCGTATATCCAAAGTTGGATTCCGGCGGGCCGTGCACAAAATCACCCATTGAGTCGGATCGTGGGGCTCACAAAACGACGATCCGTTCAACTGTCTCAGAATCGGACCAAACTTGGCATACATGACCAAAAAAATGATACGGTCCTGCTAGCACAAGTTTCGTCTCGATCTGATGAACGTGCACAAAGTAATTAGAAAATTTGTACAGAGGCCGATACGGTAAATTTCGACTGATACACATCAAATTCGTCGCGCACACGCAACCAATTTAAATTCTGTCAAAGCCCACACGTCCGCAAAATCCGTATGCACCTTTCGATGCTTATGGTGTGCGACCATGTCGCCCGGATTGGCAGGACATACGTCGTATCGAGAGAATTTCTAAGTTTTCTAAACTAATTTCCATAGTTTTTTGTCATTTTCAAATCAGTTTAACTAGATGTATATTAGATGGAATCAAAATCTAAAAACAACATTTAGAAGCCGTATAGGTTGTCATTAAACCCCTTTAAGTAGTTTTCTAAGTTAATCGATGAATCGACGAATAATCGCCTTCTAAAATACCTCTCTGGAATCGAAACTCTGTTCGATTTGGGACAGATTTTCGTCGATCTTTACATCGACTTTCGGGACGGTCTACGATAGTTTTAATAATTCGACTTGAAGAGTTTTGAAGCAGGTTAGGTTGTCTACAAACCAGGGAAAGCGGCACGCAAAATGATCGAACATGGTGGCGTACAGGGGGAAACAGGCGCGGGTTGGCTGGGTTATTTCCGAGCGGGTGCTCTTGGGCTCGGCCTGGCTTTGGCTGGCACTGAGTTGCTTTATTCTATTTTTTATTGTTTTCTTTTTCCTTTTTCTATACTTATATTTTTTATATATATATATATATATATATATATATATATATATATATATATATATATATATATATATATATATATATATATATTTATTGTTTTCTTTTTCCTTTTTCTATACTTATATATATATATATATATATATATATATATATATATATATATATATATATATATATATATACTTATCCATAAAACCTAAATAGAACATCAATATTATCTATTCCTAGTGTGGGGCCTATTTGTACAAATATGACTATATATAATAATAATATTTATTTGACAAAATAATATAACAAATAATAATAACATAATATTATATAATAATAACCTCAATAATATTGATAATAATAATAATAATAATAATAATAATAATAATAATAATAATAATAATAATAATAATAATAACATAATTTAATAAATCAATAATGGTGTATATACCATTATGTACAGTCTAATAATCCCAAAATGTACAAGGACCTATTTTATACAAATGTTACTGAATATCAACTAATAATGATAATTATAATATTTAATTAAGAATACTTAGAAAATATTTATTAGATCATTAAAACAGAATACAACACACTTATACCAAATTACACCAACACGAATGTCATTGGGCGTACCGCATGACTACATGAGCTTGGGCTTGTTTTGCGTCCAATCTGGACTAGTTCGGTACAATCGGGTTTCCTAAAACTCAATAATATAATTAATAAATAAATAAATCTTCGGTAAGAATTAAGTCGCAACTTGGCCTGGTTTTCCTAGTTAGGACATCACTATGGCTCGGCCTTCCCTATCAGGACTAATACACTAGTCAAAGTATGCCATTGCACTATCCGTGCCACGATTTCTAGTTACCTTGTACTTCAAAACTCGACCATGGATAAAATCATTTACCGTAATAATTAACTAAATAATTATTTATAAAAATTCTAAAAATCACCATTTAATTCAAATAAATAATAAATAATATATTATTAAAACTTCGGGAAGAGGGGTTACAAATCTACCCACCTTAAAAATAATTTTGTCCTCAAAATTTAAGGGAAGAGTCCATCTGCTATGATAGAAGATGGTTTCCATTAGCTATCTTCTATTCTCTTGGTCATTTCGTACTACGAACCCTTGAGGATTTCTACCCACCATTGGTCACACTACTCCTCGAAACTATACTACGAAAATACAAGCAAATAGTGACTGAAAATTATCGACGGCGTAATCAGTCGCCAATTAGCGACCGACAAGCGACTTACGGGCGACGTATTTTTTCACTTAAATTTTTTATAATTTTAGCGACAGATCAACGACCATTTAGCAACGAAATATATCAACCGACTGATTAGCGACATATATATACGTCGCTAAGCTGCTGTAAATGTCGAAACGGAAGGATTAATTTTTATCCTAATTTTTTTCATAAAGGTAGCGACTAACGAGCGACTACTTAGTGACATTTCCATGTAGCGATGGCGTAGCGACAGAAAATTTCTGTTGCTAATTTACTGTGAAAATTCGAAAGTTACTTAACTTTCGAAAATTTTCCAATCTCTTTCTCACTCTCAAAATCCTTCTCTCTCCTCCTCCCCAGACCGACGATCACCCCCCCCGACTGCGGCCCCATCCGGAGACCCCCCTCCAGCGGACCCTCCAGCGCCCTCCTCCACTCCGCCCCCTCCCTCTTCTCCTCCTCCGATCGAACCCCCTAACCACCCCCTCATCTCCTCCTCCGTCGAGCCCCCACCTCTGGCGACCACCTCCCTCCGGCGTGCTTCCCTACTCCGTCTCCCCCTCTTTTCCTTCTTCGAAACCCCGTACACCCTCCCTCTTCTCCTACTCCGTCGTGTCCCCCTCCGGCGACCCCCCTCCGGCGACCCCCCTCCGGCGACCCCCCTCCGGCGACCACCCCTTCCGACGTCCCCCCTCCGACGTCCCCCCTTCTCCGAGATCCTCTCCGTGACCAACCTCTGTAACGCCCCAGTTCCAAAATACGTAGGGCCAAGTACGTGAACATGCCAGCTGCACATATACGAAGAATACTCCAATATATGGAATCCTCATATACGCACATAAGCTGTAAATAAAAATAATCACAGGCCAGAATAAACATATCTAATCTCATCACAGCTCAACACAGAAGATAATAGAGCCTGAATAAATAAAAGAGAGTATCAAAAGATAGCCGGGTGAACATACTCACTCCAAATAGCTATGAAAAATAGTCTCACAAGATCGGAGTCCGACCTCCACAAAATAGAAAGAAAAGAGATGTAAAATAATGTCCACTAATGTCTCAAATATAGAATAGACTAGAAATCAAAAGGGACTGCCTCATCATCAATGAAGGATAGCTCCAATGCTGCCCCGTACTCCTGTGGAAAATCGTCTAAACCTGGAGAGATAACCAGGTCCTCAGGGGACATAGCAAGATACAAGAAAACACCATGCCATATAAACTGTGATAATATAATAAGGAAAAAGGTATGCATGCAATCAGGTTCCTGACCATTCTACTATGAATATGCAGTTGAGATACATTCCCTCACCGCATGAGCTCTGGCTGAATATAGGATCCGGTATAGTCCCCTCTTGGGCACCAGTGACCAAGCGCATGACGTTCAAAAATGACAGTGGCCAACCTGAGAGGCTCATACCCGTATCTCCAGCGGAGCTTCAGAGTTATAAAGGAAGTACAATCGAAGCCCATACGTCAAGTAATGTTCTCCCCACCCAATGCCTAGTATCATCATCTCCATGACTGACCTGTACCTCTAGTAACCGCCAAGTCTTCCAGCATGCAATTCTATTGGCAGTTACCCCTATCCGTCGTACGCTCCATACGTATCGGTAGCCAGCCGACTATGCGGGTACGTGTCCTACATGTGACTCACATCATGTGATATAACAAGTGTCAAGGCCGTATGACATATACCAATACCTCAACATCAATGGGTGGTTACTAGACTAAGTCAATGCAAGAGAAATAAATAAGGCGAGGAAAACGACCGATAGAGTCGCTTGCACCCAAGTGTGACTTGGACGCACAGTTTAAATATCAAGAAATAAGAAATGCTAAAAATAACAACTGAAAATAAAAATATAATAATCACAGAGTAAGGTGGCAAGGTATCTTGCCTGATGGTGCAAAGTGGCAAGTCCAAGTAATCACAATGTCAGCCAAGAAACGTCATAATCTCAAAACAACTCCGGATGCTGAAACAAACATCAAAAATGCACTCGATGTAAAAGATATACCTAGGAAACGCCTTTCCAAAAGTCTAATTCTGGAACAAAGGCAAAATCGTAATTTTGGGTCAAAACGATGTCCGCCGTTGGATCCGCTTTGCACCGAAATACGTGCCGAAGTCTATGGTCTCTAAAGTCATCAAACTACATGTCTACGAATTCAGTTTGAGGAGAGGAACTCAACGGTATGTCCAGTTTTGGATTCCAATGAGCCGTGTACAAAATCACCCGTTTGAGTGGGTCGCGGGCCCGCCAAAAATGGGTCCCGATTCGACCTTCTCAGAATCGAACCAAACTTGGTATACAGGACCAAAATTTCGATCTGGACTTGTTGGCACAAGTTTTGTCACGAATTGATGACTTTACACGAAGTTATGGGCAAGTTTGCAAAACGCCGATATGGGGGTATCTCGACGGATACGGGTTGGTTTCGTCGCGCACACGCGACGAAACTTAGTTATGTCAGTTTCCACACGTCCGCAACGTCCATACGCGCCTTTCGATGAATATAGTGCACGACCATGTCGCCCGGTTTGTCGGGGCACACGCCATATCTGACAAATTTCAAAAAATTAATCTAATTAAACACAGATTTTTTCTCAACTTCAACATCAATCTACTTTTTACACACAAATCAAAACGACAATCCAGAAGATGCGTTGTGATCTCGGTTATGTTATCTTTTACTATTTTTAATTAGTTCCTACATTACTTTACTGTACAGCAAGAAAATTGGCCGACAAGTTGTCGTTTTAAAATAGTTTTTAACGTTACAGAAAACAGATTTTTGTTCAACTTCGTCTCAATTTTTCGAGCAAGTGATGGGTTGTTTCAAAATCCATTAGGAGGATCTCGAAGAGGGTCAAGTCTACTTTCCAGAAACTCTTACGGATCAAAAACCGGTGCTACGAGTAAAAAGTTACTTCGTAGGGAAGTAGGGTACCTTGAGTTGGAAAACTGCTCCGTGGGTGACACGGGGCTGACTTCCAATACTCCGTTCGTCGCACACAAAACTTCGTCACTGGTAAAATGAACTCGTAGGCGAAGGGGGTATGATCAGCCTCAACTTTCGTTTTGGAAGATTAGGGTTTTGAGGTCTAGAGAAAAAGTTATATTTATAACAACCCGTAGCCAAAACCTAATACTAATAGGTTTAATATACATAAACACCACGGGTTTTTTCTTTCTTTTGCTTACTACGTGAGCTTCCTGCAGCAAGCATGCAAGAGTGGGGTCCGCCCACGTGGGTGGGTTTGCTATTAATTCTTTTTTTTCTTTTTTCTTTTCCTTTTTCTTTTCTCTTCTGCGGCAGTGGTCGGTCCCCCTTTGGGCCGACCACCCGAATATATATTTTTATTTTAAAATAATAATAATTATATATATATATATATACACACACATACTTATATATATATATATACACATACTTATATATATGAAAATAAATTACACAAAAATTCTATAATTTGGGTGAGTCAACATGGGAGCGTGAGGATGATATTCGATCGCGATATCCCGACCTGTTTGACGCGTAAGGTATAATGTCTTCTTATGCCTTATGCCTAAGTTCCTTGCTTGCATGAATGATTGCTTGATTGACTGCTAGTTCTGTACTGTCTGTAATTGATATAGCTTGCTCGACATCTCTAGCCTCTTGATTAAATTTCGAGGATAGAATTCTTTTAAGGTGGGTAGAATTGTCACCCCCGTTTTTCGTTCTACGTATTTCCAGTATACGTATACGGAATCCTGACATGTATTTTTATTTTTCCTGCCTGGCTAGCTAATTTCAGTTTAATCTTGATTAGGTTCATCATAGCATGTAATAGTTTAACTTGGTTTATTTTGGGATGGCTTGGTTTATTCCTTGGTTTATCATGTTAAACCCACCACCATCCCCCTTTATAACCCACCTAACTTTTCCCTTTCCTCCATTTTCTCATTTACTCTTCTTCCTTCTCCATTAAATCCACCACCAACCAAGAACACCCCTTAGGCAAGTGCAACTTGCTTCCATAAGAGAGCCCATTTTATTGTTCCATTAGCTTCTCCTCATGTTTCTAAGACACATTAGAACTTGTCATTTTCCATTTTGAGGCTTAAGTTCTTGTAGATCTAGAATTTAGTTATATTCAGATTTTGGTGGTTTTGATCTATCAAACTTCTTTGTTTTCAAGTTTTGATGGTTCCATGTTGTAGAAAATTTTCTTCTACCCAATTTTGACCTTTGAAAAGTTGGATTTGGACTTGTTTTGACCAAGTTATGAACTTTTGAAGCTTTGGGTTCAACCATAGAGTTCTTGCTGGTTTGGAGAAGACAGTGAGCAGTGTGCAGAGCTTTTAGCTTACGCCTCTGAGCTGTGCGCGGTCTTTAGCGCAGCGTACGCAGACTTGGGTACGCTTCCTGTTGGAAGCGTGTCTCTTGGGTACGCTTCCTGTTGGAAGCGTGTCTCTTGGGTACGCTTTCTTTTGGAAGCGTATGTCTTGTGTACGTAGACTTGAGCGTGCCCGGGCCTGAGCGTACGCAGACTTGAGCGTGCCCTGGCCTGAGCGTACGCAGACTTGAGCGTGCCCTGGCCTGAGCGTACGCAGACTTGAGCGTGCCCTGGCTTGAGCGTACGCAGACTTGAGCGTGCGCTGGCCTGAGCGTACGCAGACTTGAGCGTGCCCTGGCTTGAGCGTACGTATGTCCTGAGCGTACGCTGTCTTGAGCGTACGCATGACCCTTGCGTACGCTGTCCTGAGCGTACGCTACCCCTTGCTTCCCCCTTGGGTGCCTTATGTCCCCATATTCCCCTTTTATGAATTTGCAGCCATTTTATATCCTTACGCCTTTGATGTAAACTTGACATGAACACGATATGTTCATGACAGTATTTGTGAATGTTAATCGGAACAAGGCTTACTGATGGAATTGCATGATTAGTGACCCGCCGTGGTGCACTCTTGACAAGTAATTTGACATGATAATTCTTGATGGTGGTCCGTCGTGACGCATCCTTGCCTTGATAAGTAATCTTGATAAGTAACATGACATGATGGCGACCCGCCGTGGTGCACCCTTGACAAGTAATCTTGACATGATAACCTTGATACGCTGTTGCGACGGCTAACCTGACATGCTAAGTGAATTCTTGACACCGTAGGTGATTGTATTGAATATGCCTGTATAAGCAACCAGTCTTGTCTCGCATCATGTCTAGGACATGTATCCCTGGTTACCACGGTCAGGGATTCATACCAAATCTGACTAGGTTAATGACTAGATTGATCAAGTAGAGCATATAGAGAGGTATTTCGGCTACAAGCAATCCCGTTATCTGGGCGCTTTCCTTGATGGACTTGTAGCCTGCCGACGAGTAGGGCACATTTCCAGCTTACTGTTATATGGGGCACTACATGAAACAATTACTATGCACACTGTCATGTGTTGCATCCAAGTCACCTTACAAGGCTGATAACTCTAAGCTTGAACATTGCGTCTGGATAACCTGGATAGTCTGTAGGGCTTGTGGCCATAGGCGTACCTCATTTCATCTTGCTAGTAACTAAGCTTGTGATAACCTTAGTTAGTTAAGTATCAAGCCGTACTCTTTGCTTGGCCGTGAATGATGGATGGAGTCCTATCTTGTCTAGTCTTGCCCAGATCCGGTACATGGATATCTTCGGACATGCTTGTTTATGCTTTACCTTATCGCTAATTGGTTCGAGGCTAAGTTCTGTTCAAGTAAAGGGTTACAACCCCGGTCCTTGTTTGGTTTACGGGTTGTAACTTGGTTACCTGAATAGTCCTTTAGTTATCTTATCGTTTATCATCATGTTTTCTTTAACTCATGTCTTATGTTATTTCATCTATGATTTATGTGCTGACATGCTGGTTTTAGTTCTTAAGTGAAGCCTCCTTTGTGGCACTTGCTCTTTCTGGGGTCTGACCCAGCTGGTTTTGTATGGCCAGATTTCGGAGCAGCTACCGAGGATCTCCCAACCTTCCTGCCAGATGGTGAACACTAGAAGGAATCCCGGCAACGAGTGGGTTTTATTTTGCTCTCCCACTCCCTTGTAAAAATATTCTTTTGAGGCGTTTAGCCGCCGAGCAAGTGTTAGCTCGTTGTAACTTTATTTACTGTCTGCCTACGGGCTGTAGCATGATTGACAAATCCTAGGGTTGATCAGGTATGACTTAAACTCTTGCTAGTCTTCGTATTTTGTATGACTAGCTTCATGATCATCTGAATATGTAATGTATGGGACGCCTTACTTTGTATGTCTGATGATCTACCATCTTGTTATATCTACTTGTTGCTTGAGATTGAGACACTAGGCTTGTTATTGACCTTAAGAGACTGATGTCTTATAGTAAACCCTCATGCATCTAGACAGCCGTGACCGTATTGTAATGTGAGATTCACTTCAATGTACGTAGCTGGCTGTGTCTGTCCCCCGCTCTCCAGTGTTCTGGTTCTGGGGTATGACACGGTTTAAGTGGTGGCCCATACAGGTCTTGTAGATCAAGATGTGTGAGGGTTTTACCGGATAGATGTCTCAATCAGCACTCGCCTTTGATCGTTACTCGTGCCTTCTGATCTTTCAGAATTCTTGACCTGCTCACATGTTTATATCCTCGATCTATCATGGTCCTTTCTTTTTCTTTCCTATGTCGTTTCCTTCAGCGGTATTGTTCCTGGTCCTACCGATCAGCAAGGCGGAGCACCTCCAGTGGACCAGCAGCAACCTGGAGACCAAGCCCAGCACTCTGGAGTGGACTCCCGAGTCATGCATTCCGGGGACCCCGAGCCCCCAGTTCAGCCAGTCCAGCCTGCAGAGCCTGACGATGGCACCTTGGTGGGTCTCATCAGGACATTACTTGTATCTCAAGATCGTCGGGGCGATGCCCTGCACCAGGCAGTACAGGATGCCATGGGCCGTGTTGGTTATCAAGGGAACAGTGCGGCTAGCGGTTTCAAGCGCCTTAACCCTCCCTTCTTTGATGGGAGTGAAGACGCTATTGCAGCCGATGCGTGGCTCCAGGATATTGAGATTATCTTAGATGCAGCCAAGACTCCAGAAGGAGAGAAGGTAGCTGTGGTACGTCTACAGTTATTGGACCTAGCCCGCATCTGGTGGGCGATGATAGCAGTTGGTTTGGCAACGCCTGTTCCGTGGGCGGTATTCAGTGACAAGTTTCAGATCAAGTACTTCGATGCTGGCTCGGCATGACCTACAGACGAAGTCCACCAATCTCAAGCAGATGAGCAGGACGGTCGATGGATATGCGACCGAGTTTTTAAGACTGAGTCGGTTTGCTCCCACTTTGGTAGCAACCGAGTTTGATCGAGCGCAGCGGTTCCAGCAGGGACTCCACCTAGAGATCATTCTAGCAGTGGAGCAGTTTGAGCATCAGACCTTTGATGCTGTTTTACCGGCAGCTAAGAGGCATGAGTATACCTCGCAGAGAATTGTAGACAGAACTGGAGGACGGAAGCGGTCCCATGGTCAGATGATCCAGTCTTCAGCCCCAGCCCCGGCAGCTAGGGCCTTGACTATTGGGGCTCCGAGGAGGGCAGCATCAGTTACGTCGGTTCAGCATTCGACTCCGACGTATCCTCAGCAGCAGAAGCGGAGGCAGTCTTCCACAATGGGCTACACTCATTGTGGGAAGCAAGGGCATGTAGTGTCAGAAAGTCACAGGGCACAAGGATTGTGTTTAGCTTGTGGGGCACCGGATCACATGATAGGGTCCTGCCCACAGAGAACCGGTTCATCCTCATCGGCCCAGACTAGTCCCTCAGTGAGGGGACCAGCACCAGTGCAGCAGCAACAGTATCAGCCTTCGAGACCATTGTCGCCTCAGGTTCAGGCATTCCAGCAGCAGCGACCGCAACAGTATGCCCAGGTCCAAGCTCAGGTTCAGAACCGCCAAAGAGGTTTCCAGCAGAGGGGACCAGCACCCAGAGGGCACGGTCAAGCGATGGCTTTGACCGTAGAAGAGGAGTTGGCATCAGGTGAGGTGGTGGCAGGTACCATTCTCGTCAACTCTTTTCCTGCATCAGTATTATTTGATTCAGGTGCATCGCATTCATTTATGTCTGCACGATTCGCGACACGGATAGGACTGGAGCCCGAGTCATTATCAATAAGGCTCAATATACTTACTGGTAACGGACTTGTGGGTATAGATAGGGTGTTTTCCTCGTGTCGAATCGTAGTCAGCGGTAGAGAGTTTCCTGCTAGGTTGATAGAGTTTCGATGGCCGATTATGATGTAGTCCTAGGAATGGATTGGTTGAGGGACCAGTATGCTAGTATAGATTGCCATGATGGCAAGATTATTTTTAGTTTTCCCGGTGAGCCAGAGTTTTCATTTTCTCGAGGCGGAGTAGAACCTTCTTCTCCAGCATTGCGGATGGCCGTAGCAGCAGCAGTTCAGTTTTCCCAGAGTTGTAGAAGAGTTTTCTGACGTATTTCCCGAAGAGCTTCCAGGCACGCCCCCAGAGAGAGAGATAGAATTCACTATCGATTTGATTCCAGGGACGGCACCAGTGTCAGAGAGAGTCTATAGGATTGCACCATCAGAGTTGGAGGTCCTGTACAAGATGATTGAAGAACTTAGAACCAAGGGATTCATTCGTGCTAGCGGATCACCTTGGGGAGCTCTGATGCTTCTTGTGAAGAAGAAGGATGGTACGTCAAGATTATGTGTTGATTATCGTACCTTGAACTCTGTAACCATTAAGAACAGATATCCTTTACCAAGGATAGATAATTTATTTGATCAGCTCAGGGGAGCGACAGTATTCTCGAAGATTGACTTGCGGTCAGGGTACCATCAGATCAGAGTCAGAGAGTAGGACATCCCGAAGACAATATTCAGATCTAGGTATGGACATTGGGAATTCCTTGTTATGCCATTTGGAGCGACTAATACGTCGTCCATATTCATGGACCTCATGAATCGTATCTTCATGCCCTATTTGGACCAGTTCGTGATAGTGTTTATAGACGACATCTTAGTCTATAGCCAGAACGAGGCAGAGCATGAGCAGCATCTTCATGTAGTTCTTCAGATTCTCAGGGAGCACCAGTTGTACGCGAAGTTAAGTAAGTACGAGTTTTGGTTGGATCGTATCTCGTACTTGGGTCATATCATCACCAGAGGTGGAGTGGAAGTTGATCCCCAGAAGATAGTGGATATAGAGACATGGCCAGTACCTAGCACCGTTGTAGAAGTTCGGAGTTTCCTCGGATTGGCCGGCTATTACCGATGCGTTGTGTCAGACTTTGCTCGGATTTCAGCACCACTGACGCAGTTGACCCATAAGGATGTACAGTTTGCTTGGACAGCAGAGTGTCAGAGTTCATTTGAGAAGCTGAAGCAGAGATTGATGACGGCCTCCATTCTCACTCTTCCCGACGGGACGGAAGGATTTTCAGTTTATTGCGACGCATCCGGCAAGGGATTAGGATGTGTCTTGATGCAGCATGGTAAGGTAGTCGCTTATGCATCACGTCCACTTCATGACCATGAGAGGAATTACCCAACCCATGACCTGGAGTTAGCAGTCGTAGTTTTTGCATTAAAACTTTGGAGACATTATTTGTATGGAGATCGGGTGGAGATTTTTATCGACCACAAGAGTCTGAAGTATGTGTTTACCCAGAAGGATCTTAATATGCGTCAGAGGAGATGGCTAGAGCTACTTGTGGATTATGACATCAGCTTGCAGTATCATCCTGGGAAGGCCAACGTGGTAGCAGATGCATTGAACAGGAGAGCCAGAGTTTATTTTCTAACGACACAGCCAGAGTTGTTAGCAGATCTTCAGAAGATAGGTATTGAAGTTATTCTTCCTTCCAGTGTGGCATTGATGGCCAGTATGCAAGTTCAGTCCAGCATAGTTGAGAGGATCAAGTTAGCTCAGTCCACGGACTCTAAGCTTCAGCGGCTTAGGACAGAATATGTGGCAGGACAGAGACCAAAGTTATGCATTCATGAAGATGGTACACTCTGACATGGAAGGCGTCTTTGTGTACCCAGTGGTGATATCAGACAGGAGATCATGAAAGAAGCCCACAGTTCTCAGTATTCTATTCATCCCGGCGGTACGAAGATGTATCGTGATATTCGGCAGCATTTTTGGTGGAATGGCATGAAGAGGGAGATAGCCCGGTTTGTCTCTCATTGTTTAGTTTGTCAACAAGTTAAGGCCAAACATCAGAGACCAGCTGGACTTCTTCAACCTTTACCGATCCCGGAATGGAAATGAGAGCACATTACCATAGATTTTGTAACTGGATTACCTAGATCCCCAGCTGGGAGGGATGCCATCTGGGTTATAGTTGATCGTCTCACGAAGGTAGTTCATTTTCTTCCTTTCAGAATCGGTCAGTCGACGGATCAGCTTGCAGAGATGTACCTCAGGCAGATAGTCAGATTATATGGAGTGCCAGTCAGTATTGTGTCCAACAGAGATTCAAGATTCACCTCGCACTTTTGGCGAAGTCTTCAAGAGAGTTTGGGGACTCGTCTCAAGTTCAGTTCAGCCTACCATCCGCAGACAGATGGTCAGTCAGAACGCACGATCCAGACTCTTGAAGACATGCTGCGGTCATGTACACTCGACTTCGGTAGGTTCGTGGGAAGATCACCTGCATCTCGTAGAGTTCTCGTACAATAACAATTTCTAGGCTAGTATCCAGATGGCACCTTTCGAGGCCTTGTACGGCAGGAGGTGCAGATCTCCTTTAGCTTGGGACTGATATCGGTGAGAGGCAAATACTTGGATCAGAGATGGTGACGCGGACTATTGAGGTGGTCAGACGAGTCAGAGATCATCTTCGAGTTGCCCAAGATCGCCAGCGTCATTGGGCCGATTCTCATCGGCGTCCCCTTGAATTTTCTGTCGGCGACCACGTATTCCTTAGGATCTTGCCTACCCATGGCGTCATTCGATTCGGCGTGCGGGAAATCTCAGTCCTAGGTATATAGGGCCGTTTGATATTCTAGAGCGAGTAGGTGATGTATCCTATCGTCTCACTCTTCCGCCGTCGTTACGTGAGGTACATGATGTCTTTCATATATCCCAATTATGACGGTATATCCTGGATCTGAGTCATGTCCTTGATCATTAGGAATTAGTTGTTGGTACCAACCTTTCGTATGAGGAGAGATCCAGTATCCATATTGGACCGGAGGGAGAAGATACTCAAGAACAAGATTATCAAGTCAGTCCGTGTTGCTAGGGGTCATCACTCTTTGGGTGAGTCAACATGGGAGCGTGAGAATGATATCCGATCGCGATATCTCGACCTGTTTGACGCGTAAGGTATAATGTCTTCTTATGCCTTATGCCTAAGTTCCTTGCTTGCATGAATGATTGCTTGATTGACTGCTAGTTCTGTACTGTCTGTAATTGATATAGCTTGCTCGACATCTCTAGCCTCTTGATTAAATTCTGAGGACAGAATTCTTTTAAGGTGGGTAGAGTTGTCACCCCCAGTTTTTCGTTCTACGTATTTCCAGTATACGTATACGGAATCCTGACATGTATTTTTATTTTTCCTGCCTGCTAGCTAATTTCAGTTTAATCTTGATTAGGTTCATCATAGCATGTAATGGTTTAACTTGGTTTATTTTGGGATGGCTTGGTTTATTCCTTGGTTCATCATGTTAAACCCACCACCATCCCCCTTTATAACCTACCTAACTTTTCTCTTTCCTCCACTTTCTCATTTACTCTTCTTCCTTCTCCATTAAATCCACTACCAACCAAGAACACCCCTTAGACAAGTGCAACTTGCTTCCACAAGAGAGCCCATTTTATTGTTCCATTAGCTTTTCTCATGTTTCTAAGACACATTAGAACTTGTCATTTTCTATTTTGAGGCTTAAGTTCTTGTAGATCTAGAATTTAGTTATGTTCGGATTTTGGTGGTTTTGATCTATCAAACTTCTTTGTTTTCAAGTTTTGATGGTACAATGTTGTAGGAAATTTTCTTCTACCCAATTTTGACCTTTGAAAAGTTGGATTTGGCCTTAGTTTTGACCAAGTTATGAACTTTTAAGCTTTGGGTTCAACCATGGAGTTCTTGCTGGTTTGGAGAAGACAGTGAGCAGTGTGCAGCGCTTTTAGCCTACGCCACTGAGCTGCGCGCGCTCTTTAGCGCAGCGTACACAGACTTGGGTACGCTTCCTGTTGGAAGCGTGTCTCTTGGGTACGCTTCCTGTTGGAAGCGTGTCTCTTGGGTACGCTTCCTGTTGGAAGCGTGTCTCTTGGGTACGCTTCCTGTTGAAGCGTATGTCTTGAGCATACGCAGACTTGAGCGTGCCCTGGCCTGAGCGTATGCAGACTTGAGCGTGCCCTGGCCTGAGCGTACGCAGACTTGAGCGTGTCCTGGCCTGAGCGTACGCAGACTTGAGCGTGCCCTGGCCTGAGCGTACGCAGACTTGAGCGTGCCCTGGCTTGAGCGTACGCATGTCCTAAGCGTACGCTGTCTTGAGCGTACGTATGACCCTTGCGTACGCTGTCCTGAGCGTACACTACCCCTTGCTCCCCCCTTGGGTGCCTTATGTCCCCATATTCCCCTTTTATGAATTTGCAGCCATTTTATATCCTTACGCCTTTCATGTAAACTTGACATGAACCCGATATGATCATGACAGTATTTGTGAATGTTAATCGGAACAAGGCTTACTGATGGAATTACATGATTAGTGACCCACCGTGGTGCACTCTTGACAAGTAATTTGACATGATAATTCTTGATGGTGGTCCGTCGTGACGCACCCTTGCCTTGATAAGTAATCTTGATAAGTAACATGACATGATGGCGACCCGTCGTGGTGCACCCTTGACAAGTAATCTTGACATGATAACCTTGATACGCTGTTGCGACGGCTAACCTGACATGCTAAGTGAATTCTTGACACCGTGGGTGATTGTATTGAATATGCCTGTATAAGCAACCAGTCTTATCTCGCATCATGTCTAGGACATGTATCCCTGGTTACCACGGTCAGGGATTCATACCAAATCTGACTAGGTTAATGACTAGATTGATCAAGTAGAGAATATAGAGAGGTATTCCGGCTACAAGCAATCCCGTTATCTGGGCGCCTTCCTTGATGGACTTGTAGCCTGCCGACGAGTAGGGCACATTTCCATCTCACTGTTATGTGGGGCACTACATGAAACAATTACTATATACACTGTCATGTGTTGCATCTAAGTCACCTTACAAGGCATGATAACTCTAAGCTTGAACCTTGCGTCTGGATAACCTGGATAGTCTGCAGGGCTTGTGGCCGTAGGCGTACCTCATTGCATCTTGCTAGTAACTAAGCTTGTGATAACCCTAGTTAGTTAAGTATCAAGCCGTACTCTTTGCTTGGCCGTGAATGATGGATGGAGTCCTATCTTGTCTAGTCTTGCCCAGATCCGGTACATGGATATCTCCGGACATGCTTGTTTATGATTTATCTTATCGATAATTGGTTCGAGGCTAAGTTCTGTTCAGGTGAAGGGTTACAACCCCGGTCCTTGTTTGGTTTACGGGTTGTAACTTGGTTACCGGAATAGTCCTTTAGTTATCTTATCGTTTATCATCATGTTTTCTTTAACTCATATCTTATGTTATTTCATCTATGATTTATGTGCTGACATGCTGGTTTTAGTTCTTAAGTGAAGCCTCCTTTGTGGCACTTGCTCTTTCTGGGGTCTGACCCAGCTGGTTTTGTATGGCCAAATTTCAGAGCAGCTACCGAGGATCTCCCAACCTTCCTGCCAGATGGTGAACACTAGAAGGAATCCCGGCAACGAGTGGGTTTTATTTTGCTCTTCCACTCCCTTGTAAAAATATTCTTTTGAGGCGTTTAGCTGCCGAGCAAGTGTTAGCTCGTTTGCAACTTTATTTACTGTCTGCCTACGGGCTGTAGCATGATTGACAAATCCTAGGGTTGATCATGTATAACTTAAACTCTTGCTAGTCTTCGCATTTTGTATGACTAGGTTCATGATCATCTGAATATGTAATGTATGGGACGCCTTACTTTGTATGTCTGATGATCTACCATCTTGTTATATCTACTTGTTGCTTGAGATTGAGACACTAGGCTTGTTATTGACCTTAAGAGACTGATGGCTTGTAGTAAACCCTCATACATCTAGACAGCCATGACCGTATTGCGATGTGAGATTCACTTCAATGTACGTAGCTGGCTGTGTCTGTCCTCCGCTCTCCAGTATTCTGGTTCTGGGGCGTGACAACTGTGCTCAAGACCAACTCAGGACCCAATAGCTATCGCTCTCCTATATCGCTCCAACAAATAGGAGACCGACACTTCCTACCATACAATGCTTCAAACGGAGCCATCTGAATGCTCGCTTGATACCTATTGTTGTAGAAAAACTCAACAAGATGGAGATGGTCCTCCCATGAACCGCCAAAGTCAAGCATACACGCTCTCAACATATCCTCTAGTGTCTGAATGGTACGCTCCGACTGGCCGTTTGTCTGCGGATGGTATGATGTGCTAAACTTCAATCGAGTGCCCAAACTCTCTTGCATGCCCCTCCAAAAGTGTGAGGTAAATCTCGAGTCACGGTCCGACACAATACTAACAGGCACACCGTGTAATCTCACAATCTGCTCCATATACATATCTGCCAATACCTTTGTCGACTGGCCCACTCTAAAAGGTAAGAAATGGGCTGACTTGGTAAGTCTATCAACAATCATCCATACTGTGTCACGTCCCCTAGGACTTCGAGGAAAACCCGTGACGAAATCCATAGTAATGTGCTCCCACTTACACTCGGGAATGGGTAGCTACTGTAATAATTCGGCCGTCCTCTGGTGCTCCGTCCTTCACTTGTTGACATACCAAGCACTTGGCAACGAAACGAGCTATCTCCCGCTTCATTCTGTGCCACCAATAATACTGTCGTTAGTCGCGATACATCTTGGTTCCTCGGGATGAATAGAGTAAGTCGAACTGTGAGCCTCTGCCATCAGCTCCTGCCGTAGCTCTCCATTGGGAACATAAATGCGATCACCACATCGCAATGTCCCATTGGTGTGGATCCTCAATCCTGTCTGCTCTCCGGCTTCAGTCCTCTCCTTGAGCCGTCAAAATCTAGCATCATTGGGCAATGCTGCCTTGATGCGCTCTACCAATGATGATTGCACTTGGAGGTTGGCTAATACGCCATCTGCTTCCGGTAATACTACCTCAATACCAAGCTGATCCAAGTCTCTAATCAACTCCTTTTGTGTGGTCAAAAAGTGTGCCATGGGCTTGCGGCTCAATGCGTCTGCCACGACATTAGCCTTGCCCGAATGATAATGTAACTCGATCTCATAATCCTTCATCAACTCCAACCAACGTCGCTGTCGCATATTCAACTCTTTTTGTGTGAACACGTACTTGAGGCTCTTATGATCAGTGTAGATATCAACTTTCTCGCCGTACAAGTAGTGTCTCCATAACTTCAAAGCAAAGATAACCGCTGCAAGCTCTAGATCGTGGGTCGGATAATTCTTCTCATGCACTCTCAACTGTCGCGATGCATATGCTACTACCCGACCGTGCTGCATCAATACGCATCCTAATCCCTTCCCGGATGCGTCGCTGTAGATCACAAATCCTCCTGGGCCCGATGGTAGTGTCAAGATCGGTGCTGTGGTCAATCGCTTCTTCAACTCGTCAAAAGCGGCTTGACACTCGTCTGTCCATACAAACTCCTGATCCTTGCAAGTCAATCGAGTCATAGGCCCCGCTATTCGAGAGAAATCTTCTACGAACCGTCGGTAGTAACCCGCAAGTCCGAGAAAACTTCTCATTTCAGAAGCTGATGTGGGAGCGGGCCATGATTTGACTGCTGTGATCTTCTCTGGGTCCACTGATATACCATCACCCGTAACAATATGACCAAGGAATGATACCTCCTTGAGAAAGAAATCACACTTGCTAAGCTTCGCGAAAAGTCCTTCATTCCTCAATGTTCCCAAAACTATCCGTAGATGCTGCTCGTGCTCCTCTTGATTCTTGGAGTAAATCAAGATATTGTCTATAAAGACTACTACAATTTTGTCCAAGTATTGGTGAAAGATCTTGTTCATTAAATTCATGAAAACTTCGGGAGCGTTGGTCAAACCGAAAAGCATGACCAAGAACTCGTAGTGTCCATACCTCGATCGAAAGGCCGTCTTTGTAATGTCTTCCTTCCGAACCTTCAATTAGTGATAGCCCGATCGTAAGTCAATCTTGGAGAATACTTTTGTTCCACTCAGCTGATCAAATAGATCGTCTATATGCGGCAAGGGGTACTTGTTCTTCACTGTCATCGCATTCAATGCTCTGTAGTCGATGTACATGCGCACTGTCCCGTCTTTCTTAGGCACAAAAAGAACGGGTGCTCCCGATGGTGACGCACTGGCACGAATAAATCCCTTCTCTAATAAGTCATCAATCTGCGTCTTCATCTCTACCAACTCCTTGGGTGCCAGACGATATACTCGAGATGAAATAGGCTCGGCTCCGGGGATAAGCTCAATGGAAAACTCAATATCTCGGTCAGGTGGCAGTCCTGGCAATTCCTCGGGGAATACATCCTCGAACTCGGTGATAAAAGGGTGCTGAGGGGTGTCATGCATCATCATATGAGTCCCCGATGTGGGTGTATCATAACTCTCTCCGTCTTCTTTGGTGAACTCAAACTCTGCCACATTCAGTGGTCTAAAGATAATACTGCTCTTATGGCAGTCTACGAGAGCGAAATACTGGCTCAACCAGTCCATTCCAAGAACCACATCGAATGTCGGCATAGGGAATACGAGGAGTCGTGCTATCATCTCTCTGCTACTTATTACTACAGGACAAAGTCTACAAACGCCACTAACAGGTACAACTCCTCCTCCAGTGGGAATTTTAACATTCTTAGCTAAGGGTGTGATGGGGATGCTGTGTCTCATGGCAAAACTAGTAGCTATAAATGAATGCGTGGCTCCAGTATCAAATAAGGTAATAGCAGGAAAAGATGCAACTAAAACCATACCTGCTATGACCTCTGCCTCTGTCTCTACATTCTCAACAGCTAGAGAGAATGCCTTTCCATTGTTCTGCCCTGGGCCTTGAGCTTTGGCCTTGTGGTACTGTGCTGTCTGTGGTGGTAATGGTGGACGAGGTGCTGGGGCTGTAGGCCTCTGGGCCTGATGTGCCTGTACTAGAGCCTGCTGCTCAGGACAATCTCTGGCCAAGTGCTGTCCTGATCCACATCTCATACATAAGCCCAAACATAGTCGACAGTCATCTCTGATATGCCCCTGCTTCCCATAAAAGTTGCAGGTGGGCTTCTGATAAGGTGTGTGCCTCTGCTGGTACTGTCCTGTAGTCCTCCTGATTGGTCCACCCTGAGTAGCTCGGGCTGGTGTAACTGCTGGTGTATGACGTCTCGATGTCTGTTGCTGTTCCTTGCGAAGAATCTCCTGAGCACGAGCTTCTTCCAAGACAGCTGAATGGAAGACTCGAGACTGGGTAGTCGTATAAGACTTGAGCTCTGGTGCAAGCCCCTGGTGAAATCTCTTCGCCTTTTCTAACTCCGTCGGAATCAATCCCGCACCAAATCGACTCAGGCGATTGAACTCCGAGTCATACTCATCAACTGTCATATTCTCTTACTTTAGATGAAGGAACTGGTCGTAGAGACCATCTCTGACATGAATAGGAAAGAATCTCTCATAAAATGCATCATAGAACTTCTTCCAGGTGATCCCAGTGCCTAGTCGTCTCTCTTCCGCCTTCCATCAGTGGTGAGCATTGTCTTCCAACAGTAGGTCCACTGCTGTCATCCAATCTCGAGCTGGCAACTGGGATGCCTTCAGTAGCTAATTCTGGTACTAATAAGCCACTATGACATCTCTAATGGTTTCTCTGTTCCTCTAAAGGCCTTGGGGTTCATATCTGTGAAATTTTTGATAGAGCCTTCATAAGGATGTAGAGCCGATGCTGGTGCTGGTACTGGAGGTGGTGTAGAGGTCTAGCCATGGCTGCCATCATCGTCTGTCTTATCAGCTCAGTCTGCTGCCACTGAGCCTACATCATGGCATACATAAACTGAGTAGTAGGGCTCCCATCAGTCGGTGGTGGAGGCATCTGAGGTCCTGACTGTGGGGGAAACTGCTGAGGGAATGGTGGTGGTGGAGGCAGTGGTACATTCCCTCCCGGTGGCATGATAGTAGTCTGTCCTGCCTGGCTGCCTGGGGGTGCTGCGATCTCTGGGTACTCCGTCGTCGGTGTCGTAGTAGGCTGCGACAGTCCTAGCTGGTAGGGTGTTGCTGGAGTTATGGGAGGATTCTGTCCCTCCGAAGTAGTCTCCTCACCAGATGTGAGGGCCAAGGCAGAAGTGCGTCCACTTCGTAGATTCATACTGTTGGCACGAGGAAGATAAGTTGATATTAGGAAAGATTAGATATGAAGTAAATCGAATAATCAAGAAAGTTTCGAAAAGAATGGAAGTCAAGAGATAGTAGTAGTTCGGGATGAGATATTCCTATTTATATATGCTGGCTTGTTGGGCACAGTCATGTAACCCAACAATATTAAAGTAGACCTGCGTGGGCCACCACAAAAACATGTAACGCCCCAGTCCCAAAATACGTTGGACCAAGTACGTGAACATGCCAGCTGCACATATACGAAAAATACTCCAATATATGGAATCCTCATATACGCACATAAGCTGTAAATAAAAATAATCACAGGCCAGAATAACATATCTAATCTCATCACAGCTCAACACAGAAGATAATAGAGTCCGAATAAATAAAAGAGAGTATCAAAAGATAGCCGGGTGAACATACTCACTCCAACAGCTATAAAAAATAGTCTCACAAGATCGGAGTCCGACCTCCGCAAAATAGAAAGAAAAGAGATGTAAAATAATGTCCACTAATGTATCAAATATAGAATAGACTAGAAATCAAAAGGGACTGCCTCGGTATCAATGTAGGATAGCTCCAATGCCGCCCCGTACTCCTGTAGAAAATCGTCTAAACCTGGAGAGATAACCAGGTCCTCAGGGGACATAGCAAGATACAAGAAAACACCATGCCATATAAACTGTGATAATATAATAAGGAAAAAGGTATGCATGCAATCGGGTTCCTGACCATTCTACTGTGAATATGCAGTTGAGATACATTCCTTCGACGCATGAGCCCTGGCTGAATATAGGATCCGGTATAGTCCCCTCTTGGGCACCAGTGACCAAGTGCATGACGTTCAAAAACGACAGTGGCCAACCTGAGAGGCTCATACCCGTATCTCCAGCGGAGCTTCCGGGTTACAAGGGAAGTGCAATCGAAGCCCATACATCAGGTAATGTTCTCCCCACCCAATGCCTAGTATCATCATCTCCATGACTGACCTGTACCTCTAGTAACCGCCAAGTCTTCTAGCATGCAATTCTATTGGCAGTTACCCCTATCCGTCGCACGCTCCATACATATCGGTGGCCAGCCGACTACGCGGGTACGTGTCCTACATGTGACTCGCATTACGTGATACAAAAAGTGTCAAGGCCGTATGAGATATACCAATACCTCAACATCAATGGGTGGTCACTAGACTAAGTCAATGCAAGAGAAATAAATAAGACGAAAAAAATGACCGATAGAGTCGCTTGCACCCAAGTGTGATTTGGACGCACAGTTTAAATATCAAGAAATAAGAAATGCTGAAAATAACAATTGAAAATAAGAAATATAATAATCACAGAGTAAGGTGGCAAGGTATCTTGCCTGATGGTGCAAAGTGTCAAGTCCAAGTAATCACAATGTCAGCCAAGAAACGTCACAATCTCCAAACAACTCCGGACGCTGAAACAAACATCAAAAATGCACTCGGTGTAAAAGATATACCTAGGACACGCCTGTCCAAAAGTCTAATTCTGGAACAAGGGCAAAATCGTAATTTTGGGTCAAAACGATGTCCGCCGTTGGACCCGCTTTGCACCAAAATGTGTGCCGAAGTCTATGGTCTCTAAAGTTGTCAAACTACAAGTCTATAGATTCAGTTTGAGGAGAGGAACTCAACGGTATGTCCAGGTTTGGATTCCGATGAGCCGTGTACAAAATCGCCCGTTTGAGTGGGTCGTGGGCCCGCCAAAAATGGTTTCCGATTCGACCTTCTCAGAATCGAACCAAACTTGGCATACAGGACCAAAATTTCGATCCAGACCTGTTGGCGCAAGTTTCGTCTCGAATCGAAGATTGTGCACGAAGTTATGGGCAAGTTTATAAAATGCCGATACGGGGGTACCTCGACGGATACGCGTTGGTTTCGTCGCGCACACGCGACGAAACTGAGTTCCGTCAGTTCCCACACGTCTGCAATGTCCATACGTGCCTTTCGATGCATATAGCGTACGACCACGTCTTCCGGTTTGTCGGGGCACACGCCATATCGGACAAATTTTAGAAAATTAATCTAATTAAACACAGATTTTTCCTCAACTTCAACATCAATCTACTTTTTACACACAAATCGAAACGACGCTCCAGGAGATGCGTTGCGATCTCGGTTATATTGTCTTTTACTATTTTTAATTAGTTCCTACGTTACTTTACTGTACAGCAAGAAAATTGGCCGACAAGTTGTCGTTTTAAAACAGTTTTTAGCGTTACAGAAAACAGATTTTTGTTCAACTTTGTCTCGATTTTTCGAGCAAGTCGATGGGTTGTTTCAAAATCCATCAGGAGGATCTCGAAGAGGATCATGTCTACTTTCCAAAAAATCTTACGGATCGAAAATCGGTGCTACGAGTAAAAAGTTACGTCGTAGGGAAGTAGGGTACCTTGAGTGGGAAAACTGCTCCGTGGGTGACGCGGGGCTGACTTCCAATGCTCCGTTCGTCGCGCGCAAAACTCCATCGCTGGTAAAACAAACTAGTAGGCGAAGGGGGTATGATCAGCCTCAACTTTCATTTTGGAAGATTAGGGTTTTGAGGTCTAGAGAAAAAGTTATATTTATAACAACCCGTAGCCAAAACCTAATACTAATAGGTTTAATATACATAAACCCCACGGGGTTTTTTTCTTTCTTTTGCTTACTACGTGAGCTTCCTACAGCAAGCATGCAAGAGTGGGGTCCGCCCATGTGGGTGGGTTTGCTACTAATTCTTTTTTTTTCCTTTTCTTTTCCCTTTTCCTTTTCTCTTCTGCTGCAGTGGTTGGTCCCCCCTTGGTCCCTCCCTCTTCTCCTCCTCCGTCGTGCCCCCCTCCGGCGACCACCCCCTCCGGCGTCCCCTCTCCGACGTTCTCCTTTCTCCGAGATCCTCTCCGTGACCAACCTCTTTAAGGTCCGAAACCTTAAACCCTAATTTGCATTTATTTTTATTTATGCTTTGTTTGTGTTTTCTCAACATGTTCTAAGGTTTCAATTTCTATTTCGTGTGTGAAATTTATCGGTATAGTAGTGGGTATACTAGATAAATAGAAATTTATCGGTATAATAGTTTTAGAAATTTGACGGAACACGGACACGAAATAAATAGGTGTAGTAGTTTTAGATTACTAAGGTAATTGATTGATCAATACGATATATACTTGAGTATCAATTTGATACTTGAGTATCAACGTGATACCTAATTATACTAGGTTTGTTTTATGAGTGAATGTACGTGACGGGAACGTCATACCAAGTTATACTAGGTTTGTTTTATGATACCAAGTGATATATAGCATCTTAATTCTTGGTGCAGAATCATTCACGTGGATTCAAACAATGAGTCGATACTTACTTGACCGTTCGTGGATGTACAATCAACAACATGAGAGTATGATTGGCTTGACGGACGATTTTAAGGCGGGCATCGAGGAATTTCCCACATATGCAAGTAGCCATACTGATTTCATGGACGAAAGGCGCATAAAGTGCCCTTGTGTCAAATGTAAAAATATACCATTTAGAGAGGTCACTCGTGAGAGAGCACCTTTACAAGAAGGGTTTTATGCCGAACTACAACGTGTGGATTAATCAAGAAGAATCTCCGGCTTCGTAATCTCAGTCCTTCTTCAATACCGAGTGAGAGATTCTACTCTCGGAGATCATTTTGAATATCGACAACCAACAAACTTGGCACGTGAGATGGTATTAGATTTTGCTGTGGCACGTGGGGATCCGAATCCTGATGCAAAGGAGTTGTACGATATGTTCAAGCATGCTGATACTCTGTTATATTCGGGTTGTGATTCTCATTCGGTATTGTCGGTGGTGATGTGGCTGTTGAACCTTAAATCTAATTTTAACTTACCGCAATAATGCTATGACCGAATAATTAAGCTTGTAAGAGAGTTATCGCCAAAAGGATCAAATGATTTGTCTGAAAGCTTCTACAAGTCGAAGATAATGATAAGGAAACTCGGATTGGGCTACCAGAAGATAGACTGCTGTCGAAATAGTTGCATGCTATACTACAAGGAGAACAGTGATAAAGACAAGTATATTTTCTGTGATGAGGATCGGTACAAGCCAATCCGGGACAAAGGAAAATCAATTGCCCAGACACGGATGTGCCAGTACAAGTACATACAGTTCTTGCCAATCACAAAGAGGCTGCAGAGGATGTATATGTCTACAAATACTGCACAACACATGACATGGCATAACAAAGAATGAAAGATGGATGCAGGAGAATTATCTCATCCTGCCGATGGAGAAGCATGGAAGCATTTTGATCGATGTCATCCTGATTTTGCTGCGGAGCCTAGGAATGGTCGATTGGCTTTATGTTCTAATGGATTCACTCCATTCGGATAGTCGTGGATGCAATACTCTTATAGGCCGGTGATTTTGATCCCGTACAATCTACCACCGTAGATGTGCCTAAAAACTCCTTACATGTTTCTCACACTTATCATACCTGGTACGAGAAATCCAAAGAAGAACATCGATATCTACTTGCAACCGTTGGTGGACGACTTGAAACAATTATGGAAGTTTAGCGTCTAGACGTTTGATATATCAATGGAGCAGAACTTTCAGATGAGGACGATGCTCATGTGGACCATCAACGATTTTTCAGCTTACGGGATGTTATCGGGGTGGAGTACTCATTGTATTATGTTATATCCGATATGCATGGGGAAGAATAAGGCATTCCGCCTTTAGAATGGAGGAAAGGCATGTTTTTTGATTGCCACCGCCAGTTTCTTCCTTCGTCACATTCGTGGAGAAGGAACAAAGATGACTTCAGGGCTGGTAAACGGGAAGTATCTCTTCCCCCGTTGAGATTAACGGGAAATGTAGTTTGGGAAGAGGTTCGAGATTTACTGGCTGTCATGGAAAATCTGGGATCGGGCCATCACATTGAAGGCTTCGGACAACATCACAATTGGACGAAACGGAGTATCTTTTGGGATTTGCCTTATTGGCCGGACAATTTCATAAGAAACAATCTTGATGTCATGCATATTGAAAAAATATATTTGACAACATATTTAATACTGTGATGGATATTAAGGGAAAAATGAAAGACAATATTAAAGCAAGGAAGGACTTCAAAATTATTTGCAAGCGTCTAGAGTTGCATCTGTCGCAAAGGTCCAATATAACTGGGTAAAGCCTTCAGTACCATTTACATTGAGTAGAGATGATAAACTGATAATATGTAAATGGATTTCAAAGTTGAGATTTTCTGACGGTTATGTATCGAATCTGGCGAGATGTGTCGATCTCAACGAACGCAGGTTGATAGGGATGAAGAGTCATGATTGTCACGTTTTCATAGAGCGATTACTTCCTATCGCTTTTAGAGAGATGCTACCTTCTCATGTGTGGACTCCGCTGGCTGAGTTATCTATCTTCTTTAGAGATTTGTGTTCAAGCAAGTTGACGGTGCAACATATGCTAGAACTCGAGGAGAAAGTTGTAGTGACATTGTGCAAGTTAGAAAGGGTGTTCCCTTCCGGCTTTTTTGATAGTATAGAACATTTGCCGATTCATCTTGCATACAAAGCACGTGTTGGTGCTCCCGTCCATTATCGATGGATGTACCCATTTGAGAGGTATAAAATAATCTTCTAATTTGTAATTTTTTTATTTAAATAATTCTAATATTCAATATATTTCTTATAGATATCTAGGTCACCTGAAGAAGAAAGTGGGCAATAAGGCTTATGTAGAAGCTTCAATATGCGAAGCATACATCATTGAGGAGGTTTCTAACTTCTGCTCGATCTACTTCGATACTCATGTTCGAACAAATCAGAATAGAGCGCCGAGGAATGATAGAGGTGATATCAATGCACCGAACGAAGGGATCCGTACAATCTTCAATATGGGGGGCAAGACGACAAGTACGACTAAATTACGGTGGTTGGATGATGATGAGTTTAAAGCCGCACATCGATATATATGCTTCAATAGCGGTATCCAAGAGATTGAAGATATTGAAAAGTAAGCGACACCATTTATATCATTCTAAATTCGATATTTAGTAGTGTGCTAACGTTTCTCCCTACTATTATAGTACTTTTAGAGCTGAGATTAGAATGGAAAGACCTCATATTGATGATGATGATCTTGCTAGAGAGGTCGATATGAAGTTTCCGTCGTGGTTCCGAAATTATGTAAGGATTATAATCATTAGCCATTCAAAATTCGATATGTTACTACCCACACTTTGTCTAATGACTTTTCTGATACTACCCACACTAGGTCTTCCGTCCTGGCACACAGTTACAGAACAAAGGAATAAGAGCAATTGCTATTGGACCGAGCAAGAAGGCGAAGTGTTGGAGCGGATATACAATCAATGGCTTTAACTTTAGAACTACTGATAAGCCTATCAATCATTCATTTGTCGATGAGGAGGCTAATTATACCAAAAATTCGAGAGTTTGTGTGAGAGCCTCAGTCTACGATCCCGATCCTGAATTCGACTACTACGGTGTTCTAAGAGATATCGTAGAGATTGAATATTCTGTTGATACGAAGATTATGCTTTTTAAATGTTGTTGGTTCGACACAACACCCAAGCAAGGATGGAAGATTGACAAACAATTTGGCTTTGTTGATATAAAACATGGAAAAAGATAGGGAGGTTTTGAACCATTTGTGTTGGCTAGTCAAACCGTTCAAGTGTACTATACGAGTTATCCTAGCCGACGGCGTAGAACCCTGGATTGGTGGGCTGTATGCAAAACCAAAGCAAGAAATACATATAATGTTGGGGATGTAGCCTACCAAAAGGAACATGTAGTCAAGCCTCAACCAACATATATAAGTTTGGCTGGTGTTGAGGAAGAGGATTTAGAAGATATGGAGGTTACGGTAGATGACGTTATGGAGGTTAACGTTGATGAAGAATTGGAAGATATTGAGGAAGAAGTATTAGAAGATGAAGATCATAGTGATAGTGAAAATGAAGAAGCAGAAGAAGACACTTCGAAATCAAGCGATGATTCAGAAGATTCTTGGGAAGATGAATCAGACTAGTACGTACGTTTTAATTTAATATACGAGTTTTATTAGTATAATGACATGACAGTAGTTTTTATTTTTAACACATCATCACTTATTATTTCTTTCAGATTTTTCTATGGCGCCGAGAGGTCGACGTTCACGTTTGCAGCTTGGATCTTCATTAAGTCCACCGAGAGGTCTTCATCATGCCCGCCGAGAGGTTTCCATCACGCCCGACGACCAAAATTTACTGTACCAGTACTTTCTTGTATTAAAACATTTTGGATATGTATATTAATATTTCTTATATTAAAACATTATTCGTATGTGTGTATGAAGCTAATTTTGGATATGTATGTATGTGTTGTATTAAAACATTTGGGATACGTGTGCATGAAACTGAGAATTTGCAGGAAACACAAATACTGATACGTGTGCCTACTGTAAAACTGTCGACAGGGATAAGGACTGCTGAAAACACGAATACTGATATTGTATTTGGAAAATGTTTATATGACTGTATATTATGTGTGTAACTGTCGACAGGGATATAGAGTGCAGGAAACACAAATACTGACATGCAATATTGTATTTAGCGACAGAATGGCGACGGAACAGTGACAGAAAACCTAAAATATTGCAGGCTAGCGACGGAACAGCGATAATTTTTTCGTCGCTACATGCCTGGAAAATTTACTTTGTAGGCTACCGACGGAATAACGACTATAGTTTCCATCGCTAAGGCTCTGGAAAATATTATATTCCAGTATAGCGACGTAAATTTTACTTACTATTCCGTCGCTATGTTCCTGTCCGACACAAAAAGCGTATCGAAAACATCTTAGCGACGTAATTTTCCGTCGCTAGCACATCGTTACTCTCATGCTGAATTACGCCGCTGCGACGTCGGTAGCTCATCGTTACTCTCATGCTGAATTATAGCGACAGTGTTTCCTTCGCTATTACGTCACATTTTTTAATAAATAGTGTGTCGCTAAATGCGTCACTAATCAGTCGCTATTTTCGACAAACTAGCGACTAATTTAAATTAGCGACACGTAATTTCTCGACAAACCATTTCCGTCGCTGATATGTCGCTTTGGCTTTAGCGAAAAAAAATGACTTTTAGTCCGTCCCGCCGTCGCTAAAAGCCTATTTTTTTGTAGTGCTAAAATCTTATAATCGTCTAACTAGTTACTAACAATCCTATAAACAGATATCTACTGCGTATGGCATCTATAATCCTCTCCCATCTATCAAGCAACCCAAAATTTAACAAGCAACAAATTTACACAAATAGCTAAGAAATATAGATAAATTCTAATAAGCATGACTATTCGTCGCTCTGAAATGGGAAGGACAGGAAGATGAGAAAGAATAATCGAGAGCAAATATGAAGTTTCCAGAGCGGTAGAGAGTATCCAATGATGCAGACAAAAAGAAAGTTTATGAACCATTGACTTCTTTGCTAGATTGGGCTACTTTAGTCCAGTCATTTGTTAAATCGAAAAAACCCTTCGTTTCTCAGAGGGGCTTGCAATCCGTGCAATACGAAAGTTCCGTTCTCAAAGTTTAATCTAAATAAGATCCCATAGTAGAACAGAATTTGAGAAATCAAGATTGTGATCTTTTTCGTGGTTATTTAAACACACGAGCAAAGGATATAAATGTAATACAAGATCGTATCGCGACTTCCAGGTAGATGGAATAAGGGTTACGGATGACCCAATATTCTAAGAGGGGAGACTACATAATAGGTATAGGGATCTATTTCAAATAGTTCGGTTTTATAGTCCAAATATGGTAGTATGTATGGATGGGTTTACTGGGTCTTAATGGGTTCCCTGATTGGACATCAATCGTTGGTTGGATGAACCTTGAATTTCAATTTATATTGACTGGACAAGATCCCAATGATAAAACTATTTCTACTAGGTTTGGGTAACCTAGAATAGGTTTCCAGCCCCGTGGTTGAGCTAATTGCCAGTCAGATTGGTTAAATAGGTTCTGTAAGCCTTGAAGATACGCCTTTCGTGACTTTTGTGTTTAAGTAGCACGAGAAGACGAGTGGCACACTAGTGACATGTGCGTAGTGGGCTTCGAGTCAATCACAACCATATATTGGGTCAAATGAATTGAGTCAAGGTTGAGACTCTAGTGGAAGTCGGGAAGTATACCGGTATTATGGTAAGGGTTATAGCTAGTCCTTTTGACCTGAAAGTCGTACCACAAAAATAGAGTACAAGGGGACGTGTTTAAGTGGGACATGATATACCTATATGAAGGTGGACTCGTCTAGATCTTGCATATAAAATTTGTTGAAAGGTAACTGCTGGTCTCGTGCTCCGAATATTAATGACACGGTCGGGGATACAAAATGATTTAAATGGAAATGGGAGTCCATGGGGCACTAATTATCATCCTAATAGAAATTATTCTAATCGATCGGTGATCCTCGTATATCCTAAAATTTTAGAAGGCTTACAGTCTATTTACCTTAGAAGCTAGGACATGGTTTTAAGAATAAGGAGGTTAGCAGAATTCCGAGGTCCGGGTATTGTACCTCGACTCTTATTAATAAAGATTAAGGCACGGCGTAACAGAATATGGTAGATATAAGTCAAGTCAAGGATCGTTCATCAATAAATGGAAAACGAGTGTGTACTATGACACACGATCGATAAAATAGAATGATCTACTCGTCTACCATATACAAGAGTTATCGACGGGGTAACAACTCTAAGGCACATCATATAGAAAGATTTCTAACAACTGAGTCATGAATTTCTATTTGTGTTAAGGCATAAGGATTTCTAATTAAGGCAATATTCAAGAAAAATATTTAGAGACTCACAATGAATTGTTTCTTGAGAATAGATAGTCTCCTGGGTTGGCATTTTGACTAAGGTTAAAACCCTAATCATTCTCAAATTCAGATGGCTAGAAGGTCCCAAAAGTAGTTTGAGGCTCGAGAGAAAGAACGTGTAACTCAAGGTAAGGTTTTAGTCACATGGCTGGTCGATGGTAACTACGCTTGTGTATACAACTATCATAGCGATGGGGATACTCTGTATCTCTCTACCAATTATGAGCTTTTGTCTTTCCAAATCAGTGAAAGACAAAAACAATAATTAAGGAGTTCAAGAAAGATGTCACTGAATACAATTACGTGGTTCAAAGGCGAATGTATAATTCAAGAGGAATTGTCAATGCAATAGCGGATGAGATCATAGATACCTCGATATCTCAATCCACGTAGGATAATCAAAGCGAGAGCGAACCGAATGCATCATGGTTGATCAGACCGTAATATACTGATTCTGATTTAGACAATATGTTAGTAGGGGTCCCCAATAAACATATGTCTTGAATCAAGCTCGATAAAAAAGTAAGCTTACAAAACTAGGCTGTAATAGCAGCATTGGTCAAAATAGTCAAAAATACAAGTATGCGAGATTTTTGAAAGGATGCACAGGTAGTTCGAGTTTTGTGAGAATCAAAACCTTACCCGGTGTTCTTGCTTATACCGTCATCCTACTATCTTCTTATCCGTAAGGGCTTGGTCGACTAATGGGTTATCGACCTCTAAATTCTATATTCCAGGTAATCCTATTAGCGTCAGTCAACTACCTCGTCAATAGATCACAAGGACCACGGAATGCTAGGTTGGGAGACCTGCTACCCAACTTGCAGAACTTCTACTAATATTGGCTTTGGATCTTATGGGACACACAGGGCATTTTCCTATCCTCTATAGTATCCTAAGCTTGTAATCACGTCTGAAGTCATTTTATCGAGGATTATGCCCCGTCCATATACTCTTGCTGTGGTAAACCCTTGGTTTCGTAACTCAAATATGATACAAAATTGAACATTTCTTAACTCTATCCAATATTGACTCAAAGGTAACTACGATCAAAAGAGGACAACTAGCCATAGTTTTAGCAATATTCTATAACCTATATTTTAAAACTAATTTCAACTCTAGGGGTCATGCCTCGCCAGTGTGCTGCTAGCTGCAGTGGATCCATAGTCTCCATAATTCAAATAAATGGCGACAGTGCGCTGCTGTCCTGCCATTATGAGTTAACTAACATTCCTTTAACTATATCTATAAAAATTCATGAGCTTCTAGAGATTCAAAGAAGTTAACTATGAAATAAAGCGTAAGTATTTGTCCTATCAGTCACAACCCTTAAAATAAAAGATTTAACAGGGAGGAAATAACTGAAGACAAAAGAAATACAAACATTCTAGTATCTATTTCATGTGTATTCAAATCATTGAGGAAAAACTTTGAATTGAAACTAACTCGAGGTTCGTATATGGATAACATAATCAGAAAATAATAATTCTTAGGGCGAAATAGGAACTAAATAGGCAATTCGGACTAAGATATATTGATGATATCTAAAGGGGCAAGGAGAAGGAATTGAACAATTTATCAAAGTTAGATCATTAATTCTATGAAGCCCTGTCTCACCAAGTAAATAATCTATCCACATTGGATCATATCATCATATCAAGAGGTAATAACGTATCAATAGGGATCTGACGAACTATCAAAATTAATAACTCCTCATCTAAATTGCATGGCCTAGACAACCCATCGATAAATTTGTATAAGGGACTCCTAGCTCTAGTCATTCTCTTAAATTAAATTAATCCTAACTCGTGAATGAGCATTTCTTAGTCGTAGGCTCGTAATAGTACGACTAACTTAAGTACTATCACGAGTTCGCATGATTTGCAAAAACAGACCTGTATGGGCCACCACAAAAACTTGTCACGACCCACACCCGCTTTTCGGGATACGAATGCGTGTCCAAGCTAGCCTACGCCGCAGTGTCGGCGGTAGAACGCTGTATAGCCACAATGCTCAAAACCACATATAATGCTCATTCACAAAATTAATTTAATTTATAATATTCATAAGTTTTACATTTGCAGAAAAATATAAACTCTTACAAATATTGAAATGATTACAACTCATCTATCTAGCTAATCTCTAGGTTTTTGTCTGCAAGTATACCCGTAACTCCCAATGCTAAGTGACGCCACAGCTAACCTGAAAAATATTGGTTTTCAGTCAGGAATGGAACGAGTACAATTCACTGAATGCAGTTTCAATATATGAACATGACTATACAACAGAGGTTAGCCTTTAAATATATGATTTAAAAAATAAACACAGAAAGAAAAATAAAACTAAACAAAGAAAAACAGTAAATAAATACAAAGACCATACTCACCGAATGACTAAATTACCTTTGATATGTGATCGGTCTCGAGACAATTTTACGACACTATCTACACTATCTACACTGTATAAAGTACACGGTCTACACTATATAATGTACATGGTCTATACTGTATAAAGTAATAATAAAACACTGTCTACACTGTATAAAGCAATAATGAAACATTGTCTACACGGTATAAAGCAATAATGAATCACTGTCTATACTGTATAATGCAATAATAAATCACGGTCTACACTGTATACACTGTATAAGGTCAGATCACACATCCTTGGTACTTCACCTCCCCGACACGACAAATATAACAAACATAAAAGATGGAAATCACATATCTACTGACTAACAATGAGGTATAGTAAAGCTCAATATAGAAAACAAACAATAAACTGTACTCGCCTGTGGTCCTTTGCTGGTGAAACCGATAAAACAAACCACTCAGTATGCCACAATAATCAAAACTCGTACAACAGTCTCCGGATGCCGAAATAGACATTACCAACATTTTCAAAATAGTCAAATTAGCTAGGATTGCCTGTCTTTAAGTTCAATTCTGGACACATGGGGAAAACGGTAATTTTGGTTCAAAACAGTATCCGCCGTTGGACCCGCTTTGTACCGAAAAGCGTACCAGGGTCAATGGTTTCTAAAGTCGTCAACTACATGTCTACGGATTCGTTTTAATGATACGAATCCAATCGTAAGTCCAAAATTGGATTCCGGCGGGCCGTGCACAAAATCGTCCGTTGAGTCGGATCGTAGGGCTAACAAAATGACGATCCGGTCAACTGTCTCAGAATCGGACCAAACTTGGCATACAGGACCAAAAAAATGATACGGTCCTGCTGGCACAAGTTTTGTCTCGATCTGATGAATGTATACAAAGTAATTAGGAAATTTGCACAGAGGCCGATACGGTAAATTTTGATGGATACACATCAAATTCGTCGCGCACACGCAACCAATTTGAATTTCGTCAAACCCACACATTCGCAAAATCCGTATGCACCTTTCGATACTTACGGTGCGTGACCACGTCGCCCGGATTGGCAGGACGTACGTCGCATCGAGAGAATTTCTAAGTTTTCTAAACTATTTTCTATGGTTTTTCGTCATTTTCAAATCAGATTAACTGGATGTATATTAGATGAAATCAAAATCTAAAAATAGCATTTAGAAGCCGTATAGGTTGTCATTAAACCCCTTCAAGTAGTTTTCTAAGTTAATCGATGAATCTACGAATAATCGCCTTCCAAAATACCTCTCTGGAATCGAAACTCTGTTCGATTTGGGACAGATTTTCGTCGATATTTACATCGACTTTCGGGACGGTCTACGACAGTTTTAATAATTCGACTTGAAGAGTTTTGAAGCAGGTTAGGTTATCTACATACCAGGGAAAGCGGCACGCAAAATGATCGAACGTGGTGGCGGGAAACTGCTTGTGAAATCAGCATGTTGCTGCGTATATTCTGCTGTTGTTGTGCTCTGTTGCATCCGCGTGCGCGTGTGTCGGCGCTGCCGTGGCTTGCATGTGGCCGCGACGACGATGCCTAGGGCTGGAGGAGGGTCGCCAGGTGGTTGGCGGCACTAGGGTTGTAGGTTTTTGTATGAGATTCTCCCTCGACCTGATCTATATACATAAATTCGTTCGGCTTTGCATAGAGGGAAACAGGAGCGGGTTGGCTGGGTTATTTTCGAGCGGGTGCTCTTGGGCTCGGCCTGGCTTTGGCTGGGACTGAGTTCCTTTATTCTATCTTTTTTATTGTTTTCTTTTTCCTTTTTCTATACTTATATATATATATATATATATATATATATATATATATATATATATATATTATATATATATATATATATATATATATATATATATATATATATATATATATATATATACACACTAATATATATACTTATCCATAAAAACCTAAATAGAACATCAATATTATCTATTCCTAGTGTAGGGCCTATTTGTATAAATATGACTATACATATAATAATATTTATTTGACAAAATAATATAACCAATAATAATAACATAATATTATATAGTAATAACCTCAATAATATTGATAATAAAATAATAATAATAATAATAATAACAAAATTCAATAAATCAATAATGGTGTTTATACCATTATGTACAGTCTAATAATCCCAAAATGTATAAGGACCTATTTTATACAAATGTCACTGAATATCAACTAATAATGATAATTATAATATTTAATTAAGAATACTTAGAAAATATTTATTAGATCATTAAAATGGAATACAACACACTCATACCAAATTACACCAACACGAATGTCATTTGGCGTATCGCATGACTACATGGGCTTGGGCTTGTTTTGGGTCCAATCTGGACTAGTTCGGTACAACCGGGTTTCCTAAAACTCAATAATATAATAAATAAATAAATAAATCTTAGGTAATGGTTAAGTCACAACTTGGCCTGGTTTTCCTAGTTAGGATATCACTATGGCTCGGCCTTCCCTATCAGGGCTAATACACTAGTCAAAGCATGCCATTGCACTATCCGTGCCACGATTTCTAGTCACCTTGTACTTCAAAACTCGACCATGGCTAAAATTATTTACCGTAATAATTAACTAAATAATTATTTATAAAAATTCTAAAAATTACCATTTAATTCAAATAAATAATAAATAATATATTATCAAAACTTCGAGAAGAGGGGTTACAAAAGTGCTTCTCCCATTGTGCATCCAGTCGTTGGACCCATGGCTCCAACTCAAGCGGTTCGAGTAGATCTTCGTCTTCCTCTTCAATATCAGCGGATGTCATGTTGATAGATAATGTCAGCCTGAATATATCCACAATGCTATCATCGAATTCGTAAGTGGATGACTCGAACGAATGAGAGTGCCACTCGCATTCTTCATCGGAACTCTCGGGCATTGTTGCTAGTGTAACATACCCGAGGCCGTGTCTGGATTTGTGATAATAGTCCTAAGGTTTCCCAGCCGGTGCTGACAGTTGTAGCGGAGATCGTCGACCGTTGCCATAATTCAGGCCCGGGGTAGCCTCCATATCGTACCGCTGCTTTTGCATGAAGTACTTGGCTTGAGGACTATACAGGTAGAGCGGTAATCTTCTAGCATCGGGTTCGAGATCGAACTCTTGTGGCGTGAAAGATTGAGGACCTTCTTTTCAGCCAAAGATGATCGTGTGACCCCATTCTCTTCTGCCTGGGACTAGGAAATAAGCACCTTTAATGGGAGAAAGTCGATTTGCGGTATGGACGGTTGTCACCTGTGTGTGCAGGTTAACGTCTAGACAGTCTCATGCAGCATACATCAGATTATTTTATCACACTCAGAATAATCCAACGACAGCTTCTTATTGATGAAATAAGGAACTTTGTCGACAGGGATTACGTCATCATGAGAGGGGCTATCCACCTATGCAACCAGGTACTTGGCGAGTTCTACGTCCTCTTCGGCTACCCCCTGCGAGCCTAGAGGTTGGGATGCTATCTTAGGCAGCTTGACCACCAAGGGTTCTGTTAGTGGCACTGGCTGGCCTAAGGGCCTCGGGTCGACATTTGATTGTCGGCTCAATTTGGGAAGACAGATAACCATCGGCTCGGTAGAGGACTTCGTGCCTTCCAGTTGCCTTTGAGTTGATTTTGGCAATCGGATCACCATCGACGTCACAGAGGGCCTCACATCTTCCTGCTGCCTTTGATTGAATTTCGGCAGTCGGATCACCATCGGCCCTATGATGGGTTTTGGCTCCTGGCTGGATCTCGGGAGCCGGATGACCATTGGTTCCAACTGTACGGGTGAGGCAGAAGAATCGGGTACCTCTTTATGCAAAGTTGCGACAAGGGGTGCGGCTTTGCCCGGTTTATGGGCCTGGAGATGAATTTTCAAGGGTTCATCTGGCCCTGTGATGGCCTCTATTTCATCAGTTATGTGCTTCTTAGATTCGTCATATAGACACGCCTCCGAAGAATAATAGGATTCAACCCCTTTGAATGGATCGATGTCGGCGAATTTAGTCTTCACGAAGCCATGCTTACTAACATACTTGAAGCACTGGTGGAGTGTGGATGGCACGATTATATAGTCATATATCCATGGACGTCCCAGGAGGATGTTGTAGGGCATGTCTACATTTATGACGTAGCAGGTAACCTCCATCTTTAGATCACCAATCTGACATTTCAATCGGATCTTCCCCAGGGGAGAGCTCATTCCCACGTTGAAACTGCTAATGGCAGTATTGGTCGCCGCTAGCCGGTGCATAGGGATGCCCAGAAGTTGGAGCAAGCTTTTCGGGATGATGCTTATCGACGAGCCAGGATTAATGTGCATCTGATCCACCTTGATGTTGCCTATGTATCTAGTGTAGTACAAGGGACGATCATGCATGTTGGTTTTGATCAGCATGTCTTATGGAGTAAATTCGATGTTAGGCATTGGATCTACGCAATTGCTGCCCTGTAGGTCTGCTGACGGGTCTTCCCCTGGAGGCTTGACCTGGGCTAAGTAGGCGTCAGCATTTTGGGGTGCTTCGCTCAATATGACACGAAGATCTTTAGAGAGGCTTAGGAGCTCGTATAACGACAACTTTGTCGGTGTATTAGCCAATTGTGCTAATATGTCAAAGTTGTAAGGTCTCTCCAACCCCTGAGGTGCATCTTTATGGAGCGGCCTGTCGAAGAAGGTTTCTTTAGGCTTGGACCTATCTGCTGGTGGAGGCTGAGATGGCCCTAAAACATCAGTGGCCGGCAGCGTTGCTAGATGAGGTTCTTCAACTGAACCACCCGAAGTGGGCTGGACTTGTACCCCAGACCGGGTAACAACGGCCGCCGCTTCCTCAGCTTCGACTGAAATTGTATGACAGGATCTCGACTTTCTACCCTTCTTCTTGTTGGCTGGAGATGACAACGCCTGGGTAACTTCGGACACTAAGTCTGGGTGTACCCATATGATCTCTCCTTAGGACGTGGTGAGAGGTACCAAGCCAGTCGTTTGGTTCCGGACGGGTGGAAGATTAGTAACCTCCATTATTACCCGAGGGACATGCATTACCCCGTCTGGAGTGCTTGTTGGAGGCAAGTCGTCGAACTGAAATGACACCATGTTCGCCACCACGGTAACCTCTTCAAAGTCTAGCGACAGAGCTTTGGATTCGATAAGACTCTGGATGTACCGCTTTAATTGGAAGCAGCCATGAGTGGAATGATGGACATAGCGGTGGAAGTGATAATATTTTGGGTCCTCCATTTCTGTCGCTCGAGGCTCGCGCCTTGGTGGAGGGAGCTGGATCCTACCCCCTTGCAAGAGAATATCGAAGGTAGGTTTGACATGAATATCTTTAAATGAGTAATTCACCTTGGGCTACTGACCTTCCGCCTGTTTTTGTTCAGGCTTCTTGGTCGCATCAGCGACTATGGTTTGTTTGCCTTTATTGTCCCGCTTGGAGGTGCCGCCACTGTTGCTGTTGGTAGAACCAGGACGTTTGCCCTTTTCTTCTCCATCTGGAATGTGTAATCCCAACTGACGAGCCTTCTTCAACTTTGCCTCCATATTGGTAGCACTTATGATGAAGGTCGTCCAATCCCTGAACTGATCGTCGCCCATCCAGAGGCTAATTACGGGGGGCATCTTCTTTTGGCAGATTTCGATCAAGGAGCTTTCAAGATTGCCTTGGGGTAATCTCATTACGGTTTGGCGGAACCGCTCGATATAGTTCCTTCTCAGCTCCCTCTCTCCCTGAACGACGTCCATAAGAGACGACATTGTCACATCATACCCCACTTTGTAGAATCTCTTCAGGAACATGTTCTTGAAGCCGTCAAAAGAGTGGATGTTGTTGTCGGAAAGGTTGCGGTACCAGTCGAACGCGATCCCCTCCAATGCTCCGATGAATAATCGTGTAAGGATGGCATCGCTATACGACAAGTGGCCTGTTGTGACCTCAAAATAAGGCATGTACCGACTAGCAGAGGTCTTCCCGTTATACGAATCTATATGGAACGGTTTGTAGCGTAGGGGAAAAGGAATATCTCTCCACGCGACGGGATATGGCTGTCGTATTCTGAGGTCTCGGGAGGAGTCTTGGGCATTGAACATTGCTCGAAGCTCCTGGAATTCCCTTCTTGCCTCCTTGGCTTCATCCGCAGCTGAAGGAACAGATGCTCCTAAAGGATCATCACCCAAAGGAGGGGCAGTTGTGTTGGAGTCCGCGTTGACTGCGGGTCCCAAGCTTGTTTGTCCGGGTATGCTTGCTGGTTGAGTTAGCAAGGCGGCTTTGAATTTGTCTACAGAGTTGACCAAGGACATGAGCATGGCTTCAAGTACTTCTAGTCGTTGTCGGTCAGTCGCGCTTTATGATCATCGTCGGCCATAAAGACTGTCCTCACGTAGGTAGAGGTAGAAGGGATTATAGAAGAGGTGCTCTCTGTGTCATACCCTTGTATAGAGAAATCGTCGAAGAATGTCGGAATGTCATATTCTTCGGACTCGGTAGGGGTGCTACCGCCTGTACAGAAAACCGCATCGTCTTGGCGAGGGCGGTCACCCTCATGGAAGTCCAAGTCTGTTGCGTAATTCTGGAGGATTTTTACCCCTGTGTATGCTATTGGTACACCGGGTTGTCGCATATATTGATGGGACTGCTACCTCCAGCTTTATCTACTCCCAAGTAGGCCGAAGGTGCACCCCTAGGTGCTGGAAGCTTCTTTTTGGATCGTGTGCCTAAGTAGACACCCCCTGTGGTTGTTAGTGGCAGTCCTCCACACGAGAGTTTCCTTGCAACGCTGGCTGAGTTTGTCGGGCTGGAAGAGCCTGTCTTCTTTCCCTCTTTGCTGGGAGAAACATTCTGAGTTGAATTACAGGAGGTGAAAGGAAACTTCTCGCCTCCCGGAATTTGTACCTGTTTCTCGAGTTATTGTCGGACAGGTGCTGGCTGCTGCCGTAGTTGGAAAATGGACCGCCGATCTTCAGGTGCTGCTGACTTATCGCAGCACCAGTTAATGATGACTTGGGTGCAACGACGTCCCGAGAGGGACTCATTGCATGCCAAGGTCGCCTCCTTGTATTTGTGAGTAATCACCTCACGCAAGTCGATAGCAGGCTGATCTACCTTTGCATCAAACTTGTGGACTCGAGAATCCCGAACACACAGGTGCATAGGTATCGTGTTTGCTCCTTGATCCGAGGCTAGTAAAAGTACTTGCTCTCGATCGTTGGAGGGAGACTTTAAAGACCCACCCTGTTCATTTTCCCTGGGGGACTGGACACGGGTGGTTCTGTACAACTTTCCATCAGGAGCCCGTATAACAGTTAATGGTGCCCACTGACGGTCAATACCTTGGACAATTGATTGGGCTTGTTGGGCCCGCACTGTCCTCGACTTCTTCAACTTAGCACCTGAAGGCGAATAGTAAGAAGCGTCCTGATTGGAATATTCCATATTCTCAATGGGCCGTATGGAGTCGGGCCCGCATGAGAGACGGTCGAATACAGAGATTCTGACAAGGCCGTATGAGACATCATGTCTGAGGCCAGGATTGGCTGCCGCATGGGCCATCTTCCTGCGGCCAGAGTTGGCTGCCGCATGGGATATCATTTTACGGCCAGAGTTGGCTGTCGCATGGGCCGTCTTTCTGTGACTAGATTTGGCTGCCGTATGGGCCATCTTCCTGCGGTCAGAGTTGGCAGCCGCATGGGTCGTCTGCCTGCGACCAAAGTTGGCTACCGTATGGACAGACTGCCCATTTCTCTTATACGGAATCTTCTTCGTCTGCATGGATTTCCTTTGTGCCCCCTAAAACTCAGCATCCTAGTGTTTTCCTTTGCTGGATTTGGGGACAGTGGGGTCCTCTACGGTCGAAAGCAAAGCCACAGGAGATCTTCGATCACCGCCTTGGGCCGCTGAAGGAGCTTCTTCGAGAACCTGGTCGAGGGCAACAGTTTTGCGCTTCGACGTACTGCGGGTTCTCTTTGGGTTGGCTCGCTTCTGTGACGGGCTGACACTCCCTTCAGAGAGCATTTCTTCGAAGGCTTGTTGGTCAAAACGAACCACAAGCATTTGCTACGTAGATCCGAGCTTGGACGCGTCGGATTGCGTCAGCAGCTTCTTATCAAAGGAGAGGGACGTCCCAGTAGAGTTGCTATCGTGTTTGCCATTAAATATCAAGCACAACAAAATTACAAATGAATTGAACTTGATTGCAAACTCGCTTGTACAA
Source organism: Iris pallida (assembly GCA_029216955.1). Taxonomy (NCBI): domain Eukaryota; kingdom Viridiplantae; phylum Streptophyta; class Magnoliopsida; order Asparagales; family Iridaceae; genus Iris; species Iris pallida. The sequence goes on along the minus strand of JANAVB010005797.1, from coordinate 12,598,355 downwards.
AGGAAAGCCTAGAAAAAAATCCTAGGTAACAATCTAAGTACAATTGTTTAGTTTTGATTCTGGGCGTGATGATAGAGGCTCAGAAAAGTGTAGCAACTCTGCCTTACTCCTTGGACTATCTGACGCGCTCCTTGCTCTTGAAGAAATTGTCCTTCGTAGGTTACCAGCCTTGGATTGCCAACCTTTAGCATGGGTGTGGTACCTTGCTATTTATATTGATTCCTGCAACAGCAGATTTTGGGCCGCATAAAGGGCCACGTGTCTGTCATAGCGCACAAAGACTTGATCTTGGGCTGCCAGCTGGTAGGGGTTGTTGAGATTTTGTTGTAGCGAATCTGGGTGCTTGAGACTTGGTCAAAGTGCCATGTGTCCCCCTACAACAGAGTAAAATCAATCTTCTGTGGCCCGAATCAACTTGGCCGCATGCGGTACCAAGAGTCTTTCTTCTGTGGCCTGGATTGGCTTGGTCGCATGAAAGCTCAAGAGCCTTCCTTCTGCGACTCGGATCATCTTGGCCGCATGAAGTCTCAAGAGTCGTCCTTCTGTGGCTCCAATTGGCTTGGCCGCATGAGGTCTTTAAGAGACTTCCTTCTACGACTCGGATCATCTTGGCCACATGAAGTCTCAGAGTCTTCCTCCTACGGCTCCGTTTTACTTGGCCGCATGGGTTCTTCGAGAGCCTTGCTTCTGCGGCTTGAGTCAACCTGGCCGCTTGGGGTCTTTGAGAGCCTTGCTTCTGCGGTTCGAGTCTACTAAGCCGCATAGGGTCTCCAGGAGCATTCCTTCTGCAGCTTGGTTTCACTTAGCCGCATGGGGTGATGATCCGCATAAACACAGTCTGCCTTGGTGGTGGAGCCACTGTCTTGTGGCAGCAGTAGTTGATTGCGGCTTGGGTGCAATGATGTCCTGGAAAGGGCTCCTCATAAATCAAGGTTGCTTCTCTCTCCTTTCGTTTGTGAATGACAACCTCTCTCGTAAGTCGGAAGCAGAGTGATCTAACTTTGCATCCGTTTTGTGGGTCCGGGTATCCTGAGCGCCCGGGTGCGTAGGTATCATATTTGCTCCCTGATCTGAGGCTAGTAAAAATACTTGCTCTCGAACATTGTAGGAAGACTTTTGGGACCATCATATTTGCTTCCTGATCTGAGGCTAGTAAAGTACTGCTCTCGATCGTTGTAGGAAGACTTTTAGGACCATCATATTTGCTTCCTGATCTGAGGCTAGTAAAGCACTGCTCTCGATCATTGTAGGAAGACTTTTGGGACCATCGTATTTGCTCCCTGATCTGAGGCTAGTAAAGTACTGCTCTCGATCGTTGTAGGGAGACTTTTGGGATTATCATATTTGCTCCCTGATTTGAGGCTAGTAAAGAACTGCGAGACAGGACGAGCTATGACAGGCCCACGCATAAAATATGCGATATGGCCCTAGACTTCTTCGACTTAGCACCCGAAGGTGCGTAGTAGGAAGAGTCCAAGTTGGAAGGAGGGAAGAGAAGTTGGTGCCCTTTTCAAATGAGGGAAGGGAACTCTATAGATTGAATGGAGTGAGCCCTTTCTTCTTCTTCTTTCCGATGTGGGACTAAAAGCAACATCTTTTTTTCCATGCTTCTACAACCCCCAATTCGTGCTGACACCGAAACTGAAAGGCATGGATAAGGCAATTCGGATATGGGACAAAATAAGACCGCGACCAACACTGGCCGATAAGGAATGCCTACTTCAGGAAGTCCAAGACAAGATACAAGCAACTCCTAACGATAATGCTTACATAGCCAAAGAAGTCTGCATCCAAGAAGAGGTCAGGCGACTGCGACAACTAGAAGAGACTCATCTCAAATAAAGGGAAAAGTTTGAATGGCTAAAAGACGGCCATCAGTGTTCAAAATTTTTCTATGCTACCATTAGGGTGCGTAAGCACAATAATGCTATGACTGCGCTCATCAATGGTGAAGGAAAAGAAGTCAGAGATGAGGGCCGAATGCAACTAGAAGCCATACACTATTATTATCTTCTATACAACCAAGATGAATACATAGATGACTTCCCTGATCTCATCCCCAAGCGACTTGTAACCGAAGAAGGAAACAAATTGCTACGAAAATAGGTGACAATGGCGAAAATAAAGAACATCATTATGAAGGCTGATCCAAATAAAGCACCCGGCCCTGATGGGTTCAATGGTCAGTTCTACAAAAAATATCGGGGGCAACTAAAGGGACTCATTTACCAAGTGGTACATGATTTCCTGCTAACTGAAAGACTGTTGAAGGAGGTAGATCATACATTCCTTACACTGATTCCCAAAAAAGAAGAAGCTACCGAGTTGGGAGACTTTTGGCCAATTGCTTGCTGCAATTTCATCTATAAAACTATCACGCCGGTGATGTGCAGTAGAATGCAGGACATCAGGACAGAACTTGTCTCCCCCATCCAGTCAGCATTCATTAAGGGGAGATCCATAGCAAAAAATTGTCTACTCGCCCATGAGTTATTACGAGAGTTCAACAAGCCGGGTGGAAAGAAAGGGTGCTTAAAACTTGATCTTCGCAAGGCCTACGATATGGTAAACAGGAAATTCGTTTGCGATACTTTGAGTAGGATGGGGTTTCATAGCTGGTGGGTGGACCAAATAGAATAATGCATATCCACGCCTACATTTTCTATCATGATAAATGGCCAGCCACACGAATTTTTTGGAAGCAAGAGAGACATCCAGCAGGGTGATCCACTATCACCATACCTATTCACTATAGTGATGGAGCACTTTACCTGTTTGTTGGACCTGGCGGTGCATAGGAAACTAATAAGTCCCCTGTATCGACGAGTCTCGCTAATAGTTACGCATCTCATATATGCTGACGACTTGTTAGTTTTCATGGAGCCGACAGATAAAGGAGTTGAGAACCTCGGCCGGGTTCTCGCAGAGTGTAACACCCCAGTCCCAATATACGTAGGACTAAGTACGTAGACATGCCAGCTGTACTTACACAAAGAATACACCAATATATGGTAATTCCCGTATTGGTACATAAGCTGTAATAGTAATACATGATAAGCCACAATAATATAACTAAATCTCATCCACAGCTCAACAAAGAGAATATAATAAAGTCCACTAAATAAGATAAATGATAATGTCAAAATATAGCCGGGTGGACATTCCCACTCCAAACAGCTATAGAAAAATAGTCTCAACTAAATGGAGTCCAACCTCCTCAAACAGCAAGAAAGATGATAAAAGATGTCCAATACATGGTCTCAGATAATGAAGAATAAAAACTAAGTATGAGCAGGAGACGCCCTGTCACCGATGTAAGATGGATCTAATACTGCACCGTACTCCTCGGGATAGTCCTGCTCGTCTAATCCGAGAGAGATCACCAGGTCCTCAGAAGGACGTAACAAGATACAGAAAAACATGCTACAATAACTGAAATATACACAACAACTGGGCTACCTAACCGTCTATGTGAAAATGTATTTTGAAGACAACTTTCCACACAGGGGCCTTCTGAGACTAGAAACACGGCACGTTAGCGTTTCAACCAAGGCACTAGTGGAGTCTAGAGTAAAGTAAATGCACGGCCCATTAGTACACGAGTGAGAGCCAAGGGACATCTAGAGAAAAATAAATGCATGGCCACTAGCTCTTGGGTGAGTCACTAACGGCAGCTAGAGAAAATAAATGCACGGCCCATTAGCACTCGACTGAGTCACTAAGGGCAGCTAGAGAAAAGTAAATAAGTGAAAGCCGCTACGCCTAATAGCTGTCTCCTCCCATCCCATGTACTACACGTACTGTATCCACATCACGATATTCCTAATAACTGCTAAGTCTTCTAGACAACCATAACTATTTAGCAGTTATTGCCTATCGCGCGGCATGTACGCACCGATGGCCAGTCGATACGTACGTCCGAGATCTATATGAGACTCGTGGCTCATGATACACAAGTGTCAGGGCCAATAAAGCATAGAATACTTCATACACATGAGGTCGTCTCTTAACTCTAGGTAGATATGCATGAATAAAGAAAAGAAACTAAAAGAATGACTAATATAGTCGCTTGTACCCAAGTGTGACTTGGATGCGCAGTTTAAACAAATGAATAGAAAATAAATAAGTAAACATACAGAAATAAATATGCATAATCAGAAATCATAGCAAGGTATACTTGCCTGCGGTGCGAGAAAGGCAATCCAAGAGTAACAAGTGTCAGTACCAAAACTCACAAATCATAGATGACTCCAGACGCTGAAACAAACATCAAAAATGATCTCGGTGAAGAAGATATACCTAAAAAATGCCTGTCCAAAAGTCCAATTCTGGAACATGGGCAAAATCATAATTTCGGGTCAAAATGATGTCCGCCGTTGGACCCGCTTTGCACCGAAATGCGTGCCAAAGTCTATGGTCTCTAAAGTCGTCAAACTACATGTCTACGAATTCAGTTTGAGGAGAGGAACTCAACGGTATGTTCAGTTTTGGATTCTGATGAGCCGTGTACAAATTTGCCCGTTTGAGTGGGTCGCAGGCCCGTCAAGAAGGGGTTCCGATTCGACCTTCTCAGAATCAAACTAAACTTGGCACACAAGACCAAAATTTCGATTTGGACCTGTTGACGCAAGTTTCGTCTCGATTGGACGACTGTACACGAATTTATGGGCAAGTTTGCAAAACGTCGATACGGGGGTATCTCGACGGATACGCGTTAATTTCGTCGCGCACACGCGACGAAACTGAGTTCCGTCAGTTCCCACACTTCAGCAATGTCCATACGCGCCTTTTAATGCGTATAGCATGCGACCACATCGCCCGGTTTGGCGGGCACACGTCGTATCGGGGAAAATTCTCTGAAATTAACTATTTTGAAAACAGTTTTTCGCACAAGTTTAACACTGATTTAATTCTTACACAGAAATTGAAATACCGATCTACAAGTTACGTTTTAATCGTGGTTATGTTGTCTTCACCTGTGTTCAATTAGTTTCTACAATGTTTTTACTGCACAGCAAGAAAATTGGCCGACAAGTTGTCGTTTTAAAAACAGTTTTTAGTATTACAGAAAACAGGTTTTTTTTTAACTTCGTCTTGATTTTTCGAGCAAGTCGATGGGTTGTTTCGAAATCCACCTAGAGGATCTCGAAGAGGGTCAAGTCTACTTTCCAGGAAATTTTACGGATCAAAAATCGGTGCTACGAGTAAAAAGTTACGTCGTAGGGAAGTAGGGTACCTTGAGTGGAAAAACTGCTCCGTGGGTGACGCGGGGCTGACTTTCGATGCTTCGTTCGTCGCACACAAAACTCCGTCGCTGGTGAAATGAACTCGTAGGCGTAGGGGGTATGATCAGCCGCAACTTTCGTTTTAGAAGTCTAGGGTTTTGAGGTTTGTGGAAAAAGGTGTATTTATAACAACTTCTAGTAAAAACTAATACAATTAGGTTTAACACTAAGGAATTTCCACGGGTTTGGACTACGTGAGCTTGCTGCTGCAAGCAAATAATTTGGTGGGGGCCCGCCCACTTTAGGTGGGTGGGTATATACTTTTTTTTTCCTTTCTTTTCTTTTTCTTTGTTCTTTCATTCTTTAGTTGTGTTGTGGTCGGTCCTTTGGGCCGACCACCACTGCTTCTTTTTTTTTTTTTACAACTTTTATTCATTACTATAAAACTATACATATATATATATATATATATATATATATATATATATATATATATATATATATATATATATATATATATATATATATATATATAGTTTATATATATATATATATATATTTTATATATATATATATATATATATATATATATAAATATATATATAAATATATATATAAATATATATTAAAAATATATATATATATATATAAATATATATATAAATATTAAAAAAATATAGTTTATATATAAATATATAAATATATAGTTTATATATATAGTTTATATATAAATATATATATATATAATATATATAGTTTATATATATATATATATATATATATATATATATATATATATATATATAAAATATATATATATATATATATATATATATATATATATATATATATATATATATATATATATATATATGTTTATATATAAATATCTAAATATGTAAGTATTCTTATATATATATATATATATATATATATATATATATATATATATATATATATATATATATATTTATATATATATATATATATATATATATATATATATATATATATATATATATATATATATATATGTTTATATATAAATATCTAAATATGTAAGTATTCTTATACATATCAAAATATGTATATATCTAAATATACACAAATAAATCTAAAAAAAATCCTAATATTATCTAACCATATATTTAGTCTATTAAATATATGTACATATGCATATCAATTCAATTGACCATAAAATCAAATAATGATAAAATCTTATAAACATTATGATTATTAAATCACAAAAATCACTTTAATCATAATAAAATAATAAAATTATCCAGTATAGTAAACTTATACTACCCCTTTATTCGAGTTCAAAAAATTGTACAAATATTGACAAACACCTATTTAATAATAAAATACAAATCTTTGTACAATAATAAAGTAATTTAAAATACTCATAAATTCCATAAAATCATATATAAGGCAATAAAATAAATAAATAAAAATTTCCATAAATTCAGGGGTTTTATACAGAGTTTGGCCATGCAACTGGATTGGTTCTTAACAGGAACAAGTCACAAATACACTTCAGTAAGGATTGCCCGCTGTAAGACCACTGGATAAACTACTTGGGAATCGACAAGGGACAACTCCCAGTCTGATATCTTAGAGTCCCGCTTAAAGTTAATTATGCCACCGACATCGATTGTACTGGACTAGTTCAATATGTCTAAAGTAGGCTGGAAGGATGGCAGTCACGGTTACTTTTGTTTGGTGGCCGAATCGAACTTGTTCAATCAACTATCTTGGCAATCACTACGTCCTGGCTACAGGCCATTATCATTCCAACAAAGATAATGCACAAAATAGAAAAATTATGTGCTAACTTTGTTTGGAGGGGTGGCATGCATACTATTGCTTGGGAGGAGTTGTGCCAGAGAAAGAATGAGGGAGGCATCGTCATGTGCTCACTATGGACACTCTACGACGTCGCCATTCTCAAGCTTGCTTGGAAATATTTAGAAGGCAAGTCCATGTGGGCGCTTTGGACAGCTAATAGATATGACAAGGACAAAAATTTCTAGGTGATGAAAGTCGATAACAATGTATCGGTCGCGTACAAACTTATACTGAAGCAACGATCGACACTGAAGCAAAGATTGAAGAGGGTCATATGCAATAGATAATGCACAAAAGTATGGACAGACCCATGGATCAGCAAGGAGAGCCTGATAGAAAGATTAGGTTGGCCCATGTTCGAGATTCTCGGCAACATAGACAAGGTCAGCAAATATATCATAAATGGAGAGTGGCATATAACAGATAGGTTCATCAAGCAATGGTTTCAAGAAGAGATCAAGAGGATTCCTATCGAGAAGGAAGGAATAGCAGACAGATGGGGATGGAAAGGGGCGCCTCTGGACAAGTTCCTACATAAACTTGCCTATGAACATCAGCAGCATACGGCTCCAACAGTAGATTGGGCCAATATAGTTTGGACTAAAGGAGCAGCTTTGAAAATGAAACTATGCATGTACAAAGCTATCAAAGATCACCGGCTCACTAAGGAGAGACTCATTAAAATTCACATACAGATTCCTGACAGCTACCGTGTGCTATGTGGCAATGAGATCGAAACCAGGGACCATTTGTTCTTCTAATACAATGCCACAAGTCTCATATGGCAGCAAATGAGGAATCAGATGCACATGAACAGTGTGAGCCGAGGGGGTCTACAAGAGACCATTAAGGAAGTATAGGTGATGGAGAACAAGGGGGCCAATATATTCAGACAGATAAGACTTAGACTTCTGGCTAATGTGTGGCACGTGTGGCAAGAACAAAATCGTAGAATTTTTGATAAGCAGACAATATCCATAACAGGAATTATGCACAATATCGAAAATGACATCAAATATATGGAAGGTTGACCATATATTGATCGGAGGAGATATACGTTGAGGGTGTAAGTCCATTGTAACACTTTTTTTATTATATCAATGAAGTTCCATTTTCTTCAAAAAAATTATATATATATATATATATATATATATATATATATATATATATATATTTATTCTAACAGAAGATATTAAATTCAAATTCGAATTTGAATTTCCCCTTCCCTCTGTGGCTGGGAGTGGAGTCAGCTGTTATGCGCCTTCCGCCCCTGCCCATCCTAGCTATGCGCCCACCTCTTGGTGGGCCGACAATGCGCCTGCACTGCTGGGGGCCCCCTCGTCGCTCCTTCGACGAGCGGGAGGCTATGCGTCCACCTCGGGCAGCCATGCGCCCCTCGGCAAGCATGCACCCTGTAGGGCTCCACTGGGCAGTAGCCCTGCTCCTCTTGCCGCTAGCGGCTATGCGCCCGTGCCACTTGTTTGCCATTGATTGTAAAAGTACAGAACAGTTTTATAGGAGGACTGAACTTTAGACTCACAATACAAACTCGCTTGTACAAAGAAAGCCTAGGGACGAAAACCTAGGTATAGCAGTCTAAGTACAATTGTTTATTTTAGATTCTTTGGGGTAACGATAGAGGCTCGGAAAGGCGACGGCAGCCCTGCCTTACTCCTTGGACGATCGGTATGCAACCTTGGCTCCTGTGAGAAGATGGTTGGCGTTGATGAAGAAATGCTCTTCTTGCTCCTCTGTTGCTCTTCTGGCTTCTCTCTCTCTCTCTCTGTGTATTTTCTCTCTGATTATTAGGGGGGAAGCTCTCTATGTATCTGTCTTTTATAATGTATATCTCACAAGGGAATAGCACCTTGCTATTTATATTAGTGGGGGCATCATTAGGGTTTGGATGATTGTCCATTCTCGAAGTAGCGGCGGCCTGGTAAATGATCAATCTGGACCATTAATCTTGAGCATAAAGGATCTGGGCCACTAATGAGGGTAGCACTAAATCTTTTGAATAATTAATGCTGATTGCTTTAAATCTTCATGATTGATTGTGTAGCTTGGATCTCCCACCACGTGTCCCATTGGTTTGATTATGAATGATATGACCTGATCCCATTAATTATGAGGATATGGTCATTGGGATCTGGTAAATCTTTGCATCTCATAATCATCTTTGCTGCCAGCTGTCATTGAATCTCTGCCACGTGTCTTGATGATAGACTCTGCCAAAGCCGCATGACATCCACGAACCGCATGAGACAGCGTCTCGGCGAACCGCATAGGTATAGTATTTGCGAGCCGCATGAGATGGTTCCTTGGTGAACCGCATAAGGGTAGTAACTGCGAGCCGCATGGGATGGCTTTTTGGTGAGCTGCAGGAAGACGATCCTTGCCAGGCCGCATGAAGCTGTTCTTCACTGGAGCCGCATGGGAGTAGCCACGTGTCAATCTCGAATCGCGTCAGAGATTTTCTCCTATTTCCCAAGAGTCTGTCATTATGGCAGGGCCATTATGATACTTTATGTCAGAGTCGTCAGCTGTCAAATCATGACAGAGCATTAAATAGGCAGACTGCTCGATGGCCAGCTGTGTGAAGGGGTCTTCGTGGGTACACATGGCATTGAGCCGCATATCTCCGTGAGCCGTATGTACTTTTGAACCATATGCGGCTGGAGGACTCCTTGAACCGCAGGGCTGTCCTTATGCAAGCCGCATGGACTCTCCTGTCCGAGCCGCATGAGACTAAGAGTCTCTCTGAACCGCATGGGACTGCTCCTATATGAGCCGCATAGGGTTCTCCTGTTCTGAGCCGCATAGATTATCTTTCTGATATTTTCCATGCTTCTACAAGACCCCCTTCAAAGTTTTCAATTTATAAAATTGAAATACTTTGAATAAGAAGCATGGCCTTTGTTGACCGCATAGATGGTACAGCCGCATGGATTTATCTGGCCGTATGAGCTGTGAGACCGTATAAGCTTTTTGCCACATGTCTTAGCCACGTGTGCAAATCTTCTGCATTAAATGCCCTTGATTCGCTGCCTCTTGGGGGAGGATCCCAAGGGTCAGTTTTGTTTTGACCGAAGCGATTTATTCTTTTAGGCGACGCGTAGATCGAGGCGTTTGTTTTGTTTTTTTGAGCCTTCTTCGCCTATAAGTAGGTGTAAGTTTATTCTTTGAGGGTTTCTTTACCTCCTCTCTTTTGTTCGAACTTCTTCGTTGCAGACTTCCTTTTCGTCTTCTTCTATCAGCGATCGGCAATGGCTCCCAAGAAGACTGCTGCTGTTACGGACAAGAAGGCCGTGTCATCTTCTGCGATGACGAAGGGTAAGAAGGCCGCGTCTTCATCGACTGCGGCGACGAACGTGGCGGCTCCTCCGACGGCTGGCGTGCCTGTTTTTCACTCCGACGTTCACCCGCCTATTGCTGGTAGGACCATCAATATGAACTGCCATGGCTACACCGTATATTTTATGCGCGAGCCTATATTCCCAAGTATGCTGTGTGTCCGACTCATATTCGGACCGCATGGGATATGACCTAGGCCTGAGCCGCATAAAAGTTGTTTGCATAACTACTTCATCATCAGGGCCGCATAAGCCCATCTGGACCGCATGAGCTCTTTCAAACTGACCCGCATAAGCATATTTCGAACTGAACCGCATAAGGTTATTTGAACTGGACCGCATAAGCTCATCCTTGCTGGACTGCATAAGCTTTTTTGAGCCGAATTATATAAGCTTATCTGAATCGGACCATATCCGCATATGCTCCTTTCGAACCGCATAAGCTCATCTGCACTGAACCGTATAAGTTCCTTTCGAGCCGAACCGCATAAGCTTATTCGAACTGAACCGCATGGGCTCTTTCAAATTGAGCCGCATAAGCTCATTTGGACTGACCTGTATGAACTCTTTTAAACCGAGCCGCATGAGGCTATACTGAGCCGCATAAGCATCATGTAGTTTTGTGTTTCAGCTATCTTTTTGACTTGTTTCTTTTTTCTTTTTTTTGTAAGGGATGTGATCCCAAATGATGTAGTATTTAGAATTTCGAATAAATGAGCATGTTTCAACTCTCTTTCTTGTACTTGTGGCGTTTGCGGAATTGGACTTGCTGGAGGATTATTTGTGGACCTGTTACCCTAGGCGTACCTTAGTTTTAGGTACGGATAACAAGTTTGGTCATGATGTCCGGAACAGCCATGGCAAAGTGGTCACGGATGCTCTCGGTATTGGGCAAACAGAATGCCGTGGAGCAGCTGGGATCCCGGGAAATGGTGAGATGGTGGATTTATGCTAAGAAGCTTAGCAAGGGATATTTGTGGACCTATTATCCTTGGCGTACCCTAGTTCGGGATACGGATAATAGGGTGAAAGGAAAACCAACATATTTGCTCAGAGGTTATGAGGACATGGCAAGCATGAGGGTTTTACCGTAGAATCTTCCTGCTCAGAGGTAATGAGGACATGGCAGAGGAGACTTCACGGAAGATATTCCTGGTCAACAGCGGACATTTGTGGTTAACAGAGGACATTTGTGGACCTATTATCCTTGTCGTACTCCGGTTGAGGGTACAGATAATAGGTTGAAAGGGAACCGACATACTTGCTCAGAGGTAATGTGGACATGGCGAGCATGAAGGTTTCTTCGACGGAGCCTTCGCACTCAGAGGTAATGAGGACATGGCAGGAGTGGGCTCAATGAAGAGGGGGTACACAGAACGACTCAGAGGTAGGAGAACGTGGAAGTTCTGTGCGAGGGGGTGGTTTGTTTTTTGGTGGAAGTGAAAACAACTCGGAGGTAATGAGGACATGGTCGTTTTGGAAATTTGCGGATCGATTACCCTTTTTGTGCACTGGGAGTGTGGGTAGTGGATCATGAGGGAGGATCTCTTCCAAGAAGAAAGTTCAGAGGTATAATAATACGTGACTTACCATCTGAAAGAGTGACCGGAATGTGAGTTCAGAGGCACCAGTGGGTACATAACTCGGTAATTTAGAATATTGAGAAAGTGTGAGTTCAGCGGTACCAGCGGGTACATGACTCGATAATCTGAAGGGAATGTGGAGGTGAGTTCAGCGGCACCAGCCGGTACATGACTCGATAATCTGAAAGGTTGTGGGAGTGAGTTCAGCGGTACCAGCGGGTACATGACTCGAAGATCTTGTAGAGAATATCGTTTAGACATAATATTTTTTCAGGAACTTGCCGTTGACGGGCAACATGAGCAAGCCTCCGTTTTGCTTTGCGAGGCGGTAAGCACCGTTGGAGAATACTGTCTCAATGATAAATGGGCCTTCCCACTTTGGCTGGAATTTGCCGGCGGTCTTGTGAGTCATGACCATCGGCCTCCGGACTGCCAAGACGAGATTGCCCACCTGGAATATTCTAATTTTGACCTTCTTGTTGAAAGCTCCAGAGATGCGTGCTTGGTATAGCTCAATTCGTTGCTGAGCTAAAAGGCGCTTTTCATCTAGTGCCTCCAATTCCTGTAGGCGACGCTGGTGGTTGTCGTCGGTTGTCAATTGATGTGTGAGGGCGACACGTAGTGAGGGGATCTGGGTCTCCAAGGGGAGGACTGCCTCACTCCCGTATACTAGGGAGAATGGTGTATTCCCGGTGGCTGTTCGGACCGTGGTGCGATAAGCCCATAAGCATTCGCCGAGCTTCTCGTTCCAGTCACGTTTGTTGGAGGAGACAAACTTCTTGAGGAGTTTGATGATTGTTTTATTGAATGCCTCTGCTAACCCGTTTGTTGCTGGGTTGTACGACGTCGAAGCGATATTATGAATACGGTATTTATCGCAAAACCGATAAAATGCGTGGCTTGTAAACTGCGGACCATTATCATGGATGATTCTTCGGGGCAGTCCAAAGCGGTAGATGATGTGATGCTTAAGGAAGCTGATCACTTTTGAAGTCTTGACTTCTGCGAGTGGGACAGCTTCCGCCCATTTGGAGAAGTAATCAGTGATCGCGAGTATGAAGCGATGTCCTCTGGAGGAAGGTGGGGTGATTGGACCAATGATATCCATTCCTCATGCTTCGAATGGCCAGGATGCCACCGTCGGATGTAGAAATTCGGATGGTTGGTGAATGAAGTCCGCGTGGACTTGGCAGGCTTTGAATTTTCTAGCATAATCTATCGCATCTGCCACCATCGTGGGCCAATAGTAGCCTATTCGGCGAAGGCGGTCTTACAGTTTTGGGCCGGGCTGGTGGGCCCCGCAGACACCGTCGTGAGCTTCTCGTACGGCTTCTTTGGCTTCTGCATTTGACAGACACCGAAGCAGTAATCCATCGTAGGAGCGGCGATACAGCATTTTTGTCTCTGTATCGTGGAAGAATCTGAGAGAACGTCGTCTGATGGAAGTGGCTTCCTTTGGGTTCTCGGGCAGAAGGTCGTAGACGACAAAGTCGATGAATGGTTGTCTCCAGTCTGGGGTATCATCGATCGTCTGGGCGGAATAACTCGCCACGAATTACACATTGTTCTTACGACAGACTAGTTCGTGGCCTATCACATCCACTGATTGGCGATCATAATTCGGGACTGCTAGGAAAGCGGCCAGACCGGCTAGAGCATCGGCTTCAATATTTCGGAGTCTGGGGACGTGCTCGATGAAGAACCCCTCAAATGACGAGATGATATCGATCGCTATTTGGTGATAAGGAATCATGTCTTCGTGGCGGACTTCGTATGAGCCCCGGATCTGATTGACGATTAGCTGGGAATCGCCATATGCTTCAAGGTATTCTACCCCCAGCTCTCTTACAAGTTGGAGGCCAATGACCAGAGCATTGTACTCGGCCATATTGTTAGAGCAGGGCTCGGTGAGGGAATAAGTACGGTTAATCACCAATCCAGAAGGGAAGATCAGCACTACCCCGACTCCGACGACTATATTGCCTTTAGGTCCGGTCCTCGAAGCACCGTCGAAGAACATTCGCCATATATTCTCGTGAAAGGTTGCATACGAGTCGACGACCTCATCTGGGATCTCTTCATATATCCTGGAGGACTCCGAGCCCGGGTGGGCTGCTAAGAAGTCTGCCAGGGCTTGACCTTTGACTGTCTTTTGGGGGATGAAGATCATATGATAAGGAGACAGCAATATTGCCCTTGTAGCGAGGCGAGAGCTGAGTGCCCCTGGTTTAGTCATGAGGACCCTTAGAGGGTTGACTCGTGAGATCACATGTATCGTTTGTCCGGTGACATAGTGTCGCATTTTCTGAATGGCGAACACCAGGGCGAGGCATTCCTTCTCCACAGCTGTGTATCGGTACTCTGGCCCAATCATCATTCGGCTGAGGTAATATATGGCCTGTTCATGGCCTGTGTTGTTGTTCTGTGCCAGCAGAGCCCCGAGGGAGTGCTCCATTGCTCGTACATAGAACAGAAATGGTTTTCCAAGAACCGGGGCTACCAGAACTGGAGGATTTGACAAATATTCTTTGATGCTGTCGAAAGCACGCTGGCATTCCTCGTCCCATACGAATGAGACTCCTTTCTTCATGAGGTGCGTGAATGGTCGGCATCGCCCGGAGAGGTTGGAAATGAACCTCCTGATATAAGCTAGCCTCCCTTGAAGGCCTCTGAGTTCGCGGAGATTTCTCGGGGGACCCATCTCCATGATTGCTTTTGTCTTCTCAGGGTCCACATGGATACCCTTTACAGTGATGATGAAGCCTAAGAACTTTCTGCTGGATACGCCCAGAAAGGACTTCGTAGGGTTCATTTTCAAATTGTGCGCTCGCATTAGGTCGAATACTGTCCTTAGATCCTGCAGATGGTCTTCTTTGTAGCGGCTCTTAACGGCTATATCGTCAACGTAGCACTCCACTGTCTTGCGTAGGTGGTCTCTGAAAATGATGCTCATGGCTCTTTAATATGTGGCGCCAGCATTCTTTAAACCGAAAGGCATGACTGTGTAGCAGTACGTGCCAATCGGTGTTCGGAATGAAGTATGCTTTTCGTCATCATGAGACATTTTGATTTAGTTGTACCCCGAGAAGCCATCCATGAATGACATGCGTTCGAAGCCACAGGTATTGTCGATCATGATGTCTGTGATAGGAAGGGGGAATTCATCTTTGGGACATACCTCGTTCAGGTTGCGGAAGTCGATGCAGATTCGAATCTTCCCATTCTTCTTGAGGACGGGTACTATATTGGCGACCCAGTCGGGATGTTGCTCCTCACGGATGAAGCTGCTGGCTATCAGTTTGTTGACTTCGGCTTCGATCGTGTCTATGGTGCCTGGACGAAAGCGTCGTTGTTGTTGCTTGACCGGCTTCGCATCTGGTCGAATGTTGAGTTTGTGAAGAGCGATGTCAGGATTTAACCCTGGCATATCTTCATAGCTCCAGGCGAACACATCAATGTACTCTCTGACAAGTTCTAACAGCGACTCTCGTTCTTTGTCAGTTAGGCTTTTACTGATGAAAATCGATTTTGGAGAAGATTCGCTGCCGAGATCCACTTGTATGACCTCATCTTCAGTAGGAGGTTCTCTCAGTTCGAACCGCTTTTCCTATTGTGCGTCTAATTGCTGGGCCCATGGCTTTAGCTCGAGGATTTCGGGGATGTCTTCGTCTTCTTCGTAAGCGTCGGCGAATGCCTTGTTGACTGACATGACTTGTCTGAACACATCTTCGATGCTGGTATCTGAGTCAGAAGTTGGTGATCCGGTTGAATGTGACTGCCAGTCGCATTCTTTATCTGAACTTTAAGGGGTCGTAGTAGGCGTTACATACCCTAACCCGCATCGAGTTTTGTTATAGTAGTTCCGTGGTTTGCCCGCCGGAACTGGCGACTTCAAAGGTAATCGTCGCCCAGTGCCGTAGTTCAATCCTGGCGTCGCCTCCAGATCGTACCCCTGTTTTTGCATGAGATATTTGGATTGAGGGCTATAGAGATACAGAGGCAGTCTCCCGGCATCTGACCCGAGGTCGACTTCTTCTATGGTGAGGGGATGCGGGTTGTTCGTCCGGCCGAAGATGATCGGATGATCTCCTCCCTCGAATATTCGGTAAGCGTCTTCTACCGGAGTAAGCTGGATCGCGGTGTACACATTTGTCACCTGTGTGTGTAGGTGAGCGCCTATACCGTGTTCCATAGCATACATTGTACATAGCTTATTGAGCTCGGTGTAGTTCAAAGATAACCCTTTATTGATGAAGCAAGGTATCTTTTCTAGGGGGATTACATCATCAGCGGAGGGGACATCAGTGTGGGCAGCCACATACTTGGCTAGCTCCGGTTCCTCTTCGGCTACCCCTTGTGTGAACGAAGATTGAGAGGATGACCTAGAAAGCTTGATTGTCAGTGGTTCAGTTGACAGGGCAGAGCGTGAAGTTGTTGGCAGACTAGCGATCCCCAGTTTGGCACTCGAGGTGGAGCGAGGAGTGGCCTATTCACTGGAAGTGTCAGACCTTGCGTCGGGGTGACGACCCTTCTTGGGAAGGCGTATCTCAGTGGCCTATCGGAGGGATTGAGCTTCTTCGTTTGGGGTTGACTGACTCTCGGCAGTCTGATTGTCAGTGGCCCCGTTGTGGGTCTCGGCACCGGGCCGGACCTTGGCAGCCGGATTATCATTTGCTCCTCCTGCGCTGAGAGGCTGATTGCGTCCTTCCGTAGAGTGGCGGTTAGGGGTGCAGACTTGCCCGGTTTGCGAGCTTGAAGGTGGATCGTCAGGGGTCCTTCTGATCCCATGGCTGTCTCGGTATGAGCTTGTGCATCTCTTTCATCAAGGTGCCTCTTCGACTTTTCGTATAGGCAGGAGTCTGAGTAGTCGGATTCGACCCCTTTGAAGTGATCGATATCAGCAAATTCTGTCTTCACGAAGCCGTATTTGTCGACATATTTGAAGCACTGGTGTAGCGTGGAAGGTACGATCATATAATCGTGAATCCATGGACGCCCAAAGAGGATGTTGTAAGAAGTGTCTGCATCTATGACGTAGCAGGTGACTTCGGATTGGAGGTCGCCAATTTGACACTTCAGACGAATCTTTCCAATAGGGTAGCTCCTGCCCGAATTGAAACCGCTGATGGCGGTGCTTATAGGTGTCAGGCAATGCATTGGGATGCGGAGGTGATGTAGCAGGCCCTTCGGGATGATGCTTATGGAAGAGCCAGTATCTATGTGCATCCGATCCACCTTCACGTCGCCGATGTATCCCGTGTAGTATAGTGGGCGATCATGTAGGTTGGTTTTGATGAGCATGTCCTGCGGAGTGAAGACGATATTGGGCATTGCTCCCGTGCAGGCACTGTCTTGGAGATCCACGGGTGAGTCCTCCCCGGTGAGGTTGGATTGAGCCAGATAGGCATCGTTATTTTGGAGTGCTTCGCCTAATGCAACACGAACGTCCTTGGAGAGTCTTAGGAGTTCGTACAGTGAAAATTTGGCCGGAGTGTTAGCCAATTGTGCTAAGATGTCAAAGTTGTAGGGCCTTTCTAGCCCTTGGGCTGCGTCTTTTCGGAGAGATTTGTCGAAGCGAGTCTCCTTCAGCCTAGGCTTGTCGGTCGTCGAAGGCTGAGCCGGTCCCGGAGCATCAGTTGTAGTGGGTTGATGATTTTCAGCTGGATTGTCAACCACAGGTTGGGATTGCGCTCCGGACCGTGTGACGACGGCTGTAGCTTCCTCGTTGTCTGCTGAGATTGTGTGGCAGGTCCTGATTTTTCCACTCTTCTTTCTGTTGGTGGGAGATGGTGTGGGCCGAGTTACTTCTGATACCAAGTCTGGATGGACCCACATGACCTCTCCTCGTGAGGTGGTGAGAGGTACTAGACCAGCAGCCTGTTCTCGGGGAGGTGGAAGATTGGTAATCTCCATTGTCGCCAGAGGGACGGGGATTACCCCGTCTTGAGTCTCCGTCGGAGGGAAGCTGTCGAATTGTACGAACACCATATTGGCTGCTACGGTTACCTCTTTAAAGTCGATGGCCAGAGCGTTCGAATCGATGAGGCTTTGGATGTACCGTTTTAGTTGGTAACAGTCGTGTGTAGCGTGGTGTACGTAACGGTGGTAATGGCAGAACTTTGGGTTCTCCAGATCAGTCGACCGAGGCTCCCGTCTTGGTGGAGGAAGCTGAATTCTATCTCCTTGTATGAGCATGTCCAAGATAGGCTTGACGTGGCCGTCTTCGAAGGAGTAATCGATTTGTGGCCATTGTTTGTCTGTGGGCTTCAGCTCAGGTTTTTGTGTTGTATCGGCCACCATAGCCTGCTCCCCCTTATTGTCCCGATTGTTGGAGGGGTTACCTCCGTTATCGTTGTTGGGACGCTTGCCCTTGCTTTCTCCTTCCGAGATGTGCAATCCCAGTTGGCGAGCCTTCTTCAGTCGTTCTTCGGTGCTTGTGGCGCTGATAATGAAGGCCTTCCAATCTTTGAATTGACTTTCGCCCATCCAGAGGCTGATTGTTGGAAGCAGTCTCTTTTGGCAGATCTCAATCAAAGAGGAATCTGGATTTCCGGAGGACAGCTTCATGGCGGTTTGGCGGAACCGCTCAATGTAGTTCCTTGTCAACTCCTTCTCTCCTTGGACGACGTCCATGAGAGTGGACATAGTGACGTCCTGTCCTACTTCGTAGAATCGCTCCAAGAACAGGCGCTTGAAGCCGGTGAAGGAGTGGATGCAGTTGTCCGGTAGATTGCGGTACCAATCGAAGGCGACTCCTTCCAATGCCCCAATGAATAAGCGAGTGAGGATAGCATCATCATGGGGCAGATGGTCGGTGGTGACCTCGAAGTAAGTGATGTACCGACTTGCTGAGGTCTTGCCATCATATGGGTTGATATTGAACGGCTTATATTTTGGCGGGAATGGAACATCCCTCCATTCAGCAGGGTATGGCTGTCGTATTCTGAGATCTTGAGCATTTTCTCGGGCATGGAACATGGTTCGGAGTTCCTGGACCTCTCTCCTTACTTCTCGGGTCTCGTCTGTAGCGGTGGGGGCTGTTACCTCGGGAGGATTATTGCCCGGGTTTGGTGCCGCTGAGTTCGAATCTACATTGACCGCAGGGCCCGTGCTTGTTTGACCGTGCGTTCCTCCTTGTAGAGTTGGCAGGGCCGCTTTAATCTCGTCTACAGACTTGACCAAAGCAAGTAATATGGCTTCGAGATTGTCGATGCGCTGGCGATCATTGGAACCACCTTGATTGCTGTCCGTCATGAACACCGTCCTTACGTGAGGAGTGATGGAAGGAACGGTGGAGGATGTGCCCTCCGAGTCGTACCCGTGTACCGAGAAGTCATCGGGATATGTAGGAATATTGTCTTCTGGTTCGGACTCGGAGAGAGCAGTACCCCAGCCTCAGAGTTTGCTTCGTCTTAAGAGTCACGGGTGTCCTCGGGGACATCGGTGCCTGTCGTACCTGATGGGAGAATCGCTTTCCCGGGCTCGGCTCCTTGAAACATTGGATTGTTGCGGATGTTCGGAGGAGTGCTACCCCCAACCCCCAACGATGTGGATGATGAATTTCCTACTGCAGCAGATTTTGTTTTTGAACGGGTGTGTTGAAATACTCCGATGGAAGACAACCGTTTAGACGACAGTTTCTTAGCTGTAGTGGTTGATATCTTGGGACTGGAGATGCTTGTCTTTTTCCCCCTCCTTTCGGCAGGGACCTTCTGAGCAAAATTGCAGGAGACTACCGGAGGTGCCTCATCTTCTGAGCTCGGATGTTGTAGTCTTTGGAAGACGGATGGCCGATCTTCCGTCATTGCTGCGTTGTTACAACAGCAGTTGACGATGATTTGGGTGCAGCGATGTCCAAGCGAGGACTTTTTGTATCCCGACACTCCTCCTCTTTCCTTGCATTTGTGGAGGATCGCCTCCCGCAAGTCAGAAGAACCACTCTGTCCGTTTGCCGCCGGAGGCTGGACTCGAGCGGTTGTATACAACTTCCCATCCGAGGCCGGTGTGATAGTCAACGGGATGCCCCGATAGTCAGAGGTTGGGACAACTGACTGGGCCTGATGAGCCCACGCTGCCCTAGACTTCCTCATTTTAGCACTTGCGGGTGCGTAATAGGAGGAGTCCAAGTTGAATGCCACAGAGTCTGGCTTATCATCCAGAGAACCATCAGGGTCAGGACCGTATGAGAGACGGTCGAAGACTGATCGAGAGAAGCATGGAACGGACGCTATGCGGCTAGAGTTGGATACCGTGCAGGCTGTCTGTATGCGGTTGTCTTCTGCTGTTGGATGAGTTGTTTTTGAGCGGCTAGGAGTCACGACCGTGCAGGCTGGCCGCATGCGGTTGGCAATTGTGGCCGCATGGGTTTTCTGCAAGCGATTGACTCCCATAGCCGCATGTGTTTCATCTATGTGATTGGCGACTGTAGCCGCATAAGCCATGCGGCTGACAGATGTGACCGCATGGTTTTTCTTCATGCGGGTAACGGATGTGGCCGCATGAGCTTTTTTCATGCGGCTAGCACCCTTATGCAGCTCGGTTCGCGTAGAGTTCCTCTTTGCCCCTGCAAGTCCAGCATCATAGTGTTTTCTTCTGCCGGGCTTGGGGACAGCAGAGTTGTCTACGGTCTAAAGTGGGGCCACAGAAGAGTCCTTCTCGCCGTCTTGAGCAACAGAGGGTATCCCGTCGGGGGCTTGGGGAGGAGCAAATGATTTTGGCCTCCACTCCCTGCGAGCCTTTGTCATGCGGGTGCGCTTCTGGACCGGGCCAGCGCTTCCTTCGGAGAGCATCTCTTCAAACGTCTGTTGGTCGAAGCGGACGACCATCTTTTATTGCGCGGAGCCAAGTTTGGCTGCATCCGACTGCGTCACCAACTCCTCAGCCAAGGAGAAGTTTGTCTCCAGCAGAGTTGCCATCGTGTTTGCCATTGATTGTAAAAGTATAGAACAGTTTTATAGGAGGACTGAACTTTAGACTCATAAAACAAACTCGCTTGTACAAAGAAAGCCTAGGGACGAAAACCTAAGTACAGCAGTCTAAGTACAATTGTTTATTTTAGATTCTGGGGGGTGACGATAGAGGCTCGGGAAGGCGATGGCAGCCCTGCCTTACTCCTTGGACGATCGGTATGCAACCTTGGCTCCTGTGAGAAGATGGTTGGCGTTGATGAAGAAATGCTCTTCTTGCTCCTCTGT
This sequence comes from Iris pallida, assembly GCA_029216955.1. NCBI lineage: Eukaryota > Viridiplantae > Streptophyta > Magnoliopsida > Asparagales > Iridaceae > Iris > Iris pallida. Next base: position 12,577,152 of record JANAVB010005797.1, on the reverse strand, counting down.
TGCTCTTCTGGCTTCTCTCTCTCTCTGTGTATTTCCTCTCTGATTATTAGGGGGAAGCTCTCTGTGTATCTGTCTTTTATAATGTATATCTCACAAGGGAATGGCACCTTGCTATTTATAATAGTGGGGGCATCATTAGGGTTTGGATGATTGCCCATTCTCGAAGTGGCGACGGCCTGGTAAATGATCAATCTGGACGATTAATCTTGAGCATAAAGGATCTGGGCCACTAATGAGGGTAGCACTAAATCTTTTGAATAATTAATGCTGATTGCTTTAAATCTTCATGATTCATTGTGTAGCTTGGATCTCCCACCACGTGTCCCATTGGTTTGATTATGAATGATATGACCTGATCCCATTAATTATGAGGATATGGTCATTGGGATCTGGTAAATCTTTGCATCTCATAATCATCTTTGCTGCCAGCTGTCATTGAATCTCTGCCACGTGTCTTGATGATGGACTCTGCCAAAGCCGCATGACATACATGAACCGCATGAGACAGCGTCTCGGCGAACCGCATAGGTATAGTATTTGCGAGCCGCATGAGATGGTTCCTTGGTGAACCGCATAAGGGTAGTAACTGCGAGCCGCATGGGATGACTTTTTGGTGAGCCGCAGGAAGACGATCCTTGCCAGGCCGCATGAAGCTGTTCTTCACTGGAGCCGCATGGGAGTAGCCACGTGTCAATCTCGAATCGCGTCAGAGATTTTCTCCTATTTCCCAAGAGTCTGTCATTATGGCAGGGCCATTATGATACTTTATGTCAGAGCCGTCAGCTGTCAAATCATGACAGAGCATTAAATAGGCAGACTGCTCGATGGCCAGCTGTGTGAAGGGGTCTTCGTGGGTACACGTGGCATTGAGCCGCATATCTCCGTGAGCCGCATGTACTTTTGAACCATATGCGGCTGGGGGACTCCTTGAACCGCAGGGCTGTCCTTATGCAAGCCGCATGGACTCTCCTGTCCGAGCCGCATGAGACTAAGAGTCTCTCTAAACCGCATGGGACTGCTCCTGTATGAGCCGTATGGGGTTCTCCTGTTCTGAGCCGCATAGATTATCATTCTGATATTTTCCATGCTTCTACACCACTTCGATGCGGTGCTCTGGCTATGCACCCACTCCTTCCACTACTGTTGAGGGCTATGCGCCTTTTGCCCTCCCCCGAGCACATGCACCCTCCCTCTACTGGGGGCCTATGCGCCGGCTAGCAGCAGTTATGCGCCCACCCCTCCAGTCGCCTCCGTGCTCCCTCTCTCGATATTCATACCTGCAGGGCCCGGGTCCCCCTCGACGCTGGGCAAAGAAGTCTCACCTTCATCCAACCCCTCAAGCTCTCATCCCAGCCTCTCCCTTACCAGCATTACAACGATCCTCCCATAGCCCCTTCTTTTGTGGAGATTTTGTGGCCCGATCGCAAGGCACAACTTCCTTTCCTATCCGAGGACCCCGAGTTGTCGGACGTCGAGCTCCCGAGCCCCGCTGACGGAGATACTATTCGCGTCCCGTTCTCTCCAGCAGAGATCTCCTCCTTATCTGCCAGCTTCGCGAAGACGTTCGTACTGAAATTCCCCTCCGGGTGCCTGAAACTCCTCTTAGCCTAAGAAGCTATCGCAGGCTGGGGTCTCACCTCGGCCTACAAGGTCGACCCGTTGGACCTAAAATACTTGATCCTCCACCTCTCCTTTGACGACGACCACTCGTTAGTCTGGGCCAAAGGCTCCACCAGTATTGGACCCCATAGCTTCAAGATCGCCAAATGGTCCCCCGACTTTAACCCCAAAGTCGACTCGACTATTATATCATCGTGGATCACCCTCCCAAACCTTCCCTAGTATGTTTTGCCTCCGTCTCTCTTAAGTGAATCACCAGCTCCTTCGGGTCCCTCGTCGCCATTGCGGAAGAAACCCGCAGTCTATCCAAAGGCAACTACGCAAAAATCTGTATGGAGCTCGACCTATCCTTTGAACCCTCCACCCTTCTTCAGATTGACCTCGGGGGATAGACACACTTTTAGTCGCTGGTGTACGACAACAACATTATTTTGTGCAAGAACTGCCAGATCAGAGGTTACCTCACACATCATTGCTTCAGGGCCCACCTGGATCTTAAGAAGAAAGCATCCCACAAACAACCTCCCAAGGCGTCCTACAACACTCCCTCAGCCCCCATTCTCCCCCTCCCTAACACCCACTCCTACTTCGACGATAGCGACAGCTCACCCGGACCCCGCTCCCCCACCCGACGGCCAGCAACATTGCCCCCGTCGAATCCCCGACCATCATTCTCAACAACAGGTTCGATATCCTAGCACCCTCCCCTCCCGAACTCGTCCAGACGAGATCCCCTCCCGCCGGTGGCATCAGGCCCGCAAGGGAGCATCCGTTTTGTGGTAGCTCAATGGCAAAAAAGGGTAACAACTAGCTGGTTTTGATCCAACACCCTTCCCTAACTGATATTTCTACCTCCCCCCTCTGTGCTAGAGTTGACCACGCGAACGTCCTTGCCATCACCTGCTTCGCCCCAGCAGATAGGCTCCAACAAGCCATGGAGGCCGGCTTCCTGGACCCCAGTAACCCTTTTTGTGCGCTGGCAGAGATTAAGATGGACGAGGCCTCCCCGTCGGAGAAGGAAGCAGGCAACTCAGTTCAGGGAGTCACCGAAGTAAAGACCCCATGAGAAACACCGGATGACCCCACAGTCGTGACCCTGATAGCTCACAAAATCCCCCACCGTAAGAAGAAAAAATACTCCCAAGAGCCTACGGCCATGACTACAAGGTCAGCCACAAAGCTCAACACACACCCTTACCGTAACCATCCCAATGCTTAACATCCTTTCCTGGAAAGGGTAGAGGGCTGGCCAATAAACCGACCTTGAGGAGATTAATGAGCCTAAAAAAAACCCACCGGATCGACATTATTGTGATCATCGAACCCAAAATCCCCCAGAGAAAGCTCAAATCCATGCAGCTTCAACTCGGCTTCCAGTCCGCGGTAGCCGGGTGCTACGACATATGGATCCTCTTCACGGTCGAATGCAAATTTGACATTGTTCAGGACTCGAATCAGGCGTTCTTCTGCTGGCTGGAGCCACCCACTCTCACTTCCCACTCCCTCTTCTTCGTCGTCCACGACAGCTGTGATTTTGCCGCATGGAAGCTGCTCTGGGCCACTCTAATAGACACTCACCTCAACCTCAACAACCTCCCGTGGCTCTGCGTCGGAGACTTCAATACGATCTCGGCTAGACCTAGCCTTGGTCGACAACCGCTGTGAACGACTTCTATTCCTTCATCTTCAACACCCACTTGTCCACCCTCCCTTTCTCCGGCAACACCTTTACCTGGTGCAACATGCAGGAAGGCGCCAGAAGACAATACACCCGGCTAGACCGAGCCTTGGTCGACAACCGTTGGTCCGACGTAGATCTCATTGCCAACCTCTCTCACCTCAACTCCACCAAATCGGACCCTTTCCCGCTCCTTATTGAGATCTACAGCAACTCCAACCTCATCAAGAAACCGTTCCATTTCTTAGATTTCTGGAGAGACCACCCTCAATTCAGAAATACCGTCACCACCGCTTGGTCCTCGAGGACTCACCCCAACCCCTCGTTCGGATGGTAGACAAACTCAAGGCTACCAAGGGCGCACTTTCAGCTTAGAGAAAGCTCGCCTTAGGGAACATCTTCCAAGAGATTACGACGACGGAGGATGACGTCACCCGTACGGAGATCCGGTACGCATCGGACAGATCCACGGGCGCAAGCGTCGCTCTCAACCTCACCAAAGCCCTCCCCAAGTCGCGGCTGAAGGTCAAAGCAGAATTCTGGAAGCAGAACGCCAGATTGACCTGGGATGCTGAAGGCGACAAAAATTCTAGCTTCTTTAACGCCTGCGTCAAAGGATGCAGACAACAACTTAATCTGCACCAGATCTCCGACGAGAATGTCATCTTACTTAAAGACCAGTGCAACATCCACTTGGCAGCCGCCAGCTTCTACACCAAGTTATTCTCCAAAGACGTTATCGTTAAAGATAAGGCTTTCCTGGCTCAGGTCCCCAACTTGATCAGTGAACGCGAGAACGAGCAACTTCTGACCTCCCTCCGCGGAGGAGGTCAAGTCGGCCGTCTGGGCCCATGGCGAGCACAGTACCCCCGGACCTGATGGTTTCTCCTGTGTTTTCTTCCAATCTTGTTGGGATATCATCGAAGCGGACTTTCTCGTGGCCGTTGTTGCGTTCTTCTAAGGCATGAGCTACCCCAAATCCATCTCTCGTGCCAACCTCATCCTTATCCTAAAAAAGACAACCTAGAATCCTTCAAAGATTTCAGACCGATCAGCTTATGCACATTCACAAATAAAATCATCTCCAAGATCATCGCGGCACACATGTCCACTCTTCTCCCCAAGATCATCTTTGAGGAGCAATGCAGCTTTGTCCCTGGGCGGAACATCATCGACAATATCCTTTTTGCCCAGAAAATGATCACGTGCATAAAATTTCCGTCCAAGGGAGGGAACGTCCCCATCAAACTCGACATGGAGAAGGCTTACGATCGTTTGGACAGGCAATTCATGATTTGGGTGTTCAGGGCCTTCGGGTTCTCCAAAATTTGGATTGACATCATCTTTCGATCCATAAGCAACTCTTGGTTCTCCACAGTCATCAACGGGCAAGCTGGCGGTTTCTTCAAATATAGCCGTGGGGTTCGACAGGGTGACCCCCTATCCTCCACCATCTGTATCATTGCCACCGAAGCACTAAGCAGAAACCTGAACAACATGCCAAACATACCCAGATTCTACCACTTTTATACCACCACTGGCTGCCCTCTAATTACCCATCTGGCCTATGAGGATGATATCCTCATCTTCTCTTCCGGAGACGTCGGTTCGGTGTAGGTGGTCAGCAGAACACTTGAAAATTACTCTAAATGCTCCAGCCAACGAGTGAACACTAACAAAAGTGTTATCAACACTCATCACAAAGCGGACAGGAACCATTCGACAACTCTCGCTAACCTGACCTTCTTCTCCATCGCTTACCCGCCATTCTCATATCTGGGGTGCCCGTTGGTTTACGGCAAAACTAATTTGGGCATTTTCGTAGGGCTAGTAAACAAAATCAGGATTAAAATTGTGGGTTGGCATAACGCGACCCTATCTTCAGGCGGAAAGATAATTTTGATCAAGCACGTCTTATCTTCCATCCCCATCTACACCCTGGCTGTCTGCTCCCCACCTAAGAAGGTGTTATCCTCGTTAGAATCCATCTTCGCCAACTTCTTCTGGAGACACCTCGATGGGAAGGACAAGCACCACGGGGTAAGCTAGGACACCATGGCCAAACCTACTGAGGCGGGCGGTCTTGGCTTCAGCAGACTTTCTCACATTGTCGACGCCTACTCCATGAAGCTGTGGTGGAAGATCCACTCTGATAGCTCCATCTGGACCCGGTTTATGAAGGCTAGATACTTCCAACACTTCCACCCCGCGACGACAGTTGCCGACAATTGATCATCCGCTTCCTGGCGCCGTATCCTTCACGGCTGACACCTTGCCGAACCCTTAATCCGACTAAAGCTAGGCAACGGCAGCTCGTCGCTCCGGCACGAGCGGTGGCTCGACAATTCTGTCCTCCAACTTTCTCCAATCGTCCCCCTATTTGCGAGATCCGAGACCTTTGGGACTCCATCTCGGGATGGAGGTGGGACCAGAGACGAGATTGGCTAGGGGTGGCTACAACGGCCGACCTTGCAGCCGTCGAGGTGAAGCTCAACAACCTTTCTGACGCCTTGAGGTGGTATTCCACCCCAGGTAGTTCCTTCACAATGGCATCTGCCAGTTGCGTCGTGAGAGGCACCAACTTGCAGTCTCCATCGATCGCACCTTTTTGGCACTCCTGCATCCCCAGTAAATGGTTTATTCTGCTTTGGAGGGCTCACCGCAAGAAACTTCCTACCGACGACTCCCTCTCCTCCATCAGATTCAGCTTCGCTTCCAAATGCCACTGCTGCACTTCGTCCTGATATGAAACTGCTGAACACATCCTGCTCACCGGAGACCTCGCCACTCAGCTTTGGAACGACCTCTCTCGCCATTGCGGGCAGGCTCATCGCACCGGAGGCTTCAACGATCTCCTTGCTATCTGGGGCTCCTCTTACGGGCATCATATTATTGCAGCCGCTGGTATCTGGGTCCTCTGGAAGAACCAGAACAAATTCAGGTACGAAGGACACCATTACATCCCCTCACAGCTAAACCGAGAAGCCCTCCAACAAATCTCAAGATCAGGAGGCGCTGCACATAATCTATGGACCGTTTTTGGCAGGCGCTGACCTAACCTCGGGGTCGAGACCGGCCCCCGCGTTGGGGTTGTGCCCTCTTTTTGTTTCTTCTTTCTGGTCGCACATTTACTTGTATAGGCTTCGATATTTTGCACCTAATACATCAATAAAGATGCCTTCTTCCAATATATATATATATATATATATATATATATATATATATATATATATATTCATTCTAACCCTAAAAACTTTATAACTATCTTGATAACCAATATACCAGAGAAAAATATCAAAGTTTGCAACTTTTGAAGAAGAGAAATAAGGGATTGACGGCTTGCTCGAAGACGATATTGTTTTGAAGTAGTTTCTTGTTGTCACTTGTTCTTCGGATTCTGTAATATATTTTCATTGAACAAGTAATTGTGGTGCTCCGGTTTGGATCAATGAGAAATTTGTAAGGATTTGTATCTTCTTATTCCAGTAGAGGCTTTTCAGGTTTGGACTCAGATCATCCCGTAGGTTTTCACACAATGGTTTTCCATGTCAAAATTGATGTCTGTTTACATTTGGCTCTTTGTGATTTTTGGTAATTTGATTTTTTGTACTTTTAATTCTTCGGTTCTATTACAGTCTCTTTGGTTTAGGGAAACAGTTTCTGTGTCTCGTACCCAATAGAATAGCATCAGAGCCAGGTTGGTTAGCTCATTCTGTTGGTAGACATAGAGAGGTACCAAAGCTTTGGGTTCAAAGTATCGGGTGTTAAGAGCTGACAGTCAAGCAAAGAAGAAGATGGACGAAAAGTCTTTCTATATGATAAACATAAACAGTTACAATTACCACTATTGGTAGAGCAAGATGAGGAATTTATTGATCATCCAGAAGTTGCATCTTCCGGTATTTGCTTCCAAGAAGTCCAGTGTAAAATTTGATGATGATTGAAAGCTCGAGCATATACAAGTGTATGGGTACATCATGCAGTTCGTTGACGAGAATATGTATAATCACGTTGCCAATATAGAGCACACAAGAACATTTTAGGAGAAGCTAAAATTCTTGTACACAAAGAAGACATGGATAAACCAGTTGTTCATGATGATATATGATGGGTCTGAGGTACAAGGATGGTATGTCCATTATGGATCACCTGAGTTCTAGGGTACGATTGACCAGTTATCCTCTTTGGGAGTAAAGTTCGACAATGAAGTTCAGGGGCTATAATTGCATGCTTTGTACGTTGCTAGACTCATGGAAGACCATACGAGTGTCCATGATAGCTTCTGTTCTTGAAGTCGTTGTTAGTCTAGAGTTCGCTAAGAGCGAAAAGTTAAATGAAGAGATATGAAGGAAATCTCAGGGAACTTGATCAACATCTCATTCAAATGTTATTGTTTTAGAGAGTCATGGAAATAGTAAAAGCAAAGGTTTGCATGGTGGCAGAAACAAGAGCAGAGGTAAGTCTAATGGTTAGTACAAAGACACACCAAGTTCTATCATTGTGGCAAGAAAGATTACATCAAGCAAAATTGTTTTGCTTGAAAGAGAGAGAAGAAGGACGACAAGGGAAGACAAACACAACGTCAGCCACCTCAGCACATGAAGGCGATGCCACTATTGTGGGTGATGAGGTAGTCATGAACCTCGCCTACGATAAAAATTCTTAGCTGGTGGACTTAGTGACTTTAGCAGACGTATCCCACAACAGGGCACAGTTTGCTATTTACACAACATGAGACTGTAGAGTGTTGAAGATAGGTATCAGAGATGTGTCAAGAGTTGTTGATATCGAAGATGTGCATTTGATAAAAAAAAGACAGGTGTAACTCTTGTTCTCAAAGGTGCTCTTTATGTCTCTGACATCCGTTTAAACCTCATGTTGGTTGGAAAGTTGGATTATGATAAATTTTTCTGTCTCTTCGGGAAATCAGTAGAAGCTTTCCAAATATCCGATGGTGATTACTAGAGGAAGAAAAAGTTCGGTCTATACTATATAGAAGGAACCACACATAGGACATAGAAGGTGAATGCAATTAGTGATGCATTTATCAGAGTTACGGCACAGACGATTTAGCCATATCAGCGAGAAGGGAATAAGCTACTTATCGAACAAGAAAATGATTTTGGAGCTCAAGTTTATAAAATTGGAGAAGTGCACGCATAGTTTAGCTAGAAAGAAAAGTAGGGTGTCTTTCAAAAGTTACCTATCTTCAAGGAAGTCGATGTTTCTTGAGTTATTTCACTTAGATATCTGTGATCCAATAAAGGTAAAAAAAAATTATAGGTAGCGCTTCTTATTATGTGACATTTTAGTCATGACTGTTCCAGAAAAGTTTGGGTCTATGCAATAAGGATCAAGGATCAAGTACTTCCTACTTTCAAAGAGTTTTAGGCCTTTGTTGAAAGGAAGACTGACACGAAGCTCAAGTTTATTTGGTCCGACAATGGCAGCGAATGCATTGGTCCCTTTGATGCTTATTGCAGAGAGAAAGGAATTTGACACCAAAAGACTCTGCTAAGGACAGCTCAACTCAATGGTGTAGCAGAGCTTATAAACAAGATACTGATAGTGAGGGTATGATGTTTGTTATCAGAAGCAAACTTACCGAGTAAATATTGGGGTGAGGCACAATACTGTTGCTTATATAATTAATTTATCTTCTAGTGCTCCATTGTAAGGTGATGTATTTGATAGAGTATGGTACATCAAGAAGCCATCATATATATATATATATATATATATATATATATATATATATATATATATATATATATATATATATATATATATATATATACCTTCGAAGGATTGGTTGTAAGGCCTTTGTGCATGTACCGAAGGACGAAGCAATACATCTTTGTCAGCAGTAGTGGAAATGAGTTTGGTTATAGACCTACAACCAGTATATATATATATATATATATATATATATATATATATATATATATATATATATATATATATATATATATATTTTATATATATATATATATATATATATATATATATATATACTTTTTATTTTTTATATAATTTCATATTCACAACATGTAAAAATATTTTTCACACACACACACACATGTATATATAATATATATATATATATATATATATATATATATATATATATATATATATATATATATATATATATATATATATATATATATATATATATATAACCAGCCAATGGCACGCGGTAAGACCGTTTGCATGTTGGGGGGAGGTCTCAGGATCGAGCCCCAACGGGGGCGGCTGGGTGGCGTTTGTCTACGGTCTCCGGGCCAAAGCCGGCTGGGTAGCTTTAGACCAAGGGCTTTGGTTTATATGTATGTATGTATGTATGTATGTATGTATGTATGTATGTATGTATGTATGTATGTATGTATATATATATAATATATATATATATATATATATATATATATATATATAGCCAAATTATTCCCATTTATTTAAAATAAAATAAAATAATAACTCAAATTAGGGGAATCAAAATATTACTAAATAAAAATATAATATACAAAAATAATAATTCTACTATTTTAGGGGGTTTCCATTGCTCACTTTCATTGACCTAGCTGTAACATCCAGTTTTCTAAATGAGGGTAATTTTGAAATTTTGTAATTTTAATTATTTATTTATGATATTTAAATCGTAATATAATTTTGGTGATTTTTAATCATTTTAAAACTATTTAAAAATTATGACTTGTGATTTTGATGTACAGCTGGTGAAACCCTAGAGACTGTCTGCCCTAGAGCCTAGCCATGTGATTGGGATTTTTATTATCATTTTTAGCCTAGGGATAATTTGGTCATTTTGACTTATTAGAATTATTGATTAATTATTGGATTGATGGTTGTTAATTTTGACTTTTACTAGTTGTGACTTAAGAGACTAACCTAGATGTTGACCCTAGCTATGGTGACTTGATTAGCATGGTGAGACCCTAGTCTAACTTAAGTCAACCTAAGTTAGTCATTTAGAAATCAAGATTTGAATAGGAGGATTAATGAATAGGTTCATAGGCTTGAGACTTGTGAATTGATTTCATGACTAGTGCAACTTGGCCCATAGCCCACTAGACTAAACCCTAACCCTAATTTCCATTCATTATGACCAACCACCTAGGAATTCCCAACCCTATAAAGTCTCTCTTCCATTGTTCTTGCCTCTTTTGTAATATTTCAACAAATTGAAGAAAGAGGTAAATAGCAATTTTCCCTAATTTATAACTTCCTCATTTTTAATCCTTTTTGACCCAAATCTTTTGCATATGAATCTAATCAACCTCTACTTGCTGTTCATGGAGAGTAATCTCAGCTTTGGATCAATTTGGAGCATTTGGCTATCAAGGAGAACACCTCCCATTTGAAGCTTTCTCTTGAGATTGACACCTATAGGTAAAACTCCTCAAATTGTGCTAATATTCTGATTTCTTTGTATATTAGGCTAGATTTAGGTGTCCCCTAGTTGTCCCTAGAATTTGGGTAAAATTTGTGTCAGTTTGGTGTCTGTATCGGACACGTGTCATAGTGTATATGTAAGTGTTTGATATAATGCCACTTAGGATTTTATTTTCGATTTTTTTAAAACTAATTACATGGAATTGTAGATATATATGTGTACATTAGATTTTGTGAAGACTGAGCACATTTTTGTGTCGTTTTCGTGTGAGAAATGGCCGTGGATACGCTGCACGACACAGCGCATGGGTGCCCTGCTACCTGTGTCCTATTTCTCTGTGGATACGCCACGTGGACACCTCATTTTTGACGCAGAGGAGGGGGCCATCACTGACAGACCCCCCTCGAGTCTCATGGACTCTCGTGTCGTGTCGGACACAAAATCCATCACGTACTGGTTTTTGCACTGTACGCGCACGGGTTGAATTGGGTCCTGATACAGACCTCGTGTCCATCCTAGACACGTCGTGGTCCTGTGTCAGGCTCCTAGACATGAAGATCTACCCTAGACAAACACGTAGGAATGTTCACGTGACACTTGGTACACAGTATCGTGTCCACGAGATACTTGCATGCCCGCACAACACTGCTCTGTGCAGTAACGTGTCTGTGTGTGTTCGTTTCTATTTGACACACCGTGTCCTATTACCTAGACATGAGACGACTCAAATAACACCAATACATATGCACGACACTTTAACACACATTAATTAGATGATTTGAATTGATTAGATGCCTGTTTTAGGTTTCTTCTTTTTGTTCTGATACTACTTTCTGTTCAGTGGTTAATCGAGTTTAATTAGGTTAAGTTGGTTAATTCATGATTTAATTTAATGATGTTAATATCCTAGCATGTGTGTTATACTAGGTTTTTGCCTCTGTGTCACTTGTAATGTTAGTTAGGTTATTGTATGGGATTTTTGAATTAGCTTGGGTCTGAACCTGAGGATTGACAACAGCTTATATATGCACTGTGTTCACTAGTTGAAAACTGAGATTGCCATACTCCTTCACACATTGCTACCTGTTTGACACCTTCACACTTGACACCAAGAAGACACGAGACACCCATCCCCTTGTGACACATTGTTCACACTTTTCTTTTTTCCAATTTTAGGTTGTTGAGTGTATAGGTTTGATTTGGTTTGTTCATTAGGTTTTAAGTTATTTATTTCTAAGGATTTCAGTAGGTTGATTTAGTTGACATTTTGATATTGGATTTCATACTTTTTCTGGGAGTTGATGTTAATGTAATTCCCAGGTTACTGTAATCCCAGGTTTTGGTTTGTTGTGGATTGAAAACTCATTCTCAGTTTTATTCACATGTGTGAATATATGTTCTCAGTTGGTTTAAACCTGAGAACTCAAATGAAATTGAGAATTATTCCCCTCTTGTAAAACTAAGATTTTCTTTTTCACTCAAACCTAAGAACTTTGTTTGTGATATAGCACATATACACACACCCACATATTTCAATTTCTGAACATTCACTGAATTCTCCACATTACACACACACACAATTATGACATATACACACACACCCATTCACTGTTGAAAATCTGAAAACAAGTCCACACATCTATGCAATATTAAACTGTTAAATTTGAATTTCCCTTCACACACTATTTTTTGAGAATTGAACACATTGATTTCTATGCATTGTACACTGTGTATTCACTGTACTAAACTGAGAATGGCATTGACCCTAACCTTCATTGTAATGCACTCACTCTTGACCGAACTTGGCATTGACACTGCACTTAATTCACTTGACACTCATGATCACATTTGCACACTAACTGAGAATGGACACCAATGCTACCCACTGTCACTAACATAAATTTTTACTCACACACATGTAACCTGAGACACATTAACACACATCACTCACTCACACATGGCTAAGCTGAGATACACCCTAGCCTACGTTGTATATACACACACAGGTAAACTGGTAACTGAACACTATTTTCCTAAAAATCTAAGAACCAATACTCACTGTTTTATCATGTAGTTATACACATCTACACACACACACACTGAGATACACTCTAGCCTATGTCATGTACACATACACTCACACAATATTGACACACACACACATGCACATGTATCCCTCTATCTCTCTATATGTATATATATATATATATATATATATATATATATATATATATAATATATATATATATATATATATATATATATATATATATATATATATATACCCTATCTATATATATACCCTATCTATAAAAATATATATATATATATATATATATATATATATATATATATATATTTTATATATATATATATATATATATATATATATATATATATATATATATATATATATATATATATATATATATATATATACCCTATCTATATTCTTGATAATAGTAATGTGATATATATGTGTAAGTTGCTTATATTAATTTAGTATATAGATAGATATATACAATGTGTGAAATATGTGTGATATAAACTATATATGGCATACAGCCTATGGCACATAGCCTATGTAGATTCCTATGATATAGCCTATATGAATACTTTATATACATTGTGTGCATATATGTATATATGTATTTTTGTGTTGATAGCTTGAGTTAGCCTTGTGATTGTGTGTGAGTGCTAGACTAGGCTTGGTTAGGCCTAGTGAAACTTGTTAGACTTGTTTGGGCTAGGACTTGACCTAGTTGACCTAGTTTAACTAGTGTGGTTGACTAGAGTTGACCAAGTGTTGACTTTAGCCTAGTTTGACCTAGACAACATGTAGATGCATTGTACATTTCATTTATCATCCCCTATATATGTCTTGACTTGTGTTGCTCTAAATAGGAGTCAGATACCTCATCTCGGGCAGTATATTCTCACAGCCATTCAGATACCAGGCGAGTACTTTCTCTGATCATTTCATAACTTGCATAGGATTATATTTCTGCTCTAGATTACCTTATTTGATGCTGTCACGATATTATCATGGATTGGTACTATATGGATCCCTACATAAGATGTTATCCCCCTCGGGAGCATCGGATATTTCATGTCATGTGTTTCATGTACATCATGTATTCCTCGCTCTCATGTTATTCATGTTTCTCATGTGCTTCATGCTCGTTCATGTATGCTCATGTACTCTCATGTGCTCTCATGTTCGGTCGTGTTTCTCATGTATCTCATGTATAACCTATAATTCATGTGCACCCATTTATGGGCCTTCATGTGAAATTCATGTGCACTCATTTATGAGCCCTCATGTATACTTCATGTGTACCTATTTATGGGCCTTCATATGAAAATCATGTGCATAACATAACTTGTCTGGATCCTTATGTATTGATTGGGGTATGGGGTAGTATAAATAGTCATGTGAACAATTCCAAAATAGTATAACTATGTGCGCCTCTTTAGTATATTCATGTGCAATTCCAGCCGTTCATATGTCGACTTTGTACTCTACATCACAAGTCACTGATAGTTCTCTACTTATAGTAGATATTTCTATTATAGTTCTCTCTTTTACATCATGTACATTCTTTCAGTTTCATGTATCGAACTTTCTTGCATGTTTATATTTTCTAACTTGTTATGATCTGCGTGAGATGTATTGTGCTCGCTTCCGTCCTGACTGGACCTATTAAATTTTTTACAGGGGATGATGAGGAACCCTGCACCCCTTACTATGGAGCTTGCCTAGATGACACTCGCGACCTGGACCCCTGGGGAGGTTCAGACAGCTGCTGAGGATGATACTCATGCATAGTGTAGATAGTCTAGACTGTTCTTCTTTCATGTTAGTTGTTGTCTTTGATTTCAGAGTTGTATATTTATGGAGATGTTGTGACTGGTATTGTTAACTTTAATTTATTTCACTTCTGTTTGTATCAGTTTTGAGGATTTCCTTATTTATTCCATCGTACTATATTCTACCTCTAGATTGTGATGAGTTGTACCTTCTGTGATTGGCCTCCTTTTGGAGAGCATTTCATATTGTGTTAGTTATAGTTCATGACCTAGAACATCGTTCTACCGCCGATACTGCAGCGTAGGCTGGGCACTGTTACGTACTCGTACCCTCACAGTGGGTGCGGGTCGTGACACATTTTTAGTGGTGGCCCATGCAGGTCGAGTTTGTGTAGTGGTATTCGAACTAGAGTATCACTACAGCCTACAATAGGACTAGGATTATTCTTGAGGTACTCAATCACATTAGGAAAAACTCTTAACTGAATTCCTGCTATCTAAATTCTTGTCGAAGATTGCTTCCTTGAAATAACTGTCATCCCTTGAATTATCGTTTCTATCTCAGTATTGATTCATTGTTTGATCTGTCTCCCGGATGGTGATTGAGACACGATCGCATCGCTCTGGCCCAGCAGATGCTGGTGAGAGGTCTACCACCCCTCGCCCGATTGTGGATGCTGGGACCACAGCACCTCATGTTTCTGCTCATATAGGAGCGTCTGCAGCTTTTGGGAGTGCACCTCCACCTGTCCGGAGGTCTTCTCCCGTCATTCCGGATATGTATCAGCAGCAGTTGCCTTCAAGGACAGTGGATACGGCTCAGATGTTTATCTCTTCCAGCGATTCCTGGAGACTCAGCAGCAGATGCAGCAGAGCCAGTCTGCTGATTTCCGACAGAGCATACACGATACCCACCAGTTGGTCAGGACGATAGTAGAGCTGGTGGCTGCTCATCCACAGGAAGGACAGATGCAGCAGTATCAGCCGAAGACTCCAGACATCCAATCCTTTAAGAAGATGGAACCCCGGGACTTCAAGGGTACAGAGGGCATCATATACGCTGACGATTGGATAGAGCACATTGAGGAGATATTTCGATTGGCACAGATACCAGTTGGATTACAGATCGAGGCAGCAGCCAGTCAGATGCAGGACTTGGCCCGTACTTGGTACCAGACGGACCCGAGGGTTGGTACAGTCGGTCAGACTTGGGCAGCCTTCAAAATTTGTTCAAGGAGAAATTCATTCCTTATATAGCACTCGGTGCCTTGGAGGCGCAGTTCGAGAGTTTGGTTCAAAGGAACCAGACCGTTGAGGAGTACGCCGGGGAGTTCTGCCATTTGAGTAGATTCATTGAGGATCTTACTGAGGCCGAAAAGGCGAGGAGGTTCCGCAGGGACGTGATCAGGGAGATCAGGTCGTATACCAAGAGCAGCCGCGATGCCACTTTCGAGCAGATTCTGGTAGGAGCCATGGCAGCAGAGGACGATCTTGGGCTGAAGGAGAAGAGGACGTGCGACACTCAGGGAGCTGGTAGCAGTACGGGCCCGGCCAAGAGGCTCCACTTACAGATTCAACAGCAGCATCCGCAGCAGATGCCTCACCTACAGATTCAGCAGCAGTATCAGCAGCCGAGGGTCTATATTCAGCAGCAACAGTTTCAGGACCGTGTACCCTTTCAGCAGGCACAGTAGCCACAGAGGCAGCAGCAGGCCCCGGGACAGCAGCTTGTTATCATTTGCCCCTTCTGTAAGTGACCAAGGCACGATTGGGGCGAATGTCGGAAGAGGCTAGGCAGATGTTTGCTTTGCGGAGGATCTGATCATCGGCTGAGAGAGTGTCCTGAGTCATTTGGACGGACAGTTCAGGACAAAAGAGCTAGGGCTCCGGTGGGCTAGCAGAAGGGATTACCCTTAGCAACTCAGCAGCAGAGGTACATGCAGCATCAGCAGCAGGCCAGGGGAAGCCAGCAGGGGTGAGCTTTCGCCAGGACAGTCGAGGATGCGCAGGCCATTGGAGATCTTGTTACAGGTTCCGTTCTTCTCGATTCCATTTCCGCAATTGTCTCTTATAACTGTCTTAAAAATTCGATTCCCTCTGTTCCTTGTTGATTGATCATTTTGTCTTGTTGTCCTTGTGTTATGTTTGATTTTGTTCTGAGATAAATCATATGGGCTAGGTCACCTCAGTTATGGGATCTAGAATCTTCGATAGTCGTGTTAGCTGGCATAGTGAGGACATATAGTCGGATTTTGGACGTATTTCTCGGGCGTAAGAATTTAAGGTTTTCGCTGTCAAGCATGCGACAATACAAAAATTTTAAATACCATGATTCTAGAGGTATGTGCCTTAGTCAAGGACTCTGTGATTATCGTAGCCAAGCTCACTAGCATGACAAAGATTCTGGGTATCATGATTTTGGACAGATGCATATGATTATCGTACTGTGTGATTTGAGACTATGATTGTGGGGGTGTTTGACCTAGAAGGAGTACTACCATCTTAAATTTCGAGGACAAAATTTTTCTAAAGTGGGTAGACTTGTAACACCCAGTTTTTTAAATGAGAGTAATTTTGAAATTTTATGATTTTAATTATTTATTTATGATATTTAAATCGTAATATGATTTTGGTAATTTTTAATCATTTTAAAACTATTTAAAAATCATGACTTGTGATTTTGATGTACAGCTAGTGAAACCCTAGAGACTGTCTGCCCTAGAGCCTACCATATGATTGGGACTATTATTATCATTTTTAGCCTAGGGGTAATTTGGTCATTTTGACTTGTTAGAATTATTGGATTGATGGTTGTTGATTTTGACTTTTACTAGTTGTGACTTATGAGACTAACCTAGATGTTGATCCTAGCTATAGTGACTTGATTAGCATGGTGAGACCCTAGTCTAACTTAAGTCAACCTAAGTTAGTCATTTAGAAATCAAGATTTGAATAGGAGGATTAATGAATAGGTTCATAGGCTTGAGACTTGTGATTTGATTTCATGACTAGTGCAACTTGGCCCATAGTCCACTAGACTAAACCCTAACCCTAATTTCCATTCATTATGACCAGCCACCTAGGGATTCCCAACCCTATAAAGTCTCTCTTCCATTGTTCTTGCCTCTTTTGTAATATTTTAACAAATTGAAGAAAGAGGTAAATAGCAATTTTCCCTAATTCATAATTTCCTCATTTTTAATCCTTTTTGATCCAAATCTTTTGCATATGAATCTAATCAACCTCTACTTGCTGTTCATGAAGAGTAATCTCAGCTTTGGATCAATTTGGAGCATTTGGTTATCAAGGAGAACACCCCCCCATTTGAAGCTTTCTCTTGAGATTGACACCTATAGGTAAAACTCCTCAAATTGTGCTAATATTCTAATTTCTTTGTATATTAGGCTAGATCTAGGTGTACCCTAGTTGTCCCAAGAATTTGGGTAGAATTTGTGTCCGTTTGGTGTCTGTATCGGACACGTGTCATAGTATATATGTAAGTGTTTGATAGAATGCCACTTAGGATTTTATTTTCAATTTTTGTAGAACTAATTACATGGAATTGTATATCTATATGTGTACATTAGATTTTGTGAAGACTGAGCACATTTTTGTGTCGTTTTCGTGTTAGAAATGGTAGTGGATACGCTGCACGACATAGCGCACGGGTGCCCTACTACCTGTGTCCTGTTTCTCTGTAGACACGTCACGTGGACACCTCATTTTTGACACAAAGTTGGGGGCCATCACTGACAGACCCCATCGAGTCTCATGGACTCTAGTGTCATGTCAGACACGGAATCCATCATGTACTGGTTTTTGTACTGCACGTGCACGGGTTGAATTGGGTCCTGATACGGACCTCGTGTCCATCCTAGACACGTCGTAGTCCTGTGTTAGGCCCCTAGACACGAAGACCTATCCTAGGCGAACACGTAGGCATGTGCATGTGACACATGGTACAAAGTGTCGTGTCTACGAGACACTTGTATGTCGGTACGACACTGCTCTGTGCAGTAACGTGTCTGTGTGTGTTCGTTTTTATTTGACACGCCGTGTCCTATTACCTAGACACGAGATGACTCAAATAACACCAGTACATATGCATGACACTTTAACAGACATTAATTAGATGATTTGAATTGATTAGATGTCACGACCCGCACCCGCTTTTCCGGATACGAGACGTGTCCAAGCCAGCCTACGCCGCAGAGTCGGTGGTAGAACGCTGTCAAGCCCGCAAGAATAATTGCTCAAAAATACAACATTTGCTGCTCATTCACATTTCTAATTTATTACAACAGTTACAACATTTATATTTAAAAGAAATACAGGATTTTACAATTAATAAAATTGATACATCTGCTATCTATTTCTAGGTTTGACTTCAGCATACCCAAGCCTTCCCAATGCTAACAGTGATCGCGGCTAAACCTGAAAAATGTTGGTTTCCAGTCAGGAATGGAACAAGTACACAAACCGACGGCAATACAAAACACAATAGAAATAACAAGACATGAAAATAGCATATGGATTATGAAAGCTAGTAAGAAGACTGATGACATAGTACGATAGAGAAATAAACAAGGAAAAACTAATAAAAGACATCTATCTAGGTGGTGTGAAATATCCTTTTCGACATGTGAACGGCTAGGGGGTAAATACGGCTCACTGCACGTGTCGTGTGCAGCTGCTATCATTCACAAAAGACACGAGGAATAGTTCTGGGTAGTCCACATGTCTACTAAGATATTTCCCCTCCCGACTACTCCGTGTGACGAGCGTGTCAACAAGCAGCAAGATATATGTTTGAACATGAAATGTATCAACTACTATGAATCGAAAAGCAATCAGAAAGTGCACTTGCCTGAGGTCCTTAGCTGGAGAAACCAAAATATCATACCACTCAATGAGCCACAATCAGTCAACACATGTAAAAGTCTCCGGATGCTGAAATAAACAGTACCAACGTTCTCAGAATAGTCAAATTAGCTAGGATTGCCTGTCCTTAAGTCCAATTCTGGACACAGGAGCAAAATAGTAATTTCGGGTAAAAACGATGTCCGCCGTTGGACCCGCTTTGTACCAAAATGCGTGCCAGAGTCAATGGTCTCTAAAGTCGTCAAACTATATGTCTACAGATCTAGTTTTTGATATGAACCCAACCGTATGTCCAGAGTTAGATTCCGGCGGGCCGTGCACAAAATCACCCGTTGAGTCGGACCGGGGGGGGCGTGATACGGCAATTTTATCAACAGTCTGAGAATCGGACCAAACTTGGCATACAGGACCAGAAAAACGATACGGTTCTGTTGGCGCAAGTTTTGTCTCGATCTGACGAGCGTGCACAAAGTAATTGGAGAATTTGCAAAGTGTACGATATGGTGAATTTCGACGGATACGTATCAAATTCGTCGCGCACACGCGACCAATTTGAATTCCGTCAAAGCATACACGACCACGAAGCCGTTATGCAGCTTTCGATGCCTTCGGTCCGCGACCACGTCGCCCGGTTTGGCGGGACGCACGTCGTGTGGACCAATTTTCTAATATTTGATCAGTTTAAAGGCTGGTTTTTCGTAAACTTCGGGACTATTTTAATCAGTAATTAACTACAGAATGTATGCAACCAATTCCTGGGTTTTAATCTTGGTTATAAAGACTATAAACATGTTCAAGTAGATTTCAAAAATTCTGCCTATCGAGTCATATTTGTGTCTTCCAAGTTGGGTCGAGAACCTGCCTCATACTCTGTTTTGAAACAGATTTTTCCGCGAGGTTTGTGTTGATTTTCCGATCGACCCAGCGCACCTTATTTAAATCTATCTGAAGACAAATGATGTGGTATAGATTAGGTTTATACTTGTGCGATCGTTTCGAGAAACGATCAACTGTGGAGGAAGAAAACGAGGCGCAAAATAGGGCGATCGCTGTACCGTTGCTGCTGTCGATGTTCCGTATTCAGCGCCCGTGCGCGCGAGTTAGCGCGCCTGGCCGGCCGACGGTGGCTCGCGACGGCGGCAGGCGACGCGCCTAGGGTCGCCCTCGAGGTCGGGGTCGAGTGGTCGCTGCGTTTGTGGAGTTTTTAGGGTTTCGACTCTCGACATCTCTCGCGTATCTATATAGCAATGGGTCAGGTTTCTAATACGTTCCTGCTGTTGGGGAAATTGCTTGCAATTCTCTTGTAGGGTCGGCTATACAAGCTGGTGAATGGTTTGGGCTTCTCGAGCTGAGGTAAATGGCTATGGGGGTTTGTGATGCACAGCATTCGATTGTTTTCTTGACCCACTGTTCCCGCAACAGTATTGATGTTATATATATATATTTATTTTATCTACTTATTCGAATATATATATATATATATATATATATATATATATATATATCTTTATATAAACAATTACATATGTATATTCACTATAAATTCTAAATATATTTATAAAAATCGTAGAAAATTCCCAAAATATTTCTAAAATATTTTATACAATTTTACCTAATATGTTTATAACAAGGCTAGTAGATAAAGTATTAAATAAGAGATAAAGCCAGTAATTAATAGAAATACTAAAATTTTATATAAAAATAGAATAATAATAGTAATAATAACTTTTTTGAACCCTGTATAACAAAACTAAATTGTAATCCTATAAATCTACAAGCTCAATATTTATATATACATTTTATAAAACCTAGACACACACTTTCATACTTATGCAGACTTTAATATATTTTCCTAGTAAGAACCAGAAAACTTATAGTTTATAATTATCCATAAATAAAGTTAACTAAATAATATTTACCTAAATTCTAAAAAATCACCATTTAATTCAATAAATAAATAAAATATAATTCGGAATTTCGGGAAGAGGGGTTACAAATCTACCCACCTTAAAAATAATTTCGTCCTCAAAATTCTAATTCGTGACTATTCTAAAAATTCAAAAAAAAAAGTCTATCTTAACCCTAATCTCCTTAAATTAATTCATCAAAATAGTTTATAACCTTCTCTAGCTATTTATAACTCCGAATACTCGAGGACTTCTATCCACCTTTGGTCACGCTACTCCTTCAAGGGTATGTCACTAAAAACTTTATAACCTTCCATCAAGTTGCTAGAGTCATTATCCCTAGATATCTAAGACATATGACATCTATATTCCTACATATCTATCAAACGACCAAGTATTCAAATCAAACAATATTCTAATATAACTTAAGAATCTCTGATGAATTCTAGACAGCACGATCATTCGTCACCCCGAAATAGGAAGGACAGGAAAGTAAGAAAGAATAATTAAGAGAAAAATGAAGTTTCAAGAACGGTAGAGAATGTCCAATAGTACAGATAGAAAGAGAGTTTATGAACCACTGCCTTATTTGTTAGGCGAGCTACTCTAGTCAAGTCAACTGATAAATCGAAGAACACTTGTTTCTTAGAGGGGCTTACAATCCGTGCAGTACAGAAATTTTGTTCTCGAAGTCCTAAACAAAGTTCCAAAATAGAACGGACATTGAGAAATCAAAATTGTGATCTTTCCGTGGTTATTTAACAACACGAGCAAAGGATACGAATGCAATACAGGATTGTATCACGACGTCCAAGTAGATGGCATAATGGTTACGAAGGACATCACATTCTAAGGGGTGGAGACTATATAATAGGTATGGGGACCTATTTCAAACAGTCCGGTTTTATAGATCAACTATGGGGTTTGTCTGGAGGGGTTTTACTGGGCCTTAATGGGTTTCCTATTTGGATATCACTCGTTGGTTGGATGAACCTAGGATCTCAATCTATATGGACTAGACAAGATCCTAATGATAAAACTATTCCTATAGATTAGGGCATCCTAGAATAGGTTTCTATCCAAGGGATCAAGCTAGTTGCCAGTCAGGTTGGTCACTAGGTTCATGAAGCCCAAAAATGTACCTTCCGTGACTTTTGTGCTTAAGTAGCACATGAGGTCTCAATTGGTGGCACACTGGTGACATGCGCGTAGTGGGCTTCGAGTAGACCACAACCATATATTGGGTCGCAGGAATTGGGTCACGGTTGAGGCTCTAGTAGAAATCGGGAAGTATATCGGTACTATGGTAAGGGTTATAACTAGTCTTTTTAACCTGAAAGTCGTAGCACAAAAATAGAGTACAAGGGGACGGGTTTGAGTGGGACATGATATACCTAGATGAAGGTGGACTTGTCTAGGTCTTGCATATGAAGTTTGTTGGAAGGTAACAGTTGGTCTCGTTCTCCGAATATTAATGACACGGCCGGGGACACAAAATGATCTAAATGGAAAGTGGGAGTCCATGGGGTACTAACAATCATCCTAATGGAAATTATTCTAATCACTCGGTAGTCCTGGTATATCCTAAATTTTTTTTAGGAGGCTTACAGTCTACCCACCTTAGAAGCTAGGGCACAGTATTTGTTAGAGGCTCACAACACTTGGTCTCTTGAGAATAGGTAGTCTCCTAGGTTGGCATTTGGTCAAGGAAAGAGATCTTAATCATTCTCGGACTCCAATGACCAGAAGATCAAGATAGTAGGTTTAGGGTCGCAGAGAGGACGGGTAACTTAAGGCAAGGTTCTAGTCACCTGGCTGGCCTGATGGTAGTTACCCTTGTGTATACAACCATCATAGCCGTGGGAATACTCTGTATCTACTTATTAATTATGGGCTTTCGTCTTTCTAATCAGTGAAGACGAAAACAATAAAGAGTTCAAAAGAGATGTCACTGAAAACAATTACATGATTCAAGGGCGAATGTTTAATTCAAGAGGAATTTGTCAAAGCAGGCATGGATGAGACCCTAGAGACATCTATATCTCATTCCACGTAGGATAATTAAATGGGAAGCGAACCAAATGCATCATGGTTGATCAGACCGTAATACAATGATTCTGATTAGACAATATGTTAGCGGGCGTCCCCAATAAACATATGTCTCGAATCAAGCTCGATAAAAGAGTAAGCTTGCAAAACTAGGCTGTAGTAGCAGCGTTGGTCGAAGTAGTCGAAATACAAATACGCAAGATTTTTGAAAGGAGGAATAAGTAATTCGAGTTTTGAGGGAATCAAATCCTTACTTGGTATCATTACTTATATAGGCATCCTACTATCTTCTATCCATAAGGCCTTGGTCGACTAATGGGTTATGGACTTCTGAACTCTATACTCTAAGTAAACCTATTAGTGTCGGTCAGTTACCTCATCAATAGATCACAATAACCATGGAATGCTAGGTTGGGAGACATGCTACACAACTTACAGAATTTACACTAGTATTGGTTTTGGATCTTAGGGTCATACAGGGCAGTCCCTATCCTCTATAGTATCATAAACTTGTAATCACGTCTGAAATTATTTTTACCGAGAATTATGCCTCGCCCATATAATCCGGCTGTGGCAAACTCTTGGTTCCGTGATTCAGAGGGGATAGGCTATCAGGTATTCTACCTTATATTGACACAAGAATATCTAAGATCTAAAGAGGTCAACGAGGACATAGTTTTAGCAATGATCCATAACCTACAATTCTTCGAAAGAATTTTAATTCTATGGGTTGTGCCTCGCCAGTGCACTGCTGGCTACAGTGAACCCACGTTCTCCACTCTAAAATAATTCGACGACAGTGCGCTGCTGTCTAACCATTCCTTTAGCTATATCCGTAAAATTCATGAGCTTCTAAAGATTCAAACAAATTGACTAAAAATAAAGCCTAGGCATTCGTCATGTCAGTCTAAAACAAATGAGTTAACATGGAGGAATTAACTAAAGATGAAAGGAATACAAACATTCAAGTATCTATTTTATATGCATTTCTAGGGTTGAGGGAAAATCTCAAATCAATCTACTTCGAGATTCGTATGCAGTTAACAGAATCAGAAAATTTAAACTAATTCCTTACAGCAAAAGAGAATTTAAAACAGGTAATTCTAATTCATGATATAAAATTTATATCTAGATAGAGCAAAAGAAAACTGAACAGGTTATCAAGATGAAGGCCTAACTAACCAAGCGAATAGTGGATCCACCTTGGATCACATTGTCATTTCAAAAGCAATAGTGTATCTATAGAGATCTAGCAAGTTATCTAATTTACGTGGCCCATCTAATAATCTTAACTACCCAACGGCCAATTTGAACAAGGGACTCCTAGTCCTAGTCATTATCTTAAATCATTTTAATCCTAGTTTATGAATGAGCATTTTCTGGTCGCAGGCTCGCAATAGTACGACTAACGTACCATCACGAGTTCGCAATATTCTGTAAAAACTGACCTGCATGGGCCACCACAAAAACTTGTCACGACCCGCACCCGCTTTTCCGGATACGAGACGTGTCCAAGCCAGCCTACGCCGTAGAGTCGACGGTAGAACGCTGTCAAGCCCACAAGAATAAATGCTCAAAAATATAATATTTGCTGCTCATTCACATTTCTAATTTATTACAACAGTTACAACATTTATATTTAAAAGAAATACAGGATTTTACAATTAATGAAATTGATACATCTGTTATCTATTTCTAGGTTTGACTTCAGCATACCCAAGCCTTTCCAATGCTAACAGTGATCGCGGCTAAACCTGAAAAATGTTGGTTTCCAGTCAGGAATGGAACAAGTACACAAACCGACGACAATGCAAAACACAATAGAATTAACAAGACATGAAAATAGCATATGGAATATGAAAGCTAGTAAGAAGACTGATGACATAGCACGATAGAGAAATAAACAAGGAAAAACTAATAAAAGACATCTATCTAGGTGGTGTGAAATATTCTTTTCGACATGTGAATGGCTAGGGGGTAAATACAGCTCACTGCACGTATCGTGTGCAGCTGCTATCATTCACGAAAGACACGGGAGATAGTTCTGGGTAGTCCACATGTCTACTAAGATATTTCTCCTCCCGACTACTCCGTGTGACGAGCGTGTCAACAAGCAGCAAGATATATTTATGAACATGAAATGTATCAACTACTATGAATCGAAAAGCAATCAGAAAGTGCACTTGCCTGAGGTCCTTAGCTGGAGAAACCAAAATACCATACCACTCAATGAGCCACAATCAGTCACAACATATAGAAGTCTCCGGATGCTGAAATAAATAGTACCAACGTTCTCAGAATAGTCAAATTAGCTAGGATTGCCTATCCTTAAGTCCAATTCTGGACACAGGAGCAAAACGATAATTTCGGGCAAAAACGATGTCCGCCGTTGGACCCGCTTTGCACCAAAATGCGTGCCAGAGTCAATGGTCTCTAAAGTCGTCAAACAACATGTCAACAGATCCAGTATTTTGATACGAACCCAACCGTATGTCCAGAGTTGGAATCCGGCGGGCCGTGCACAAAATCACCCGTTGAGTCGGACCGGAGGGCCCCGCGATACGGCGATTTTATCAACTGTCTCAGAATCGGACCAAACTTGGCATACAGGACCAAAAAAATGATACGGTTCTGTTTGCATAAGTTTTGTCTCGATCTGACGAGCGTGCACAAAGTAATTGGAGAATTTGTAAAGTGCACGATACGGTAAATTTCGACGGATACGTATCAAATTCGTCGCGCACACGCGACCAATTTGAATTCTGTCAAAGACCACACGACCACGAAGTCGTTACGCAGCTTTTGATGCCTTCGGTCCGCAACCACGTCGCCCAGTTTGGCGGGACGCACGTCGTGTGGAACAATTTTCTAATATTTTATCGGTTTAAAGACTGGTTTTTCGTAAACTTCGGGACTATTTTAATCAGTAATTAACTACAGAATGTATGCAACCAATTCCTGGGTTTTAATCTCGGTTATAAAGACTATAAATGTGTTCAAGTAGATTTTGAAAATACTGCCTATCGAGTCCTATTTGTGTCTTCCAAGTTGGGTCGAGAACCTGCCTCATACTCTGTTTTGAAACAGATTTTTCCGCGAGGTTTGTGTTTATTTTCCGATCGACCCAGCGCACCTTATTTAAATCTATCTGAAGACAAATGATGTGGTATAGATTAGGTTTATACCTGTGCGATCGTTTCGAGAAACGATCAACTGTGGAGGGAGAAAACGAGGCACAAAATAGGGCGATCGCTGCACCGTTGCTTCTGTCGCTGTTCCGTATTCAGCGCCCGTGTGCGCGAGTTAGCGCGCCTGGCCGGCCGACGGCAGCTCGCGGCGGCGGCGGGCAGCGCGTCTAGGGTCGCCGTCGAGGTCAGGGTCGAGTGGTCACTGCGTTTGTGGAGTTTTTAGGGTTTCGACTCTCGACATCTCTCGCGTATCTATATAGCAATGGGTCGGGTTTCTAATACGTTCCTGCTGTTGGGGAAATTGCTTGCAATTCTCTTGTGGGGTCAGCTATACAAACTGGTGAATGGTTTGGGCTTCTCGGGCTGAGGTGAATGGCTATGGGGGTTTGTGATGCACAGCATTCGGTTGTTTTCTTGACCCACTGTTCCCGCAACAGTATTGATGTTATATATATATTTATTTTATCTACTTATTCGAATATATATATATATATATATATATATATATATATATATATATATATATATATATATATATATATATCTTTATATAAACAATTACATATGTATATTCACTATAAATTCTAAATATATTTATAAAAATCGTAGAAAATTCCCAAAATATTTCTAAAATATTTTATACGATTTTACCTAATATGTTTATAACAAGGCTAGTAGATAAAGTATTAAATAAGAGATAAAGCCAATAATTAATAGAAATACTAAAATTTTATATAAAAATGGAATAATAATAGTAATAATAAATTTTTTGAACCCTGTATAACAAAACTAAATTGTAATCCTATAAATCTACAAGCTCAATATTTATATATACATTTTATAAAACCTAGACACACACTTTCATACTTATGCAGACTTTAATATATTTTCCTAGTAAGAACCAAAAAACTTATAGTTTATAATTATCCATAAATAAATTTAACTAAATAATATTTACCTAAATCCTAAAAAATCACCATTTAATTCAATAAATAAATAAAATATAATTCGAAATTCCTGGAAGAGGGGTTACATTAGATGCCTGTTTTAGGTTTCCTTTTATTGTTCTGATACTTCTTTCTGTTCAGTGGTTAATCGAGTTTAATTAAGTCAAGTTGGTTAATTCATGATTTAATTTAATGATGTTAATATACTAGCATGTGTGTTATACTAGGTTTTTGCCCCTGTGTTACTTGTATTGATAGTTAGGTTGTTGTATGGGATTTTCGAATTGGCTTGGGTCTGAACCTGAGGATTGAAAACAGCATATATATGACTGTGTGTTCACTGGTTGAAAACTGAGATTGCCACACTCCTTCACACATTGCTACCTGTTTGACACCTTCACACTTGACACCAAGAGGACACGAGACACCCACCCCCTTGTGACACATTGTTCACACTTTTCCTTTTTCCAATTTTAGGTTGTTGAGTGTATAGGTTTGATTTGGTTTGTTCATTAGGTTTTAAGTTATTTATTTCTAAGGATTTCAGTAGGTTGATTTAGTTGACATTTTGATGTTGGATTTCATACTTTTTCTGAGAGTTGATGTTAATATAATTCCCAGGTTACTGTAATCCCAGGTTTTGGTTTGTTGTGCACTGAAAACTCATTCTCAGTTTTATTCACATTTGTGAATATATGTTCTCAGTTGGTTTAAGCCTGAGAACTCAAATGAAACTGAGAATTATTCCCCTCTTGTAAAACTAAGATTTCCTTTTTCACTCAAACATGAGAACTTGGTTTGTGATATAGCACATATACACACACCCACACATTTCAAATTCTGAACATTCACTGAATTCTCCATATTACACACACACACAATTTTGACATATACACATACACCCATTCACTGTTGAAAATCTGAGAATAAGTCCATACATCTATGCACTATTAAACTGTTAAATCTGAATTTCCCTTCATACACTGTTTTCTGAGAATTGAACACATTGATTTCTATGCATTGTACAATGTGTGTTCACTGTACTAAATTGAGAATGGCATTGACCCTTACCTTCATTGTAATGCACTCACTCTTGACTGAACTTGGGGTATGGGAGAGTATAAATAGTCATGTGAACAATTCCAAAGTAGTATAACCATGTGCGCCTCTTTAGTATATTCATGTGCAATTCCAGCCGTTCACATGTCGACTTTGTACTCTACATCACTACTCACTGATAGTTTACTTATAGTCGATATTTTCATTACAGTTCTCTCTTTTACATCATGTACATTCTTTCAGTTTCATGTATCGTACTCTCTTGCATGTTTATATTTTCTAACCTATTATGATCTATGCGAGATGTATTGTGCTCGCTCCCGTCCTGACTGGACCTGTTGAAAATTTTATAGAGGATGATGAGGAACCCTGCACCCCTTACTATGGAGCTTGCCTAGATGACACTCGCGACCTAGACCCCTGGGGAGGTTCAGGCAGCTGCTGAGGATGATACTCATGCATCGTGTAAATAGTCTAGACTGTTCTTCTTTCATGTTAGTTGTTGTCTTTGATTTCAGAGTTGTATATTTATGGAGATGTTGAGACTGGTATTGTTAACTTTGATTTATTTCACTTCTGTTTGTATCACAGTTTTGAGGATTTCCTTATCTATTCCATCGTGCTATATTCTACCTCTAGATTGTGATGAGTTGTACCTTCTGTGATTGGCCTCCTTTTGGAGAGCATTTCATATTGTGTTAGTTATAGTTCATGACCTAGAACAGCGTTCTACTGCCGACACTGCGGCGTAGGCTGGGCGCTGTTACGTACTCGTACCCTCACAGTGGTTGCGGGCCGTGACACTAGCTATCCTGAAATGATGAAGTACCTAGTGAATGTACATCTTTAGGACAAGTAAAGCAACTTGGACTCATTCTCTCTCTCTCGAATGATCTTCATTCCAAGAATAGTCTTTACTATATCCAAATCGTTCATAGAAAAGGTCACATCCAGTTGGCACTTCAACTCCGCTATCCTAGTGATATATTGATCCATCAATAACGTATCATCCACAAAGAGCATAAAATGATGAATTCATCCTTGGCAGAATACTTCATAAACACACAATGTCCAAAGTCGTCCATGCATAACCATGCTCTCGCATAAATGACTAGAACTTCCTATACCACTGCCTCAGAGCCTACCTTGGACCATACAAACTCTTTTTCAACCGATATAATAAATATGACTTATCTTGCTCACAGAATCTCTCTGGCTGCTCCATGTATAATTTTTTCTTTAAATCACCGTAGAGGAATGTCGTCTTCACGTCCATCTTTCCAGACTCTAAGTCACAACTGACTGCTAATGGTAGGACAACCCGGATAGATGACAACTTGACTATTAAAGAAAATTTTCATCAAAATTCATGCCCTTTACTGACTGTAGCCGTTAATTACCAGCCTTATTTTGTGTCAAGGGCAAGTAGCATCTTCTGTTTGCTTTACACCGAACATCTATCGATTCTTCAAAGTCTTCTTGTCCTTTGCCAACTATACCATCTCATAAGTGGAGTTTACATATATAAAAATCTCCTCCTACATGGCCTTCAACCACTCATGTATGTATTCGTCTTCCATCGCCTCTACGAAGCTTTCAGGCCCTCCCTTGTTAGTAAGTAGCACATACTCATCTGGTGAGTACCTCGTGGATGGTCAAGGCTCACTTGTGCTCCTATTTAGTGGAGCCTCTGATGCTAGCTGTATACCAACTATCTCATTCCCTTCAGGAATTGGCTACTCAGCATGCTCATCCTCTTGAGGGTTACCCTAACCACCTTTAGTAAGCGGATAATCAAGGTTGGAATAATCTTCATGTACTAGCTCCCCCGTAAATGAATTCTCTACAGTATCTTCTAAAAGTAGCTCGAAGCATGATGACTCTAACTCAAGTAATTCCTTAGCTTCAAAAGGCATCTCGGAATCCTAAGTGTTGTTTATAGTCTGATCTTCGACAAATACTACATCCATGCTTCTATAGGATATATATATATATATATATATATATATATATATATATATATATATATATATACACAGACACCTCGAGTTGGGCAGAAGAGGTGGAACGGAAGGAGGAAGAGCATAGCGGCACTATACCTAAGCCTGACCTTTCGTCGCAGAATAGTTTTCTAGGACCCGGTCTGGGCAACGTAGTCTTCTAGGACCTGGTCCGGACGATGTCACTAACTCCAGGCACATTGCAAAGACTCGAAGAACCAAGAATCCAGCTAGAGTGACTCCGCAACACCTCTGAATCTAATGTTGTCTTCCTATAAACGTGCTAAAGCTCTTGTGAAAGTGTTATCACAAGTTTAATATCGTTTTATCGGCACCTATTTATTTTGGACTTTTGATTTAGCAACTAATAGCTTTGATGACGATGTAATCCCTCAAGCTTTCCTGGGCTCCAGGCAATAATAGTTTAAGTTTTTGATTATATATATATATATATATATATATATATATATATATATATATTTTAATAATATATATATATATATATATATATATATATATATAAATATATATATATATATATATATATATATATTTTTATAATATATATATATTTATATATATATATATATATATATATATATATATATTATTAAAATATATATATATATATATATATATATATATATATATATATATATTTTTTTTTTTTAACAGAAGAAAATTTTATTGATAAAAGGAAAGCTCAAAACGAGCGTTACAGGCGGTACAAGAGTCGAGAAACACAAAACTCGCTCTGGTAAACAAGGTTTCAGTAATAAAAGGCTGTTAAACTAGGACGGAATGAGCGGGTGTGGGCGCTGGGCCCTAGGAAATATTTTTTTTTTTTTTTTTTTTTTTAATCCAAAATATGACAGAAGATTCAAATTTTGAAAATAAAATGGGGGGGTGGGAAAAAGCACGTCCCACGAGGGAACGGCGCGTGTCCTGAAGCGTGGAGGGTGGGTGCGGGGCCCGAGAAGGTGGGCGCGGGACACAAGGAGGAGGCGCGGAGCCCGGAGCGCGGCGCAGAGCGCGAGGGGGCGGGCGGAGCGAGGGTCCTCAAGCCCCCCGCCGGCGAGACGCACGGGGCGGGAGGCGAGGGCGGAGGGGCTAGTCGCGGCGGCGGAACAGCCGGCGGAGACGCGACTCCGGGAAGGCCGGTCCCAGGAGGAAGAGGAGGAAAGCCCGGCGGCTGGGTAGGCCGGATCTAGGAGGAGGAGAGGGGGGCCGGCGGAGAAGGGGAGAGGGGAGCCGGGCGGCAGGGAAGGCCGGATGCAGGAGGGGGAGGGGGAAGGCCGGCGGGGAAGAGCCGGGGACGGTGCGGCGAGAGCCGGGGACGTCGCCGCAGAGGGGCGAGAGCCGGGGACGTCGCCGCTGCAGTCGCGGGGTCGAGCACGGAGGGCGGAGGAGCCAGCCCGGAGGAGAGAAGCGGAGGGGGCCAGTGGAGGCCGACGGGGGATCTGACTGAGGGGGAAGGGGGGGGGAGGAGGCGAGGGAGGCCGGGGAGGGACGCCAGCGGTCGCCGGGGGCCGAACCGGGCGGTGCCTACCGCCGGTGAGCGGGAGACTCCGTCAAGTGGCGGAGGGAGCGCCGGAGGGCGGCGCTGATGGGGGGGAGAGTACCAAAGGGGGTGGTCGACGGGAGCGAAGCCGCTGGGGGTGCTCCCGGGGGAGCTCACCACTCGCAAGGGGGGGGTGGCAGGGAACTCCTGAGGGGAGAAGAGAGAGCCTGCCGCGCCGGAGCCGCCGGATGGGGAGGCGGCCGCTGGGATCCGCAAGGAGGACCCAGGCGAGGGAAGCGGGGGCCACTGCAGGGGCGAGGCGAACGCCGGAACGAGGAGCGATCCAGGCCGATCAGCGGGCGGCGGAGGCAGGGGGTCTCCACCGGGGGGAGGTGAGGAGGCTGGCGCCGGGGACCAGCCCAGGGAGGCTGGCGCTGCCGTGGAAGGGGACGGCTCGGCGAGGGGAACGGCGTGGGGCGCCGGAGCAGGCGGAGGGGGACCAGGGCCGCCGGAGGGGGCGGGCCCATCGCGCGCGGGAGGCCATGGCCGGGCAGGCGCTGCCGTGGAGGACGGAGCAGCGGGGGGCGCCGGCGAGGAAGGGGATGAGGATGTAACAGGCGGGGAAGCGTCCGGCGGGGGGCTGCTCCTAGCCCGGTTGCGCCGGGACCGTCGTCGCCGCCGTGGAAGGGTGGAGCCCTGAGGGGAAGGTCCGGCGAGGGGGGGGGAGTGGAAGAAAACCACGGTGGCGAGGGCCAGGCAGGGGCCGGCCATCCAAGGGAGGGGGGGTGTCCACCGAGGGGAGCGAAGAACTGCAGCGGCGCCGCCGGGCACGGCAGGCCGACCGGCCAGCCTAGCCACAGAATCCCGGCGGGCGGCGGAGTCGCCAAGATCGGAGAGAAACCCGCTCGCTTCCCCAAGCGCGGAGAGAAACCCATGCTAATATGTATCTATATATATATATATATATCATATATATATATATATATATATATATATATATATATATATATATATATATATATATATATATATATATATATATATATATATATATATATATATTTTATATATATATTATTATATATATAAAAAATATATATTATATTATTATATATATAAATAATATGTATAGTATATATATATATATATATATATATATATATATATATATATATATATATATTTTTGTATTTATATATATATATATATATATATATATATATATATATATATATATATATATTTATTTATTTATTTATTTATTTATTTATTTATTTATTTATTTATTTATTTATAGATTTCTTTTATATTTTCTTATAGTTTAAAGGATCATTAGGATTTATTTTCACAAAATAAAACAAAAGAACTGAACAAACGCCAGCAGTACTGTTCCCCCACCCCTTCCCCGAGCCCATATAGCTTCACCCGTAGGGGATTCCAAATCACCAAATCAAATAAATTTTGAATCAAATCAATCCAAATAAATTCCTAATAAAAGATTAACCCTATCCTCTATTAATTAGGACCAAATCTAATCCAAATCCAATCAAACATCTGTGTTAAATTTCCCTAGAAATAATCAAATTGAGTTTAAATTGGTGAAATACCAATTGAATCCTAAATTCTACTCGATACCTAGTTCATAGACTTCACCAAGGATTAACACACGTTACTGACATTCCCTTGAGCCACATCGGTTATAGCCATGCGCGACGTCGGAGAAGTCATTGGCGACCACCCAGAACAGGGGCATTATTTTGACAGCAAGCCAAGAGGTACCCCTTCTTCGAGTAATTTCTTTCCTTCTTTTAGATCAAAAATTTGATTTGTTTAATCTCATGGATAGACAACCAAAGTAAATATATCTTATGTAAACTAGTTCAGGTTGAATTGGATTGGGTTCGACAGGAAATCAAATCGAAATCGAGAAAGTAGTACAAAATCTTGAATATAAAAAACCGTCCAAAAATTGCCCTAATGCACCGTTAGAAAGGTAAAATTTGGGTAGAATAGTTATAAATTTCAAAGGCTAACACAAGGGACTTGTAGCTAACGTAACCAGCATCAAAACGACATTTTTATTTTTTATTATCACCCATTAATTGTTGAGAAAAATCAAGTTGAAAATCATTGACAAATAGATTTTGAAAGTTTGAAAAACTCTGATACGGGATTCGTCTCGAGAAACTGGATGACTTTGTCATAAACCAGTTGCATCAAAAGGTGCATATAGACTTCATGGACGTGTGAACTTTAATAGAACTCGAATTGGTTGCTTGTGTGCAACGAATTCAGTATGTACCCATCAAAAATCACCATATCAACAATTTTGCAAATTATCCAATTACTTCATGTACGCTCGTCATTTCGTAATAAGACTTATACTATTGGACTCGCAACACTCGACTTGTACGATGACTAAAGTCTCGTCCGGATCTGAGATAGTTGACTGGATCACCGTTTTGTAGGCCTCGCAATCCAATTCAATTGATATTTTTGTGATCGGCTCACCGGAATCCAAATTTGGACATACCGTTTATTTTTATCGTAAAACTTGTCTTATATACATATAGTTTGTTGACTTCAAAAACCATTAGATTTGACATATTTTTCAGTACAAAGCGGGCCCAACGACGAATATCATTTTAACCCAAAATTATCCTTTTGCTCATGTGTCCAAATTGGACTTATGGATAGTCTTTTTAAGTTTTCTCACTTATTTCATAAACGTTGGTGATATTTATTTCAGCATCCGGAGATATTTGCAGAAGTTTCAGTTTTGTTGCTACTATTGCCTTCGCGAGTTCACCTACTAGACGACGTCAATTCCTCACACCACCCCCAGACAAGTATACCTAGTCATAATTTTTGATTTTGTACATTTATTTCAGCATATTTCATTTATGTTTTTATTTCTTTATTTTCTTATTTCATTATAACTGTGCGTCCAAGTCAAACTTGGGTGGTGCAAGCGACTGAGTTAGTCGTTTACGTTGTTTGTAATTATTTTATGCATGTTGATCTAGTTTTAGCGGACTACCCTACGAGTGTGAGGTATTTTTATCTCTCCTTCGGCCTTAGCGCATGTGTTCCACGAGGTGAGTGAGATCCATATTGGACACGGACTCGCGTATTCGACTAGCCATCTATACGTTTGGGACGTGCGACGGATAGGAGCTGACTGTTATTACTGTGTCGAGTTAGAAGCTGTAGCAGCTGCCAACTGGACATGTTGTGGATACGACTTGGAACATTGGAGGGAGGGAACTAGGCATAGGAGCTACTATTTACTTTTATGCACTTGTCGGCCGATAGTACTCGGATGAGTGCTACGTGTGGCCACCCTATCGTGGTTCCCATCCGTGGAACGTTGTCCTCAAAGTGCATTTCACATAGACGGTCAGGAAATCCAATTGTGTTGTATATTGCATATTCAGTTTTTATGGCATGTTAAATATATATATCTTGTTACGTTGCTCTGAGGACCCGGTGATCTCTCCAGGTGTAGACAATCACCCACAGGAG
Source organism: Iris pallida (assembly GCA_029216955.1). Taxonomy (NCBI): domain Eukaryota; kingdom Viridiplantae; phylum Streptophyta; class Magnoliopsida; order Asparagales; family Iridaceae; genus Iris; species Iris pallida. The sequence continues at coordinate 12,541,576 of JANAVB010005797.1, read as the reverse complement.
TATGGTCCAGGACCAGGTTTATCTTTTTTTCGATGAGGTCTTGCCCTATGATGATATTTAATACTTATACTTGATGGATATTTAATTGCTGCTGTTTATTTGTTTACTTCGGAGGTCGGACTCCATTATCTCTATTTGATATAGTCGATTGGTAGTGGATTTTTCTTCATCAAACTATTTAATTTTATTTGACTTTCCGTACTTGACTATTTGGAACATTGATTTGTTATTCTTTTCTTCTATTGTGGATGAGATTTAATATTGCATGTGACTTATTATTATGAGCTGGAGCTCTTATATTACAGCTTATATGTGCATATGAGAATTTCATATATTGGAGTAGTCTTCATATACGTAAAACTAGCGTGTATAAATATTCCTTTGTCCTACGTACATTGGGACTAGGCATTACAAGCAATCCCCTTACATTTACTTTATGTTTACAGTATAGTAGTATCCAGCTATCGAGGACGAAAAGAAAGATATAGAGCAGATTTCTTATGCTTCAGTAGAAAGTCTCAGGTATACTATGGTGTATACAAGGACAGATACTGCTCACACAATTGGATTGGTTAGCAGGTACCTTTCTAATCTAGCAAGGGTACATTGGAGTACGGTCCAGTGGATTTACGATACCTTCAGGGCACTACTGATTGGAAGCTTTTATTTGGTGATGACGAGTCGTAGGTGGTTAGTTATACTCATGACGCTGATATGATTGGAAATGTGGAACCAAAGAGATCAACTTCGGGCTATATTATGATGTTTGCTGGTGGAGCAGAGTAGTAGTTTCGATTGTATAAGTGTGTTGCCTTGTCTACAACAAAGGCATTCTTCGCAATGACGGAGGCTTGCAAGCGGTTATTGTGAATGAAGAAGTTTTTATCAGAATTGGGCTTAAGCAAGAGTAATATGATTTGTTTTTTATAGCCAAAGTACAACCTATCTTGGAAAAACCCTATGTTTCATAGTCGATTCAAGCATATTGTAACTCGGTATCGTAGGATAAGAAATGTGCCTAAGGCGAATGACGTATCACTTGAGAAGGTTCACATGGAGGACAATGGAGCAGATATTCTCACGAAGGTTCTACCAAGAGAAAAGTTTGAGTATTACAGCAGGATCGACGGTATGACGAGCTCATCCACCTAGTTGGGAAGGGAAAGGTGTTGGAGTTAGGTGGGGTTCCCAAACTATACGGATAATACCCCAGAGTACGACGAGCATTGTCATACCTGATCCCATAAGATCGTTCGTCCTCACTCTGATCTCTGTGTAACCGATTATTCTCGCTTGGGAATGATACCGCACAAGCCTAAGTTGTACTTGCATAAGGCCAGAACCTGCACAATGATAAAATAGACAAGGTAGACAACAACACAGTGAAACATATATACAGAAATTGAAGCAGCGGACACATTGCAGAATATAGAATTGAACAGAATGATACATAAACAATTTCTCTTTATTGATATATTTTTTAAATAGATTACAAAGCTATCATTATCTTTCTAATACATGCCATACTTGGCTTACAATCTCTTATGATGTCTTTTTGAAACAGATTACAAAGCTCTTATTGTTTTTGTGATACATTCCATACTTGGCTTAAAATCTCTCATTAAACTATACGATTACAATCATTCTGTTCCATACATTACATCCCTTTAATATAGAGTCACCTCTTTTGCATATTTATCTTCTAATTTTTGGCTCCTAATGATGAGGCTCTGGCTATCGCTTCGGACTTTCCATCTTGATGCATCTTGTACCTGAGTGCAAACTGGTGGAGGGTCAGTATATCAACGTATTGGTGATAGAATAATGGCTACACCATCTAAAATGATCACTAAGTAATTTAGTGAGAAAACATTTATGTGATAATATCTTGCTACTTTTACCTATGTTCATTTTATGCAGTAGAGAGTCAGATTACATCCTTTTGAAAACATTTTCGACAAACACGGTTCATTTCTATTCATTCCAGACATTCAAGGGACCATTCTGTTCATGCACGATAACTACTCACTTAATGTGAAGTGCGCAACGTGTTTCATGAACGATGTTCATTTTATTTAGTAGTAGCATTTCTTAAAGTCAATTCTAAGCACAATAGCACTTCACTTCTTTTATCGGGACATAACATTTTTTGTACCGATTATTTTATAAAAGAAATTCATGATTAGAAAACTTAAGCAATAGATACATCACTTTTCAGTGATTTTTACTATAGTCGACGGTTCATCCCTGCACAAGACAAGGATTAGAAATAAACAACATATATGCATACAATTTTACCTGTTCGCCTCTACATTGTTAGGATCTTAACAAAAAATTTATCGACACATAAAAGCTCGATTGGCAGCTGTGACTCAAGGCTCAGCTCTGCACTAATAAATATGTATACCAGTAGTTGTGACTCTCCGGTCAAGCTCGGCACTGATATACACACATACTAGCAGCTGTGGTGTCACGACCCGCACCCTAGAGTAAGGGCACAAGAAGTGGGTACGTCCAGCCTACGCCGCAGTGTCGGCGGTAGAACGCTGTCCTAGGTCAATCATCTAACAATATAAAGTACTTGTACAGTTTATACTCTCCGAATGGAGGTGACAACAGAAACAAACTCAATCACATCTAGGTAGAGAAATGGAAGATAGATAGATAGACAGATGGTAACTCAAAAGAACCATAGCATAGATGAAATAAGACTAAGTGTCTAAGATACATAACATCCAGAATGTCAACTCATAATACAATAAGTCTAAGAGTCTATACATCTCCACATCTCAAAATACAACTCAGAATGTGAGACAAAATGTACATATAGAAAAGACTGCCTAGGCTAAACTGGTCTAGACTACTGGAACAACATCCTCAGCTGCAGGTGGATCCTGCTGAGGGTCCACAACATAAGTATCATCTAGTCCTGCTCCATAATAGGTAGACACCAGGGCCTCCTCCTCATCCTTTGTAATATTTTCAACAGGTCCAATCAGGACGGGAACGAGCACAATACATCTCACGCAGTGCATAGAGTGATAGGAGATATAAAGCATGTAATAGAGTAAAATACAGGAACTGCTGAAGGAAGATACATGTAGCAAAAGAGATAGCTGTAAAGGAAATATCTACTGTATATAGAGAACTAGCAGTGTCTAGTGAGTCAGAGTAAAATATAGACATGTGAAATAGCATAGGAGATTCATGACTACAGCTAGAAGTGATTCATGACTACAGCTACTGGGGTAATATCCACATGACTATTTCCACTCCCCCATCCCTAATCAATACACGAGGATCCATTCAGGTTATGTTAAGATTCGTGATAAGCCCATAATTGGGTGATACGTGAGTGATTCATGAAGATTCATGGAGGCTCGGTGATCATGAGAGTACATGAGTCACTAGCTGATACATGAAGATACATGAAAATAGAAGCATGAGATACATGATGTAAGTGAAACACACATGACAAAAGTACCTGATGCTCCCGAGGGGGATAACATCTCATAAAAAGATCCATATAGTACCAATCTGTGATAACAATCGTGTCAGCATCAAGTAAAGTAAGCTAGAGCAAGAATATAAATCCTGGCAAATATGAAACGGTCAGAGAATGTACTCGCCTGATAACTGAATGTCTGAAGAAGATATACTGTCTGAGGAGAGGTGTATGGCTCCTAATCAGAGCAATACAAGTCACAATGTATCCACAATGGTAAAAATAAAGTATACAATGCATACTACATGATTCTAGGTCAATCTGGTCAAAGTCAACTCTTTGTCAACTCTAATAGTCAAACTAGGTCACAGGAAGTCATACTAGGTCACAGGAAATCAAACTAAGTCAAATAGAGTCAAACAAGGTCAAACAAGTCAAATACTAGTCAACATGATCAATCTGGGTCAAGTCTAGGTCAAACTCAGACCAACTAAGGTATTGGTCAAACAAAGACCAGTCAGTAAGGTAATTAGGTCAAACAAAGACCAGTCATTAAGGTAATTGGGTCAGACTAGTTAAACTAGTCATTTTAGGTTAATCCTAGTCAAATCTAGGTCAATTAGGTCAACTTTGACCTAAGGTTGACTTTGGTCAACCCTTAGTCAACAAGGGTCAATAAGTTGGGTTTTGGGCCATTAGGGCTAGCCCCAAACCATAGGCCAATAACCTTGGCCATAGGCCATAGTCATAGGTCATTGGTTATAGGTTTCTATACCACCTATAACTAGAAGTTATACATATATATATATATATATATATATATATATATATATATATATATATATATATATATATATATATATATATATATCTATATATATATATACTCTATCTACCCATATACCAAAATAGGATTTACTATATACTATACAACTCACATACACATATTTATATAACATCACTATAGGAAAACTAATACAAATATATATATATATCAATATGTATATATATATATACCTATATATATATAACTCATATATACTATATATATAGAGAGAGAGAGACAAAGGGAAAGAGAGAGACAGAATGAGAGAGAGAGTGAGGCAGTGAGAGAGAGGGGGACAAGATAGGTCAGGACAGGGGGGGGGATTTGTTCCCAGAAATCCTGGAACCAAACCAGGCCCAAACACACACACACAGAATACACATATACATACATATGTATATATATATACAACTACCTATTCACTCACCCAAATACCCTCAAATTTCACCCACACTCACACATACATATATACTATACATATACATACTAAAATACATTAATACAATGTATTAATTATAATAAAAATCGATTCAAAAATCGATTTTGCAAAAACTGAAAAATCCTAAAACCTGGAAATAATAGGCTGTGCACAGGAAACAGGGTAACTCGATTTTCGTGCACTAAATCGAGCTATGGCTCGCAACCATGGGTTGGTAACTGGAGCCCCACAGATACCCTAGTGTCCTAGGTGCCTGACACAGAGTATATACACGACACGACGTGTCCAACTCACTGGAAACCCAATCGGGTAAACACTGATACACTGTGCAATGTCACAGCGTCGTGCACGCGTGCACTTAGCTCTAGGACACGACACACGTGTCTAGAAGTCTCGTGCACGTGTGGGCAGGTTCGCCTAGGGTTGGTCTAGGGTTTAGGTAGCCTGTCTCGTGTCCACGTGTCCTCAGGACACGGCACGAACTCTATATCAGTCGAAGAAAATCGACTAACACTCAGTGTTCTGCACCGCATCGTGCATGGGTTCTCGTGTCTCGTGGACACGACACGAGCCACGTGGGGCCTCATGGTCATATCCACGTGTAGCCCACATGATGGGCTACACACTCGTGCAAACACGAGGTGTCAAAGTGTCGTGTCCGCGCGATACGAGACGCGCGAAGTGGACTCTGTGCGTGCGTGCACTGTCAGTGCACGACCAGTGCACGTGTCCTCGTGTCCTCGATACGACACGAGGTGTCCTGAAAGTTTAGGGGTGTGTGCGCAGACACAGCCCCCTTGTGTCCACCAATTTTGGTGTGTCCTAGTGGCCTGTGTAGTGAGAACTAAGGGGGTGGCAGCAGGGGATTTTCTGTGACAGTGAGCAGTGCAAATCCGTGAGCTCGTGTCCGATTTGGACACGAACATGACACAGTCTTGTGTTCAGTCCAGTGGGGTTGTGACCTAGGTGTCTAGGGCTACCCAAAAACATATTTTGTTTCACATAATAACAAGGTTTAATCCTAAGTGGCATTTCACCAAACATAGGTTTTCAAACATGGATACGTGTCCGATACGGACACCAAACCGACTCTAACCTTCACCAAATTTTACTCACAGTACCCTAGTACCTAGATGCATGCATACATGAAGAGAAATCAGAGTTTTAACTAAGTTTAAGAGCATTTACCTATTGATGCAATTTCCAAGGAAAACTCAATAAGAGGGGGGGTGTCCTATCCACTTGTTGGTGTCCAAGTCCTTGTGTCCAGCTTGCTAGCCTCCTTTAGCACCCTCTAGGTTGTAGGAACCCAATGCAAAAGACTAGGGTGAATTTGGATCAATATAGCTCAAGTTATGTAGGTTTGAAGAGAAATGGAATTTCTAGGAATTAAATTCATGTAAATCATTCATGAATTAATTCAATGGGATTTTATAGGTTTGTGGGCTGCCAAAGGGGGGTCCTTGGCTGCCATGGGGGGGTAGGGGAGGTGTCCTTGGCTTTCTTCTAGGCTAAGGCTTGGACTTGTGTAAAGGGGTTGGATATTTTGAGTGTTTTTGGTAAAATATCTAAAAAGTAATATCTAGATATTTAACCCACTTTATCCTATGACTAAATCTATCCCCTTATCATTCTAGGTTAGTAACTAACCTCTAGATTAGTGCTAAACTAGGTTAGAAGCTAACATGACACTAATCAACTAATTAAATAATAATAAATCACATAATCCAAATAATTCCAAATAATTCCTAGAAAATTACCAAAATACCCTTTAGGCCAAAAAGCCCTAATTTGATGTTCTAAACCTATGGCTAGGCTCACATGATCATGGTTAGTCTCTAGGTTATGAAATCTCTAGGATTTACACTAGGGTTATACTAACAAAGTCACAAAGTCATAAGTCATGACTTAGAAAATGGTTTAACTTAACTAAAATCACCAGAAAATCATACCATGACTAAAATACCACTAATAAATAATAAAAATAATAAATTTTCAAAAATACTCTAAATTCTGAAAACAAGGTGTTACAAGTCTACCCACCTTAAAATAATTTCGTCCTCGAAATTTAGATGGTCGCACTCCTCCTAGGTCAAACCTCCAACAATCAGGGACGAAGCCACTACCTAGGCAACATACAAGGTCAACAAGCAAAATATGGGTAGTAGACCTATACTGGGTCATATCCAAAAATTGGTTGGCAGTCTTAGGTCATAGGGTGTCCTTAAATCAAATCGGAGCCAAAAGTAACTCCATGGGGTAAATCAGGATGGAGCCTCGGGTCAGGAAAATCGTACTAAGCAAATGAGCACATGATGGTATGCCTGAGTGGGACACTAAGGTCATGGGTGTAGTATGTCATGTCTAGGTCATGTACGTGAAATCAGTTTTGAGAAAACAACTAGTCTTGTGCTCCAAATTTAAAAGTCACGGTAATGTGCCTACGATGATCACAATTTAGAGTGGGAAAGGTCTATGGCCTAAATTGAACCAAAAATCGTGATGAAATAGTGGTACCAGGGGAACAGGTTAAATGGAACAGTCTGCGGTCTCATCTAGGTGCACTAGTCATTCTAGATCAATACTGTCCTATGGTATCAAAACGTTCAAGCAATCTAAGGTGTCCTAATTGGGAAGGTAAGGGAACAACAATCATTAAGGTTATAGGGTCGTCTACCATCCTATATGAAAATGGGTTATTAACAAGTGAGAAATCATTAAAGTTACCATTCCATAAAAAGAAAATTGAAAATTTAGGTACAAACAATCACAAATAGATTTTAGTCTTGACACGATCTAAGTTGATCAATTTCAGGATAAATCGAGATTGGGCAAGATGGGAAATCAATGAAATCAAGTATGAGCACGAACATCCAATGATGAAGATCCAGGTCATGATTAAATTTAATCCAACTGGATATGAATACGAGGTTCATAGGTGATAAAAATAATTCTAAGGAGAATTGTCAAGGCTGTTGTGGATAAGATTCTAGGGTAAGTTTAACTGTGTCTCTATCCACGTAGATTAATATATGAAAAAGCGAACCAAAATGCAATAGGTTGATCAGACCATCATGCGCCGGTTCTGATTAGATAATATATTAGTGGGTGTACACCCAATAAAATATACCATGATCAAGCTCGAAAAGGATAAGCTTGTAAAACTTAAGGATAAATTTATAGCATAAGATATAAGTAAGGGTGGAATGATGAAAGAAGAGACATAGTCCAAGATTCTTAACCAATCGGGTCAAGCATTCAAGGTAAGGTACAAGGTTAAGTATTTGAGGGTTCAAGTAGAACACCATCACATGCCAGGTCGAAAGGATTGAGCCAAGGTGGATCTCTAATTGAAATAAGAACCAATTTGGTATCATGGTAGAGGTTATGGTTTAGCCATTTGACCAGAAAATCATGTCAAGGAAATAGAGTACAAGGAGACGGATTTTAGTGGAACATGGAATACCTACATGAAGGTGGCTAGTCTAGATCTTACATATGAAGTTTGTTGGGAGGTAACAGCTAGTATTATACTCTGAATATCTAAGTCACGGTAAAGGACGTCCACTGATCTAGAATAGAAAGTGGGAGTTCTAGACGTGACAAATTGATGCAAAAATTGAAGAAGATCAAATTAACTCATGAAATAAAATTAATCAAAAATCTAGTAAATAATTTAGGAACACAGTCCTAGGGATAGATAGGCTACTAGATGAATATAGTTAGGGTTCGATCAATCAAGGGTCAAGGTTAGAAGGTCTCAATAAAGTCTTGATTTGAGGAAATGTCGAGTAAGTCAGGTTTGGGTTACAGTCACATAGATTGGTAGAAAGAGTTTAAGCAAGGTGCAAAATAGAGAGGACAGTTCATTTCAATGAAAGGCAATTAGCAAGAGGATTAGATGGCAAGAAACAGGTAAGAGTTTCTCATAATTGTGATTGAGTACCCTAAAAAAATAAAAGATATTAATCTAACACTAAGAAATTAAAATCAACAACTACAAAAAATTTTAAAATCATCAACTAATACCAGGATTCAAAGTTCTACAGTGAATCCTCCAAAATCAAATTCAATCAAGGGAAAAGGAGTTTAAATCGAAATTTCAAATGAGATTCTCAAGGGTCATCCCAGGAATCTCTCAAAGTATCCTAGCAGTGATTGAGTATCCACTCTCTCTAAGCCTATTCCTCAAATCCTATCGCAGGCTGTAGTGATACTCTAGTTCGAATACCACTACATAAACTCGAGACCTGCATGGGCCACCACTAAAAACGTGTCACGACCCGCACCCTAGAGTAAGGGCACAAAAAGTGGGTACGTCCAGCCTACGCCGCAGTGTCGGCGGTAGAACGCTGTCCTAGGTCAATCATCTAACAATATAAAGTACCTGTACAGTTTATACTCTCCGAATGGAGGTGACAACAGAAACAAACTCAATCACATCTAGGTAGAGAAATGGAAGATAGATAGATAGACAGATGGTAACTCAAAAGAACCATAGCATAGATGAAATAAGACTAAGTGTCTAAGATACATAACATCCAGAATGTCAACTCATAATACAATAAGTCTAAGAGTCTATACATCTCCACATCTCAAAATACAACTCAGAATGTGAGACAAAATGTACATATAGAAAAGACTGCCTAGGCTAAACTGGTCGAGACTACTGGAACAACATCCTCAGCTGCAGGTGAATCCTGCTGAGGGTCCACAACATAAGTATCATCTAGTCCTGCTCCATAATAGGTAGACACCAGGGCCTCCTCCTCATCCTCTGTAATATTTTCAACAGGTCCAATCAGGACGGGAACGAGCACAATACATCTCACGCAGTGCATAGAGTGATAGGAGATATAAAGCATACAATAGAGTAAAATACAGGAACTACTGAAGGAAGATACATGTAGCAAAAGAGATAGCTGTAAAGGAAATATCTACTGTATATAGAGAACTAGCAGTGTCTAGTGAGTCAGAGTAAAATATAGACATGTGAAATAGCATAGGAGATTCATGACTACAGCTAGAAGTGATTCATGACTACAGCTACTGGGGTAATATCCACATGACTATTTCCACTCCCCCATCCCCAATCAATACACAAGGATCCATTCAGGTTATGTTAAGATTCGTGATAAGCCCATAATTGGGTGATACATGAGTGATTCATGAAGATTCATGGAGGCTCGGTGATCATGAGAGTACATGAGTCACTAGCTGATACATGAAGATACATGAAAATAGAAGCATGAGATACATGATGTAAGTGAAACACACATGACAAAAGTACCTGATGCTCCCGAGGGGGATAACATCTCATGAAAAGATCCATATAGTACCAATCCGTGATAACAATCGTGTCAGCATCAAGTAAAGTAAGCTAGAGCAAGATATAAATCCTGGCAAATATGAAACGGTCAGAGAATGTACTCGCCTGATAACTGAATGTCTGAAGAAGATATACTGTCTGAGAAGAGGTGTATGGCTCCTAATCAGAGCAATACAAGTCACAATGTATCCACAATGGTAAAAATAAAGTATACAATGCATACTACATGATTCTAGGTCAATCTGGTCAAAGTCAACTCTTTGTCAACTCTAATAGTCAAACTAGGTCACAGGAAGTCATACTAGGTCACAGAAAATCAAACTAAGTCAAATAGAGTCAAACAAGGTCAAACAAGTCAAATACTAGTCAACATGATCAATCTGGGTCAAGTCTAGGTCAAACTCAGACCAACTAAGGTATTGGTCAAACAAAGACCAGTCAGTAAGGTAATTAGGTCAAACAAAGACCAGTCATTAAGGTAATTGGGTCAGACTAGTTAAACTAGTCATTTTAGGTTAATCCTAGTCAAATCTAGGTCAATTAGGTCAACTTTGACCTAAGGTTGACTTTGGTCAACCCTTAGTCAACAAGGGTCAATAAGTTGGGTTTTGGGCCATTAGGGCTAGCCCCAAACCATAGGCCAATAACCTTGGCCATAGGCCATAGTCATAGGTCATTGGTTATAGGTTTCTATACCACCTATAACTAGAAGTAATACATATATATATATATATATATATATATATATATATATATATATATATATACTCTATCTACCCATATACCAAAATAGGATTTACTATATACTATACAACTCACATACACATATTTATATAACATTACTGTAGGAAAACTAATACAAATATATATATATCAATATGTATATATATATATACCTATATATATATATAACTCATATATATACTATATATATATATAGAGAGAGACAAAGGGAAAGAGAGAGACAGAATGAGAGAGAGAGTGAGGCAGTGAGAGAGAGGGGGACAAGATAGGTCAGGACAGGGGGGGGATTTGTTCCCAGAAATCCTGGAACCAAACCAGGCCCAAACACACACACACACAGAATACACATATACATACATATGTATATATATATACAACTACCTATTCACTCACCCAAATACCCTCAAATTTCACCGACACTCACACATACATATATACTATACATATACATACTAAAATACATTAATACAATATATTAATTATAATAAAAATCGATTCAAAAATCGATTTTGCAAAAACTGAAAAATCCTAAAACCTGGAAATAATAGGCTGTGCACAGGAAATAGGGTAACTCGATTTTCGTGTACTAAACCGAGCTATGGCTCGCAACCATGGGTTGGTAACTGGAGCCCCACAGATACCCTAGTGTCCTAGGTGCCTGACACAGAGTATATACATGACACGACGTGTCCAACTCACTGGAAACCCAATCGGGTAAACACTGATACACTGTGCAATGTCACAGCGTCGTGCACGCGTGCACTTAGCTCTAGGACACGACACACGTGTCTAGAAGTCTCGTGCACGTGTGGGTAGGTTCGCCTAGGGTTGGTCTAGGGTTTAGGTAGCCTGTCTCGTGTCCACGTGTCCTCAGGACACGGCACGAACTCTATATCAGTCGAAGAAAATCGACTAACACTCAGTGTTCTGCACCGCGTCGTGCATGGGTTCTCGTGTCTCATGGACACGACACGAGCCACGTGGGGCCTCGTGGTCATATCCACATGTAGCCCACATAATGGGCTACACACTCGTGCAAACACGAGGTGTCGAAGTGTCGTGTCCGTGCGATACGAGACGCGCGAAGTGGACTCTGTACGTGCGTGCACTGTCAGTGCACGACCAGTACACGTGTCCTCGTGTCCTCGATACGACACGAGGTGTCCTGAAAGTTTAGGGTGTGTGCGCAGACACAGCCCCCTTGTGTCCACCAATTTTGGTGTGTCCTAGTGGCCTGTGTAGTGAGAACTAAGGGGGTGGTAGTAGGGGATTTTCTGTGACAGTGTGCAGTGCAAATCCGTGAGCTCGTATCCGATTTGGACACGAACACGACACAGTCTTGTGTTCAGTCCAGTGGGGTTGTGACCTAGGTGTCTAGGGCTACCCAAAAACATATTTTGTTTCACATAATAACAAGGTTTAATCCTAAGTGGCATTTCACCAAACATAGGTTTTCAAACATGGATACGTGTCCGATACGGACACCAAATCGACTCTAACCTTCACCAAATTTTACTCACAGTACCCTAGTACCTAGATGCATGCATACATGAAGAGAAATCAGAGTTTTAACTAAGTTTAAGAGCATTTACCTATTGATGCAATTTCCAAGGAAAACTCAATAAGAGGGGGGGGTGTCCTATCCACTTGTTGGTGTCCAAGTCCTTGTGTCCAGCTTGCTAGCCTCCTTTAGCACCCTCTAGGTTGTAGGAACCCAATGCAAAAGACTAGGGTGAATTTGGATCAATATAGCTCAAGTTATGTAGGTTTGAAGAGAAATGGAATTTCTAGGAATTAAATTCATGTAAATCATTCATGAATTAATTCAATGGGATTTTATAGGTTTGTGGGCTGCCAAAGGGGGGTCCTTGGCTGCCATGGGGGGGTAGGGGAGGTGTCCTTGGCTTTCTTCTAGGCTAAGGCTTGGACTTGTGTAAAGGGGTTGGATATTTTGAGTGTTTTTGGTAAAATATCTAAAAAGTAATATCTAGATATTTAACCCACTTTATCCTATGACTAAATCTATCCCCTTATCATTCTAGGTTAGTAACTAACCTCTAGATTAGTGCTAAACTAGGTTAGAAGCTAACATGACACTAATCAACTAATTAAATAATAATAAATCACATAATCCAAATAATTCCAAATAATTCCTAGAAAATTACCAAAATACCCTTTAGGCCAAAAAGCCCTAATTTGATGTTCTAAACCTATGGCTAGGCTCACATGATCATGGTTAGTCTCTAGGTTATGAAATCTCTAGGATTTACACTAGGGTTATACTAACAAAGTCACAAAGTCATAAGTCATGACTTAGAAAATGGTTTAACTTAACTAAAATCACCAGAAAATCATACCATGACTAAAATACCACTAATAAATAATAAAAATAATAAATTTTCAAAAATACTCTAAATTCTGAAAACAGGGTGTTACATGTGGCTCAAGGTTCATCCCTTCACCTGTTACGACCCGCACCCGGTATAGGGGCACGAGTAGTGAACAATGTCCAGCCAACGCCACAACATCAGCGGTAGAATGATGTCTAGGTCACTAACTATCGATCTCACACAATAATATAATGTACATATCATAGATCTTAACTCCAAAATGGAGGACAAAGTAAAATGATAATACTAAATACTCAATCACAATCTAAAGCACGATAAGATATCAAAGACGTCTAATAAACTACAAAGTCTAAAACATCAACAACTTCCAAATACAATATCCATATCCAAATCTAAAAAATATAAGTATACATGTCAAGATTTCTAACAGTGTATCTATCACAAAGCTATAATAGTAACTAAATCCCTCAGTGATCACTCCTGAGTATTAGGACCCATGGTTGCTATCCCCTCCTCGGATCCGTTGAATATGGGACACAAGTCCCATGAGCAGTCATCTAAAAAAATATACAGTTAGGATGGAACGATCACATCTCCTCTAGCAATTCTTATTAAATGACAAAGACTATAAAATAGTTATAGTAAGTAATACTTAATGAACATGGAAAGAATGTGTCCGAAAATGAAATAGAACAACACCTAACAAAAGTACAAGTAAATATGGTGAACCAGAAGAACATGACAATAAAGACTGTAAATAAAGATAACTAGACCAGAATAGATGTGATATGAGTCTAGCCAGTGTAATGTGAGTCTAGTAAATAATCCAGTAGAAAGTACTAAACTAGTGTGTTTTGAAATACCACTTTCGACATGTAAACAACTAGAGGGTAAATATGGCACCTTACACACTTGGCAAGTGTGTGACTGCTCTCATTCCAGATTAGACCAGTAGGGGTAATTCCATCATATTGGGAATGTTTACATGTCTACCCGAGTACTTTTCCATCCTACTAGTACAAGTGAATCCATATCCCGACACGTAAATCAAGTACAAGTCCAGCCAGAAAGTAAGTGTTGCCATTAGGTGATTCTACTAAGTGGTTCCAGTGAGTGATTCCAAAAATAGAGGCCAGACAAGTATAATACATGTGTCACAAGTAATGAATCCAGACATACTAATCCATGTCATGTCAGAGAATCAGATAATACTGTACTAGAAGCTGAATCATAATAATTATCAGGTAATGAAAACTATCAGAGAATGTACTCGACTGCGGTCTTGAGCAATAAATGCGGATCGATGCCTAAAGCGGTGTCACACAAACCTACATATGAGATATATAGAGTTACTTGGTGTTCTAGAGTATACAATAGATTTAAATGCATTAATTACAGGCTTCTAGGCCTTTTCTAGGTCATGGAAGTCAAACTAGGTTAATTTGACTTAAAGTTTGACTTTTGGGGTCAAACTGGTCAACCTTGGACAATTCAAGTCAAATCAAGGTTAAGCTAACATATTTCAACATATTACCTACCTAAATACATTTCATATATATATATATTTTTTATTTTATTTTATATATATACATTTCATATATATATATATATATATATATATATATATATATTATATATATATATATATATATATATATATATATATATATATATATATATATAAAATATATATATATATATATATATATTCATAAAAATATATATATATATATATATATAAAAAAAATATATATATATATATATATATATATATATATATATATATATATATATATATATATATATATATATATATATATATATATATATATATGCCGGGCGCTTGTAGCTCAAGTGGCTAGGCGCACCGGCACTTGGGGCATCGGACGGTGTTCGAGCCCCCACGGGAGCGGCTTGGTGGTTCGCCCACGGCACCCGGGCCAAGCGGTGGCTGGGTGTCTTTGACACGGCCGTTTGGTTTTAAAAAAAAGAAAAAAAATAAAATAAATAAATATATATATATATATATATATATATATATATATATATATATATATATATATATATATATATATATATATATATATACTACCTATATTAGATCTTTACATATTCACAGGGTATCTTGGTATACACTAATGCATACCCTACCTATATTCCCCATCTACTTACATTATCTATGGCTCATTACCTATTAAAATGTTGTACTATTCATATACTCATGTAATTTACCTTACCCTATCATGTAGGTAATATCATGTTACCTATATCAACATACGCACCTACATAGGTTAACCCTTAACTTACATACCTTTCTTTAGCATAGGATATTTACCTATACCATGTAATTTCCCCTACCCCAAGTTACCTACCTTAAGTTACCTACCTTCATTACCTAACTATCACACAAAATCCCTATACTTATTACTTACTCAAATACATACCTATACCTATGTACTCACTTAGGTAAAACTCCTTACCTAACCCTCACACCATTACACACATATTGCCACCTGTGTGTAGTGGCAAATTCCCCCACACGAAGCCTACTGCAGTAGCCAATTGGCCATGTCTAACACTGCACAACAGTGCAGTGTATTGTCCGGCCGAAGCCCAGGTCCCTGCAGTGGCAGCCCCCTATCAGGCCTGAGCATCCCCATTCCTCTTACGTGGGAATACAAGAAGAAGTCCCATCCCTTCTCTCATCTAATACACACCTCTCTAACACTCATATCTCTTCCTATGTGTCGTTATATAAAGGGAGTGCAACTGCTGTCAAGGGGAGAAACACCCCCTGATCTGCCTACATGTGTAGGGAACACCCTATATAATACTTGTCATTCTAATCCAATTTTAACCAGTGTATACCCTACCTTCTCAAAATACTATCATGTTTAGTTCGAGCCTTATTCATGCTTACTGTTGTTCATTGCTTCATTCCTTCTCCCTAATTGCTGCCAAATGAGCTCCCCTCCATATCTATATATTTGTCCATCTACTTCTAACTATCTATTACTTATTTACATATAGATAGATACTATATTGACTGAAACATATTCCTAACTGATATATGATTTCACTTCCTTTCATCTAGATTGAACCCTCTCTCACCCATAAACACAAACACTCACTCTATATTGCCCAAGCCTAACTCAAGTATCTGCCATAGCCCAACAGTCCAAGCTCTATTAAATAGACTGATACAAAAAGGATAATTAACCACATGATTGATACTCATATCAGTTCTAATACCCTCTCCCCCTTGCTTGTGTGTAAACAAGGACACAAGGGTTTTCTTACACCATGTGCAGTCATCAAGGCCAAGTAGACCCCTATTATTTGCTAAGACCTCTCATAGCCTAAGCCCCTTCCTTATTTCAGCTACTTGCTATGGCCTTCCTATAAACTGTTGCTACTCTTAAATTCATCCCCTTCTCCCAATCCTGTAGCAGTTCCCCTTACTTGTGGTGGCTTCCCAAGCCACTGCAGTAGCACCTACCCTACTGCTACTGGTGTTATTCCTTATTAGCTTCCTTATTTAAAGACTTTACATGTTCGAACAGTCCCATTTCAACCTGTACATGAGTTTCCTTCCCCTCTAACTCCTTATCAGTCCACTTCACCCTCACATGGACTGCTACAACCGATTAGCCTTCCATTCCATCCTACACACACACTTAACACTCTTCTACCTGTTCGCTGGCAGCTCTTATGTATTGATACATAGCTAACACACATGTGCACATGACACACACCCTCATATTCTACCTGTGAGGCTAGACACACATAATATTACACAATATGACACTTTCTCTCTCTCTCTTAACACATGAGCACAAGTACACTTAATCTTAGCTTATATACATACACAACTGCCATCAATGTGCTGTGCCTAACATCAAATAAAACTAAAACCAGGTCATATCCCTGTCTTTTGCCTGCTGCAGGCTTTTACCCCCAATATCCTATGCACATATGTGCACAGCGATAATTTTTTACTATTGCATCTGAACAACTGTCCATGTTGTTGTTATTGCCTTTCTAACCTTGCTGCTCTCCCATGTTTTCTACTCTTATATCCCTATATACAACAGGAAACCCCAAATCTGTAGCAAGGCTACTGTCTCCTCTCCCTATTCACCATCTAACATTCCATATGTCCATCCATCTATCTAACTCATGACTAATACACTCAGACAAACATACCCATATGCACCTATCCATATATAGATACACAATTCCAAATCATAATTCAAATCAGTCCATATGACAGTCCACCAATCTAAGGCTCTAAAATTAGCCCACAATATCCCCTACTAGGAAATGTGCAAAACTAAACATATATATGAGTATCTATAAATATAATAAGCAATATAAATGTAAAACCTAGCTAGAGTAGGAGTCCAATTAGAATTTAGAGCCATGTGTGTCCAATAAGTAATTTTGTCAAACACTTGGCATGCGTATTGGGACACGTAATACGCCTATGATACGTGCTCCAAATGGATCCAAATTTGACCCAAAGCACATCCGCACGTTCTAAATCATAATTATGACCCAACAAACCCATTCTCAAACCCTAAAAAAATGTTATTCTCGAATTTCTCCTAAAATGAGTCAAAATACAAAGGAGAAGTCCTCAAATGCAAGGAAAAGAGCCAAAACTCCCCATCATGGGTAACCCTAATGCATGGGGGTTCCTAATTGATGCCTCTACACTATTTAAAGCTTCTAACTAATGGCTAACCACTAATCTTATTCAATATTATAGCATATGTACTATATTAAATATTATATATAATTAATCCATAATATAATTACTAGTTTTGTAAAAATAGATTTATCACACAAAATATAATTTGAATTCACAATAATAACAAGAAATAGGAAAATTCAAAAATACCCCTCTTTTGGAAATGTGGTGGTGACAACTCCACCTCCCTTGGAAAAAATTTGTCCTCGAAATTTAAAGTTGGTCATACTCCTTCTAGGTCAAATCCCTAACAATCAAGGTCAAAAAAATTTTACCTAACAACATGCAAGATCATGGTCCTACTGGTCGTGATTTTACAGTCTCAAACGGGGTCACTATACTATCTACCACAGCACAAAATATTCTAACATGTACTAATAGAATCACACAACAAGATGGAAAAGGACAGGAAGAAGGACATAAAAAGACAGACTTGCTACCCGACAGACTTGCTATCCCATCACCCATAGCATCGGCCTCCTCGACTGTCACGACCCGTACCCACTGTGAGGGTACGAGAACGTAACCACGCCCAACCTACGCCGCAGTGTCGGCGGTAGAACGCTGTCCTAGGTCAACATACATCTAACAAAATATCTCTAAACAGTTTAATACTCCCCGAATGGGGGTGACATAGCAGTAATAAACTCAATCACAACTAAGGAAGAGATAGCACGATATGAAATAGAACTCAAGGAAACAAATAGATGAAAAGTAGTCTAAGATAATCCCAGCCAATATCCAGAAGTACATGGTCTCAGATACAGAATAAAAGAATATACATCTCTGAACTCAAAATAAAGTCTAGCTAAACATGCCTTAAGACTACATAAAAGAAACTAAGCCTAACTAATCTAATCTAGGTAATCTGGGTGATATCCTCAGCTAGAGCTGGGTCCTCCTGAGGGTCCAGCTCATAGGTGTCATCTAAGGCTGCCCCGTAGTAAGTATCCAGACCAGCCTCCTCCTCGTCCTCTGTAAAATTTTCAACAGGTCCAGTCAAGACAGGAGCGAGCACAATACATCTCATGCAGTTCATATCACGTCAGGAAATATAAAGCAGGCAATAGAGTAAGATACATGAAACGCTGTAAAAAGATGTACATGAAAACATGAGAGATATTTGATAACTGGAAATATATACATGATAAGTAAGAACTGTAAGTGACTAGTGATTTAGAGTACGAGATGGCATGTAATTGTCTTAGGTTGTGCATGATAAAACATGGAAGTAACAGAGTGTACATGATGGGTAAATCACATGACCATTTATACTCACCCCTACCCACAATCAATACACGAGGATCTATTCAAGTTACGTTACGGACATGATGTTTTGGTTATACAGGGAAACACATGAGGAAACATGAACGTACATGAGAGCACATGAAAGTACATGAGCGTACATGAAAGAACATGAGAGAACATGAGTGTACATGAGTAACGCAAGAGCAAGGAATACATGATGTACATGAAACACATGTCATAAAGTATCCGATGCGCCCACTAAGGGGGATAACATCCCAAGAAGAGATCCATATAGTACCAATCCGTGATGATAACGTGACAGCATCAAGTAAAAGTAATCTAGAGCGAGAATATAAATCGTGACAAGTATGAAACGATCAGAGAATGTACTCGCCTGGTATCTGAGTGTCCGATATGAAGGTACTGTCCGAGGAGTGGTGTCTGTCTCCTAATCAGAACAGCACAAGTCACACCAAGTCCAAAATGGTATAATGAAGTCCTACTATGCATTCTACATGATTCTAGGTCAATCTAGGCCAAAGTCAACTCTTGGTCAACTCTGGTCAACCCTAGAAGTCAAACTAGGTCAACAAGGTCTAACCAAGTCTAAACTAGGCTATCTAGTCTACACTAGACCACATTAGCCTATACTACACAAGTCAAACCAACAACACCCTTCCTAGTTTACATCTAGGCCTACACATAACACATGTATACATATATTACATATATATAGTGAACACACAAGTGTATATATATGAGACATATACACATACTTGTATAACCTATTCATCCAAGTAGGTATCCATACTAGATACCCAAAAGATACACAACCTAATATATAGATATATATATATATACACATATAGCTCAACATACATATATATATATATATATAGGCAACATTTCATATATTAAATATGTATACCTATCACATACAAAAACTTAACTTTATGAAGACTAGGAATTTATATAGAGAGAATGAGAGAGAGGGTGCATTTGTGTGTGCAACATGTGACAGGAATTGGATTAGGTGGCATGTGATTTGTGTGTATAGGAAATTGTGTGTGTGTGTGGTAAAACAATGTGCAGGAATTACCAAAAAAACATTGAAAGAAAGAGAGAGCAGTGTGTGTCATGTGAGTGCACAGTGTGACAGTGAATGAAGTGTAACAAGGAAAACAGTGAGCATACATAGTGTGTGAAATGTGTATATAAAATTTGGCATACATGACAGCAATGTGTAAGACTAGATGGATCAAAACTGGGAAAAAACAGTGTAACCCTGTCCACTGTTTTGACATCAAACCTATCCCAATCTCAGGTTTGACAATGATAAATGCCTCAATTGTGTGGGTGAATATTAGCTCTCAGGTTTAATAGTTCTAGGAATTAGAAAACCCAATATCAAACAAGGTTCAGTCAAGAAGGAATCTCAGGAATTTACAATATGTGAAATCTTATTAATAACATATGAAAACTTAGCTTAACATTGGATTAAACCCAGGTTAACCTTAACAGTCCATTCTCAGTTTTAAAAAGGGCTCTCAGGTTGACAGTAAAATAGAAAATAAATTTCAGTTTAATAGAAAGGAAAATCCAGTATTCGAATTCACTTATACATGAACTAATCAATGAAATACAAAATGGGAAAGAATTTGCAATTCAGTTTGACAGGAATTTTAAAGGGGGTCATTCGTCAGTCTAATAAGTGAGAACAATCGACAGGAATTGATAACCCAATCCATCATTCAACACCAATCAATACCAATACAAAGTATGAAAATCACATTAATTGATCATTCAAAATTCAGTTAAAAAGGAAGAATCAATTCAAATCCTACTCCCAAGTCTATTCTCAGGTTCGCAGATTAAACTCAGATTTATATAACCATTCAATGCATTAGAGGATCAATCCTAAATCAACATCAAATCAAAACCTTCATGTATCAAAACCTTCAGTTTTCTGTATTAGTAATCAATGAAATAAAACCCAATCAATTTGATTTCAATCAATAAAACCCAAATCAATTTAAAACTGAACTTTACTTATGTGTACATACAGACTTACATATATATATATATACATCCATTTGAATCCATATCAACAAAAGAACTAAATCTCAGCCTTACTTAAACCCATTCCCAGCTTTGAATAACATTCTCAGGTTTGCTTTTGAACATTAGTAACTTAAGCTCAATACCAAAACATTCGAACTCCTTTGAAACCCCTTGCTTTGAAAACCAATCATACACAACATTAATAATTGGAATCAACATCAGCATTTTCAATCTCAGGGAACAATATAGGAATCAAATCCCCTTCTCAACAAAACTCAGAAAAACTCAAGGAAAACTGAAAATAACTGATACATATAAACATTTAAATTCGAAACCCAAATACATCAAGTAATTCAAAATTTAAATAGGAAACACATGTAAAATGGCAGGGACAAACCCCACGTGTCCCAATGAACCCATACGTGTCCAATTGTGGACACAAGTGTCAAAAAAACATCAAAACATGTAGTATCAGAAGACTGTGAAAATCAGGCCTCGTACGGCCATGTCGAGCCAAAATGGACTCGACACAGTGCACGAGACACCATGTGCACATGTACAGTGCTAGAGGGGTCATAGGGGTACGTGTAAATGTGTCTGTATCGTGTCCAAGTGAGTCGTGTCATGAGTTACATGTACGTATCAGTGAGAAAGTTTTCTGCGGGTGCAGTGCGTGTGCGACAGTGCAAATTCAGTGCAGGCTCGAGAACTTCCTCGACACTCCACCATATCACCCAAAATTTTGTGGGTACAGTGTCAGTCATTGCCACTAAGGGCTGACCAAAATTGGTCGGGTCTCGTGTCATGTCCAGTGAGAACTGGATACGAGGTAGCAGGACAGTGTACAGTGCAGTGTACAGCGTGTTCGTGTCCAATTTGGACACGGATACGACACTGTTTTGTGCTCAGTCCACAAGAAATAGATAAACGACAAAAAAATAGCAATTTCCATTCAAATAGATTTCGTAAATGACCCAAAAAGTTTCTTTGAGGCATTTACACAAACACATTCCTAGGGACACTGATACGTGTCCAAATAGGACACGAAACTGATACAATCTAACACAAAACTAATGCTGACACTTAGGGGACTCCTAGGGCTCCCTAAATATGAAAACAAATTGAAATTTCATGGAGAAATGGAGGAGTTACCTATTGTTGAACTTTCAAGAAAAATCCCTATTCAAAGGCTCTTCTCTTGATGTCCCAATCCACTCAAATCACATCAAACTGAAATGGAACATTAATGACAGCGAGAATAGGGGTATTAGAACCTATTGGAAGAGATTAGAATGAAAAGGAAGAGGAATGGAGTTCTAGGGATTAATTGAAATAGGAAACAAACCTTTCCTTCTAAACTTGAGCTTCCTTAAGAAAGAGGCAACCCTAAACTAAGAGAGTATTTATAGGGTGGTGTTCCCAAGGAGGATATGGTGGCTGGCCACTTAAGTCTAGGGATAGGGTTTTGTAATTTGTTCTTGGGCTTTGGGCCAAACTATAAGGCTTTGAGTTAAATGATTAACCAAAGGCTCTAAATCATAGGCCATGACTTATGACTTTCTAAATCCTAATGCTAACTAGAGTCTAATGACCAACCCAAGGATTAGCTTAGGTTAGACTAGAGTCATATAACCTAACCAAGTCCATACTAACTAGGGTTAGCTTCTAGGTTGGTCTACAAGGTCAAACTAGTCAAAGTCAACCTAGTCCAAACAACTCTAAAATAATTCCTAAAAATTCCCATAAATTCAAATAAATTCTAATAAATTTAAATAACCCTAAAAATGTCAAAAATACCCTAATCACATGGCTAGGCTCTAGGATAAGGAATCTCTACTGTTCACTAGCAAAACACCAAAAATCACAAGTCATGAATTTAAATAGTTTAAAAATAATTAAAAATCACTAAAAATCATAATATGAAATAAATACCATTAAATAATTATTATAATTATAAAATTTCAAAATTACCCTCTTTTGGAAAACTGGGTGTTACAATCCTACCCACCTTATAAAAATTTCGTCCTCGAAATTAAAATGGTAGTAGTCCTTCTAGGTCAAACACCCCACAATCAGAGTCTCAAACATACCGTCAGATAATCATATGCGTCTGTCCAAAACCATGATTCTCAGAATCTCCGTCATGCCAGTGAGCAAGGCTACGATAATCACAGAGTCCTCAACTATGGTACATACCTCTAGAACTATGGTATTTAAAATTTTCGCATTGCCGCGCGCTTGGCAGCGAAAACCTTAAATTCCCATACCCGAGAAATACGTCCTTAATCCGACTATATGTCCTCACTATGCCTGCTAGCATGACCCTAGAGGATTCTAAAATCTCATAATCGAGGCGACCTAGCCCATACAATTTATCTCAAAAGAAAATTAAATTATAATGAAACACAAGATCGAACTTATCAACAATGAGGAGACTGATAGGAATAGATAGAACTGAATTTCAAGATAGGTATAATGAGATCAGGTGGAAATAGAATCGAGAAGATCAGAACCTGCAAGCACCCCTCCTACTGCCTGAGCATCCTCAAGTGTCATGGCGTAAGCTCGTCCTTGCTGGCCTCCCTGGCCTGCTGCTGATGCTGTACGAACCTTTGTTGCAGAGTCTGCAATGCTGGTCCTCTCTGTTGTCCTGCCGGGGCCCTAGCTCCTGCTCCCTGAGTTGTCCGTCCCGCAGACTTGGGACACTCTCTCAACTGATGATCTGATGATCCGCAGAGTAGGCACTTGCCTAGCCTCAGCCGGCATTCACCCCAATCGTGCCCTGGTTTCTTACAGAAGGGGCAAAAGATAACATGCTACTGTCTCTGCTGCTGCTGTTGTCTCTGCTGGAACGGCTGCGGCTGGAACTGCCTTGGCTGCTGGTGCTGAACGTGAGGCCTCTTGGCCTGGCCACCACTGCTGCTACCCCCAACTGGGTCTCGCCCCCTCTTGAGCCTAAGCTCAAGATCATCCTCTGCCAACAAGGCTCCCGTCAGGATCTCCTCAAATATGGCATCCCGGTTGCCCTTGGTCAAGGACTTGACCTCCTTGACTAGACCCTTCCGAAACCTTTGGGCCTTCGTCGTCTCACTCAGACCCTCTACGAACCTCCCGAGGCAGCCAAACTCCCCCGCATACTCCTCCACTGAAAGTCTCCCCTGGACTAGGCTCTCGAACTGCGTCTCCAAGGCTTTGAGTGCTGAATCTGGGAAGAACTTCTTCTTGAAGAAGCCCTTGAACTGCTCCCAAGTCTGCCCAGCTACCCCCACCCTGGGGTCTGACTGATACCAGGTGCGAGCAAGATCTCGCATCCGACTAGCTGCGGCCTCGATCTGAAGATCTGCTGGTATCCTGGCCAGGCGGAAGATCTCCTCTATATGCTCGATCCACTCGTCAGCGTATATAATCCCCTCCGTCCCCAGGTAGTCTCTGGGGCTCATCTTCTGAAACTGCTCGATCCCCGGTGTCTTCGGCTGCTGCACCACTGGTCGAGCTGCGGCTGTCGTGACGGCCAACTCCATGCCTCTGTCCTGTCGAGCCTGCTGTCGGTCCATGAACTGCTGGAAATACGTAAACATCTGAGCTGCATCCACGTATCCTGGAGGCGGCTGCTGGAAAGGATCCTCTGGAATGACCGGGTCCTGCCTCCGATCTGGTGGAGGCATACCCCCTGCTGCTGGTGGAGGGGCTCCTCCGATCGCAGCTGAAACGTCTACCCCAGTTGGCATGAGTGGGGCTGCGGTACTAAGGGCTAGCTGCTGGGTATGAGAGGTGGCAGTCCTTCCATCGATGTCCCCCTGGCCCTGGCGAGGTGATCCTATCTCAACCATCCTGGAGACAGATCAAAAGAAACAATTGCTGAGAACGAGTCGAAATAGCAAAGGAGGACAGTTATATTCAAAGGAAAACAATATCAGCAAGAACTGAAATGGTATGAATTAGATAAGAGTTTTTCCTAATGTGATTGAGTACCTCAAAAAAAATATATCCTAATCCTACTGCAGGCTGTAGTGATACTCTAGTTCGAATACCACTACATAAACTCGACCTGCATGGGCCACCACTAAAAACGTATCACGACCCGCACCCACTGTGAGGGTACGAGAACGTAACCACGCCCAGCCTACGCCGTAGTGTCGGCGGTAGAACGCTGTCCTAGGTCAACATACATCTAACAAAATATCTCTAAACAGTTTAATACTCCCCGAATGGGGTAACATAGCAGTAATAAACTCAATCACAACTAAGGAAGAGATAGCACGATATGAAATAGAACTCAAGGAAACAAATAGATGAAAAGTAGTCTAAGATAATCCCAGCCAATATCCAGAAGTACATGGTCTCAGATAAAGAATAAAAGAATATACATATCTGAACTCAGAATAAAGTCTAGCTAAACATGCCTCAAGACTACATAAAAGAAACTAAGCCTAACTAATCTAATCTAGGCAATCTGGGTGATATCCTCAACTAGAGCTGGGTCCTCCTGAGGGTCCAGCTCATAGGTGTCATCTAAGGCTGCCCCGTAGTAAGTATCCAGACCAGCCTCCTCCTCGTCCTCTATAATATTTTCAACAGGTCCAGTCAGGACAGGAGTGAGCACAATACATCTCATGCAGTTCATATCATGTCAGGAAATATAAAGCAGGCAATAGAGTAAGATACATGAAACGCTGTAAAAAGATGTACATGAAAACATGATAGATATTTGATAACTAAAAATATATACATGATAAGTAAGAACTGTAAGTGACTAGTGATTTAGAGTACGAGATGGCATGTAATTGGCTTAGGTTGTACATGATAAAACATGGAAGTAACAGAGTGTACATGATGGGTAAATCACATGACCATTTATACTAACCCCTACCCACAATCAATACACAATGAACTATTCAAGTTACGTTACGGACATGATGTTTTGGTTACACAGGGAAACACATGAGGAAACATGAACGTACATGAGAGCACATAAAAGTACATGAGCGTACATGAAAGAACATGAGAGAACATGAGTGTACATGAGTAACGCAAGAGCA
Source organism: Iris pallida (assembly GCA_029216955.1). Taxonomy (NCBI): domain Eukaryota; kingdom Viridiplantae; phylum Streptophyta; class Magnoliopsida; order Asparagales; family Iridaceae; genus Iris; species Iris pallida. The sequence continues at coordinate 12,515,341 of JANAVB010005797.1, read as the reverse complement.
AGGAATACATGATGTACATGAAAGACATGTCATAAAGTATCCGATGCGCCCGCTAAGGGGGATAACATCCCAAGAAGAGATCCATATAGTACCAATCCGTGATGATAACGTGACAGCATCAAGTAAAAGTAATCTAGAGCGAGAATATAAATCGTGACAAGTATGAAACGATCAGAGAATGTACTCGCCTGGTATCTGAGTGTCCGATATGAAGGTACTGTCCGAGGAGTGGTGTCTGTCTCCTAATCAGAACAGCACAAGTCACAACAAGTCCAAAATGGTATAATGAAGTCCTACTATGCATTCTACATGATTCTAGGTCAATCTAGGCCAAAGTCAACTCTTGGTCAACTCTGGTCAACCCTAGAAGTCAAACTAGGTCAACAAGGTCTAACCAAGTCTAAACTAGGCTATCTAGTCTACACTAGACCACATTAGCCTATACTACACAAGTCAAACCAACAACACCCTTCCTAGTTTACATCTAGGCCTACACATAACACATGTATACATATATTACATATATATAGTGAACACACAAGTGTATATATATGAGACATATACACATACTTGTATAACCTATTCATCCAAGATGAGAGAGAGGGTGCATTTGTGTGTGCAACATGTGACAGGAATTGGATTAGGTGGCATGTGATTTGTGTGTATAGGAAATTGTGTGTGTATGTGTGTGGTAAAACAATGTGCAGGAATTACCAAAAAAAACAGTGAAAGAGAGAGAGAGTAGTGTGTGTCATGTGAGTGCACAGTGTGACAGTGAATGAAGTGTAACAAGGAAAACAGTGAGCATACATAGTGTGTGAAATGTGTATATAAAATTTGGCATACATGACAGCAATGTGTAAGACTAGATGGATCAAAACTGGGAAAAAATAGTGTAACCCTGTCCACTGTTTTGACATCAAACCTATCCCAATCTCAGGTTTGACAATGATAAATGCCTCAATTGTGTGGGTGAATATTAGCTCTCAGGTTTAATAGTTCTAGGAATTAGAAAACCCAATATCAAACAAGGTTCAGTCAAGAAGGAATCTCAGGAATTTACAATATGTGAAATCTCATTAATAACATAAGAAAACTTAGCTTAACATTGGATTAAACCCAGGTTAACCTTAACAGTCCATTCTCAGTTTTAAAAGGGGCTCTCAGGTTGACAGTAAAATAGAAAATAAATTTCAGTTTAATAGAAAGGGAAATCCAGTATTCGAATTCACTTATACATGAACTAATCAATGAAATACAAAATGGGAAAGAATTTGCAATTCAGTTTGACAGGAATTTTAAAGGGGGTCATTCGTCAGTCTAATAAGTGAGAACAATCGACAGGAATTGATAACCCAATCCATCATTCAACACCAATCAATACCAATACAAAGTATGAAAATCACATTAATTGATCATTCAAAATTCAGTTAAAAAGGAAGAATCAATTTGAATCCTACTCCCAAGTCTATTCTCAGGTTCGCAGATTAAACTCAGATTTATATAACCATTCAATGCATTAGAGGATCAATCCTAAATCAACATCAAATCAAAACCTTCAGTTTTCTGTATTAGTAATCAATGAAATAAAACCCAATCAATTTGATTTCAATCAATAAAACCCAAATCAATTTAAAACTGAACTTTACTTATGTGTACATACAGACTTACATATATATATACATCCATTTGAATCCATATCAACAAAAGAACTAAATCTCAGCCTTACTTAAACCCATTCCCAGCTTTGAACAACATTCTCAGGTTTGCTTTTGAACATTAGTAACTTAAGCTCAATACCAAAACATTCGAACTCCTTTGAAACCCCTTGCTTTGAAAACCAATCATACACAACATTAATAACTGGAATCAACATCAGCATTTTCAATCTCAGGGAACAATATAGGAATCAAATCCCCTTCTCAACAAAACTCAGAAAAACTCAAGGAAAACTGAGAATAACTGATACATATAAACATTTAAATTCGAAACCCAAATACATCAAGTAACTTGAAATTTAAATAGGAAACACATGTAAAATGGCAGGGACAAACCCCACGTGTCCCAATGAACCCATACGTGTCCAATTGTGGACACAAGTGTCAAAAAATCAAAACATGCAGTATCAGAAGACTGTGAAAATCAGGCCTCGTGCGGCCATGTCGAGTCAAAATGGACTCGACACAGTGCACGAGACACCATGTGCACGTGTACAGTGCTAGAGGGGTCATAGGGGTACATGTAAATGTGTCTGTATCGTATCCAAGTGAGTCGTGTCAGGAGTTACATGTGCGTATCAGTGAGAAAGTTTTCCGCGGGTGCAGTACGTGTGCGACAGTGCAAATTCAGTCCAGGCTCGACAACTCCCTCGACACTCCACCATATCACCCAAAATTTTGTGGGTACAGTGTCAGTCATTGCCCCTAAGGCTGACCAAAATTGGTCGGGTCTCGTGTCGTGTCCAATGAGAACTGGACACGAGGTAGCAGGACAGTGTACAGTACAGTGTACAGCGTGTTCGTATCCAATTTAGACACGGACACGACACTATTTTGTGCTCAGTCCACAAGAAATAGATAAACGACAACAAAATAGCAATTTCCATTCAAATAGATTTCGTAAATGACCCAAAAAGTTCCTTGAAGGCATTTACACAAACACATTCCTAGGGACACTGATACGTGTCCAAATAGGACACGAAACTGATGCAATCCGACACGAAACCAATGCTGACACTTAGGGGACTCCTAGGGCTCCCTAAATATGAAAACAAATCGAAATTTCATGGAGAAATGGAGGAGTTACCTATTGTTGAACTTTCAAGAAAAACCCATATTCAAAGGCTCTTCTCTTGATGTCCCAATCTACTCAAATCACATCAAACGGAAATGGAACATTAATGACAGCGAAAATAGGGGTATTAGAACCTATTGGAAGAGATTAGAATGAAAAAGGAAGAGGAATGGAGTTCTAGGGATTAATTGAAATAGGAAACAAACCTTTCCTTCTAAACTTGAGCTTCCCTAAGAAAGAGGCAACCCTAAACTAAGAGAGTATTTATAGGGTGGTGTTCCCAAGGAGGATATGGTGGCTGTCCACTTAAGTCTAGGGCTAGGGTTTTGTAATTTGTTCTTGGGCTTTGGGCCAAACTACAAGGCTTTGAGTTAAATGATTAACCAAAGGCTCTAAATCATAGGCCATGACTTATGACTTTCTAAATCCTAATGCTAACAAGAGTCTAATGACCAATCCAAGGATTAGCTTAGGTTAGACTAGAGTCATATAACCTAACCAAGTCCATACTAACTAGGGTTAGCTTCTAGGTTGGTCTACAAGGTCAAACTAATCAAAGTCAACCTAGTCCAAACAACTCTAAAATAATTCCTAAAAATTCCCATAAATTCTAATAAATTTAAATAACCCTAAAAATGTCAAAAATACCCTAATCACATGGCCAGGCTCTAGGGTAAGCAATATCTACTGTTCACTAGCAAAACACTAAAAATCACAAGTCATAAATTTAAATAGTTTAAAAATAATTAAAAATCACTAAAAATCATAATATGAAATAAATACCATTAAATAATTATTATAATTACAAAATTTTAAAATTACCCTCTTTTGAAAAATTGGGTGTTACATCGACCTTCAATGCAAAAAGTCCTACCCCTCCGGGGTATAACCTTCTGATGGTATAGGGCATGATGCTGCACAACAGGTGGCCTAGCTGAATCCCTAATTCATGATACTTAAGAAACATCCACACTGATACTTAACTCCATTATACTAGGGTACTATCTATAGGGTATCTATTCTACAATCTGATAACCATGCACGTCTATCCAGAATCATATTACCTAGACTCCTCGTCACAACAGTAAGTATGGTTGCGATAAACTATAGGATCCATAACTAAGGTACATACCTTTAGTATCATGGTATCTAGAATTTTGCTCTGCCACGTGCTTGGCTGTAAAAACTCTAAATTCCATAACCGAGAGAATGATATACAAAATCAGCCCTATATCTTTGCCACGCCATCTAATATGGTTGTTGTAAACCCTTGATTCTGTAACCAAGGCAGATATTTACCTTTCACACTGACCTCATCAACCATGTCATAAGAAATTCATCTTGGTATAAATCAGAGTCAACAATGAACACCAAGAATCAAATTCAATAATGGACAAGGGAGAGTAGATAGAGACAAGTGGAAACAGACCCCGAGATAGAGTTATAGTGAGATTCTTAGGGATCGTCCCAGGAATCTCTCAAGGAATTCTAAATGTGATTGAGTATCCTCTAATCCTATAGCCTATTTCCTATATCCTATCGTAGGCTCGCAGCAGTACATCTAAATTGCTGCACTACCATGACATCGCACTAATTATGAATATCGACCTACATGGGCCACCACTAAAAATGTGTCAAAATTCACACCCGATATAGAGGCACGAGTAGTGAACAACATCCAACATACACCGCAGCATCGATGGTAGAACGCTGTCTAGGTCACCAACTATCGACCTCACACAATGATATAATATACCTGTCATAGATCTCAAATCTAAAATAGAGGACAAGGTACAATGATGATAATAAATACTCAATCATAATCTAAAGCATGATAAGATATCAAAGAAGTATAATAAACTACAAAGTCTAAAACATCAACAACTTCCAAATACAATATCCATATCCAAATCTCAAATATATAAGTATACATGTCAAGATTTCTAATAGTAAATCTATCACAAAGCTATAATATTAACTAAACCCCTCGGTGATCACTCCTGAGTATCATAGTTGCTATCCCCTCCTCGGATCCGTAGAATGTGGGACACAAGTCCTTTGAGCAGTCATCTAAAAAATATATCCAATCGGAATGGAACAAGCACATCTCCTCCATAAGTCCAATTAAATGACAAAGACTATAAAACATTTATAGTTGGAGTCAGAAAATAAAATAAACAACAGCTAACTAAAGTACAAGAAAAGTAAATATGGTGAACCAGAGGAACATGACAATAATGACTGTCAATAAAGATAACTAGACCAGAGCATATGTGATATAAATCCAGCCAGTATAATATGAGTCCAGTAAATAATCCAGTAGAAAGAACTAAACCAGTGTGTTTTGAAATACCGCTTTCGACATGTAAACGGCTAGGGGATAAATATGGCATATCGCACACTTGACAAGTGTACGACTGCTATCATTCCAGATTAGACCAGTAGGGATGATTCCAGCTTGATTGGAAATATTTACATGTGTACTCGAGTATTTTCCTGTTCCGACCAGTGCAAGTGAATCCATGTCCCTACATGTAAATCAAGTACAAGTCTAGCTATAAAGTAAGTATTGCAAGTAGGTGATTCTAGTAGGTGGTTCCAGTGAATGATTCCAGAAATAGAGGTCAGACAAGTATAATACATGTGTCGCAAGTAATGAATCCAGAAATATCAATCCATGTTGTGTCAGATAATCAGGTAATACTATACTAGAAGCTGAATCATAATAATCATCAGATAATGAAAACTATCAGAGAATGTATTCGTCTACGGTCCTGAGCAATAAATACGAATCGAAGCCTAAAATGGTATCACACAAACTTATATATTAGATATACACAGTTACTTGGTGTGTAGAGTAAATAGTAGATTTAAATACATTAATTACATGCTTATATGCCTTCTTTAGGTCATGGAAGTCAAAATAGGTCAATTTGACTTTTGGGTCAAATTGGTCAATTCAAGTCAAATCTAGGTTAAGCTAACCTATTTTAACACACACACACACACACACACACACACACACACACACACACACACACACACACACACACACACACACACACACACACACACACACACACACATATATATATATACACACACACACACCCCACCGATATTAGATATTTACCTATTCATAGGGTATCTTATGATACACTAATCCATACCCTTACTCTATTATAATTTAGCTATTCAATATTATCTATATTCCCCATCTACTTACATTATCTATGGCTCATTACCAATTAAAATGTTGTACTATTCATATACTCATGTAATTTGCCTTACCCTATCATGTAGGTAATATCCTGTTATCTATATTAACATATGCACCTACATATGTTAATCCTAACCTACATACCTTACCTTAGCATAACGTATTTACCTATACCCATGTAATTTCCCCTACCCCAACTTACCTACCTTCATTACCTACCTCCCATACAAAATCCTTATACTTATTACTTGCTTAAATACATACCTATAGCTATGTATTCACTTAGGTAAAACTCCTTACCTAACCCTCACAACATCTCACACACATTGACACCTATGTGCAGGAGCAAATTCCTCCACACAAAGCCTACTATAGTGGCCAATTGATCATATCCAATACTGCATAACTGTGCAGTGTACTGCCCCAAACCCAGGTCCCTACAGTGGCAGCCCCCTATCAGGCCTGAGCCTCCATATTCCCCTTACTAGGACATACAAGGAGAAGTCCCCTCCCTTCTCTCATCTAATACACACCTCTCTAACACTTTTGTATTTTCCAATCTGCTATTTTATGCAGGAAGTGCAACTGCTGTCAAGGGGAGGAACACCCCCTGACCTGCCTACGTGTGCATGGAACACCCTGTCTAATACTTGCCATTCTAATCTACTGTTAACTAGTGTATACCCTACCTTCTCAAAATACTATCATGTTTAGTCCGAGCCTTCTTCATGCTTATTGTTGTTCATTGCTTCATTTCCTCCATGACATTATCTTTCATTCTCCCTAATTGCTACCAAGTGAGCTCCCCTCTGTATCTACATATTTGTCCATCTACATCTAACTATCTATTACTTATTTACATATAGATATATCTAACTATATTGACTAAAACATATTCCTAACTGATATATGATTCATCTTCCTTCCATCTAGACTGAACCCTCTCTCACCCATAAACACAAACACTCACTCTATATTGCCCGAGCCTAACTCAAGTATCTGTCATAGCCCAATAGTCCAAGCTCTTTAAATGGACAGATACATAAAAGGCTAATTAACCACATGACTGATACTCACATCAGTTCTATTTCTCCTTCCCCTTGCCTATGTGTAAACAGGGTCACAAGGGTTTCCTTACACCTTGTGCAGTCATCTAGGCCTAGTAGCCCCCTATTATTTGCTAAGACCTCTCATAGCCTGAGTCCCTTCTCTGTTTCTGCTAACCGTTATGGCCTTCCTACAAACTGTTGCTACTCTTAACTTCATCCCCTTCTCCCATTCCTGTAGCAGTACCCCCTACCTGCAATAGCTTCCCAAGCCATTACAGTAGCTCCTACCCTACTGCTACTAGTGTTATTTCTTGTTAGCTTCCTCACTTAAAGCCTCTAGATGTCCTAACAGTCCCATTTCAACCTATATATGAGTTTCCTTCCCCTCTAACTCCTTTTTAGTCTATTTCACCCTCACATGGACAGCTACAACTGATTATCCTTCCATTCCATCCTACACATACATTTAACAAACTTCTACCTGTTCCCAGGTTGCTCCCATGTACTGATATATAGCTAACATACATGTGCATATGACACACACCCTCCTATTCTACCTGTGAGGCTACACGCAAACATAACATTATACAATAGGATACTCTCTCTCTCTCTCTCTCTCTCTCTCTCTCTTGACGCATGAGCATAAGTACACTCATACTTAGCTTATACACATACACAACTGCCATCAATGTGCTATGCCAAACATCAAATGAAACTAAAACCAGGTCATATCCCTTTCTTCTGCCTACTGTAGGCTGTTATCCCTAATATTCTGTACACATATGTGCCCAGATTCAATTCTTAACTAGTGCATCTGAACAGCAGTCCATGCTGCTGTTATTGCCTTCCTAACCTTGTTTCTTTTCCTTGTTTTCCTCTCATATCCATGTGTACAATAGGAAACCCCAAACCTGCAGCAAGGCTACTGTCTCTTCTTCCAATTCACCATCTAATAATCTATATGTCCATCCATCTATCCAACACATGACTAATACACTCACACAAACACACCCATAGGCACCTATCCATATATAGATACACACAATTCCTCATCATAACTCAAATTAGTCCACATGAATGTGCAAAACTAAACATATATATATATATATAAAATATATATATATATATAAAATATATATATATATATATAAGTAATATAAATGTAAAACCTAGCTAGAGTAGGAGTCAAATTGAAATTTAGAGCCATGTGTGTCCAATGAGTAATTTTGTCAAACATTTGGCATGCGTATTAGGACACATTGTGATACGCCCATGATACGCACTCTAAATAAATCCAAATTTGATCAAAAGCACACCCACATGATCTAAATCATAATTAGGACCCAACAAACCTATTCTCAAATCCTAGAAATATCTTTCTCGGATTTCTCCCAAAATGAGTCAAAATACAAAGGAAAAAGTCCTCAAATGCAATAAGAACAATCAAAACTCCTTGCCATAGGCAACCCTAATGCATGGGGATTCGTAATTGATGCCTCTATACTATTTAATGCAATTTATAGGGTTTATAATGCATATACCTATTGGGAGATGTATTTCCAACAAAAATGGCTCCAAGATCTAGAAATTCTCAAGCTCCAAGTGCTCCAACCTCAAATGTCTTACTTTTAGAGTCTTCTACTCTCTAGGGGAAGAGAATGGAACAAATGTGGGCTAATTTGGAGGAGATTTGATGGTATGAACAATTTGGGGAAAACCTTCTAATTAGGGTTAGGGTTTTGAATGAAATGAGGAGGAAGAAGATGATGTTAGGATTTATAAAGAATGTGGGTTGCCATATTAGGTTTAATTTAGGGTTTTGGCTAATGTAAGTTGTCCACTAAACCCCTCTCTAATGTCACGACAAGTTTAGGGAATAAGCCTTTCTTCCTAATTAGGTATTTAGTCAAACTTCCTAATTAATCCTTCTAATCTAACTAGAGGCTAACTAAAATCCAATTAGGTTAGTCCTAATCATTTAATTAGGTGGTCATGTCAAGTTGGTTTCGGTCCTCTAGTGTCACTAACAACTATTCTAACAAATGGCTAACCACTAATCTTATTCAATATTATAGCATATGCACTACATTAAATATTATAGATAATTAATCCAAAATATAATTAATAGTTTTATAAAAGTAGATTTATTACCCAAAATATAATTTGAATTCACAATAATAACAAGAAATAGGAAAAGTTAAAAATACCCCTTGTAAGCCCTCTAAATTTTTAATTAGAAGTTATTTGTATTAACTAGGGATTAAATACGTTTAATTATGAATTCCTAGTTATTAATGAATTTCCACTTTTATTTTTGATTATCATATGCATATTGCCATGATTTTTAATTTAGGAGTACCAGACTAATCATTTTCTCAAAACCAACTTTACATGCACGATCTAGTCGAGACACTCTACATCCATGACCTTCATGTCCCACTCAAACACACCTCCTTGTGCTTTATTTTAGTCGCACAGCTTTCCTGACACAAGGCCCGATCTTGATTCATACCATAGATTCATATTTATTTTTGACTCGAATTGGGGACACCATTTCGACCCAAACCTGTTAACCCAAAATATAGACACAACCCACATTAAGCCTACTACACTCCTGATAATTGTGTCCCATTCAATTGAGCCCCCACATGTTAATTATTTACCCGTGATCATAAATGACTTAAATTAAGCCATTTATCGCACCTAGTCCGACTTTGACCCAACCCTACTCCAATGAACAAAACCCAAGCTTCATGTCATTCCCTCATAAATACCTACACACACAATTCCATTCCATTCCTACAAAACACCAAACACAAAGCAAACTCACCCCTAAGCCTAATGGACAAAATCATTATCCCTAAAGGTTAGACGGAAATTTCCTATTAAGATATTCAATCCTCACCATCCAAAATTACCCTCTTTTGGCCTAGCCCAAGAGATGGCTTTAGGAAAGCCACCTATGACACACCCAACCCCTTGGCCAATCCCACTTCAACAACACATATCACTTTATAGAGAGATTCTAACAACTCTCTCTCTCTCTCTCTACTTTTACACAGCCAGCCCCCCTTTCTTCATAATACCACATCGCTTTCTCTCTTCTTCATTCAAAACCAAACTCATAGCCCATAGCCGACACCACACTCCCCACAAACTTTAACTCTTTTTTATCATCTCCTTCCTCCTCCTTATCATCTTCTTCTCCTCCTTAACACCCCCTACCCGAGCTGCCATGCTGCCGCCACTGCTGTCGCATTTCCTAGATGTTGTCACCGCACCACCTGTTGTGCATGCCATATAGGCCAGCCGTCGCACCACCCCCACCACGGCAGTAACCTTTTCCCTCACCACCAAGGAGGCTAGGGTACCCCGCACGCGTGCGCGAGCTGTTGCTGAGTGTGCCGTGCCGTCATACTCCACAACGTCCTTTGCCCGACCTCCTCCTTGGCTGATGACCCTCCAAGAGGGAGGTGCCACCTCCAGCGGGCCCCTCCGGCTGCTCGAGACTCGATATGATGCGTTCTGTCGTTGTCGAGATTTGACGTTCCTGCGTCAACGCGATAGGTTTTCGTTGCGTCATAGCCACTGTCCAGTTACCTCGCACGCCTTCGATTATTGTGCACACAAGAGGTAATCACTCCTCCTCCCTTCCATGTTGATATGCTCTATGCAATCCTTATACTCTTTGAATGAACTTGCATGAACTTGTGGAATGAACTTTGGTTGAGAGCAACCAAGTTCATTCAAGATGAACTTGTGTGTTAGGCTCAAAATCTAATTACCCACAGAATATATTAAGCACGTTTCTCTTCATTTGGAATGTAACAGTAGGTTGAGTTTGGGTTTAAACCTTTTGTGCACACATTTTTCCTAATCTATATTTGTCACAGTTTTCGTTATGTATATATGCAACACATATTTGAATCATATATAATTATATGACCTCTAGATAAATCCTATATTTAATAATGTAGGTAACAACAGTAGGTGAAATGGGTTTAAACCCTTTTGCATGAACCTTTTCCTATATTCATACTTGTCACACTTTCCTATAAATACATATAAATAAATCTTGTGCATATAATATATCCACTATTTTTTCCTAAGTTGTTATGACAGTAGACTTAATCATACCCATGCACTTGGTTGTGCAAGCATGTATGTGGCTATCAACTTTATTCAATTAGTAGTGCTAGAGTCGTATATGGAGTGGTATAATATATTTACATGTATATATGTGTGTATATATATTCTATGATCTCCTATATAATATATATATATATATTATAATAATAATATAATTATTATATATAATATATATACCAATTCAACCCCAACTAGCTGATCAGGGAGACCCTTCGGCAACACTAAGATTAGCAGGCGAGGTTCTCACTCCGCGGGCTTCGTCTGGTCAGCTCTGTCTAACCTGGGCTCGGGCTAGCGATGGTTTTTGGGTTCTGGCATCATCTTTTGTTGTCTGTGTTTCAGCTCGCGCAAGATGCGCTTACTTGTATAGGCTTCGGCATTTTGCGCCTAATACATCATAAAGCTCTGTTTCGACCAATATATATATATATATATATATATATTGTCTGTGTTTCAGCTCGCGCAAGATGCGCTTACTTGTATAGGCTTCGGCATTTTGCGCCTAATACATCAATAAAGCTCTGTTTCGACCATATATATATATATATAATATATATATATTATATATATATAATATATATAGATATATATATATAAATATATATACATATAGCTTGAGTATTGTGCATGAGACTTCATGAGTTAACATGACGTGCACATGCTTGTATTCAATCCTCACCTAAAAATATGTAGTTATTTAATTTAAAGGACTTCATGATCATGAGGGTTTACTTAACGTATCGTATGCCTTGGTTATTGTATTTGTAGGTCCCCGTGACAACACGATCGAGACATGAGGGACTAGAGCTTTGCTTGTGCATTTTGAAATTGCAGGAAAGTATACTTTGCCTTGTATTATTGTTTTACCTATACTTCATTTTACTCTTGCTAGTGTGGACTTAGCTAGATGAGCCCAGGAATTGCCTTGGGTGTAGTCGATGATGGCATCAACACTATGATTTAAATACTTGACTTAGCTCCAGGTGACGTAACCTTAGTTGTGGAGTTGTTATTATAAATCCCATGACCATGACACGCTTTATGACACGGCACCGAGCGAGATCAAGTCATGGCACGAGCTGACGCTCTCGACTGGCCATCGATACGAGTAGCACGTGTGACAGCACATATATAGTAGTGATGGTTCTAGATAGCTGGCTTTGCATTGAGAGTGGATGTTTGGGTCTTGGATATAACTTGTACATTTTTTGGACAGAGAAGACAACCAGTAGGCGTATGGGACAGATAGTTATATTATTTTAGCCTCAGTGGGGACCCGATTATAGGCATGGATACCCGGTTATGGGCCATACATATACTGGGGATATGTCCGACATCGGCCACTAACTTCGTGCTAGGTACGGTCGGGAGGTATACTAGTGCTTTTATGTTTACATCGGCTCGTGATCCGATATCGGCCCGTGACTCGATGCCATTCATTTATCTACCTACCCATACGTTCCAAAGTTGTTTTCATATGCATTCACTTAGACCGGTTAGGTCACCCTTTATGTTTATATCAGTATTTACATTATGGCATGTTCCTATTTGTATCTTGCTATGTCCCCTGAGGACCTGGTTCCTTTCCAAATCCCGATAAACATTGTACTCGACGATGTACGGTTCCGAAGTTGAGATGGGATACGTAGCAAAGGACTACGAGGTGCTTCCTAAGGAGTTCTCTTGATTCAGGGTATGCTGCTACTTTGATTGAGAGCTTCATTATCTAGTTAGTCGTTGCTCTTGGCTAGTTATCTTTCCATTTCCAGTATTTTCATTTTTGTAGTCTGGGTTTGTTCCCACTAGACTTTGTATTTCCATTTTGTTGTACTATAGATGTTCGACTACTCTGCATTTATTTCAGTACTTTTTCTTACTATTTTTGTGGATGAGATTTAGATGATTGCCTACTATTTGTTAGTTGCATTTACAATGTAGCACACCTAAGTAAGTCCATTAAATTGGATAGCTCACTCTAGGCTATATAAGCTGGCCAGGTTATGCCCAAATCCTATACATTTTGGGACTGAGGCATGACACCCCTCTTTTGGAAATGTGGTGGTGACATCACTAATTAACATCTATCTATATGATAGTCCATGGGTATCCCAATTATTAGCAGTTGGGACCGGGGCGTGATACCCCTCCTAGGAAGAGCAATCTCGGTGCCCCGGAGATCGGTCGAGAGATTATACCCTTGTACACAAGTTATCCAGACCGACTCTATGAATGCAACATCTATCAATTAAACTCTTCTATATTACAATCCATCGATCGATCAGCAGGCATATTCCATCTATTTCATCTTTTCATATAACAAAGCCAATAGCTCTTCTCTTCTTTTCTCTATACGGACAAGCCGTATCATCTCTTTCATGTAACTTTTTATAACATTTGTAGTTCTTATCAAGCATTTAAATCTTTACAACAGATGATAACAAAAAATATGTAACCAATATCTAATTACGCAACATCGGGATAGTTTAATATCATTAAGCATTTAAACCTACTCCTGATAGGATATGATACAGAATATGGAAGCAATCTCATTTCTTTTTTTACTAGCATGGCAAGGTTCTCTCGAGCAAAGCAACATTCTTACTTCATAGCACGCATATTATTTCTTTTCTTGTTTTAGCATAACAACATGTAAATTCTCTTATAAGTATATTATTTCAACGATTAACATTCTCAACGATTTACCATCTTGTTATTAGCAGAAAGCATTCATTCAAAAATATTAATTCTTTCATAAACATGAAAGAATAAGAAAATAAGTCTTTGTCCCCTCACCCAGATCAATCGTCTTTGTGAAGGCTTCCTCTCGAGCCCGCACCGATCTCTCTGTCGTAGTGCCTTCGCGAGCTGGGCACTACATATTTACCCACCAAAAAAAGTTTCATCCTTGAAACATAAGGACAAACTTACAATATCCATAGCAGTGATAGTCCTCAGCCTTCGCCATCATCAATCCATAAAAACATAATTTAAGAACACATCAAAACTCATGTTCAATGACATATTGCCATCAATAATAAAATATGTCGGGATCATAAAATGTTTACAGACTTATTATATGGAACGTTCATCTCAATATGATATCAAGGAAACAAAGGACTTTGATCAAGGAGACATATTCGAATTATAACGAACAACAATTGGCTAGAGGATCATGTTGCTCTGATACCACTTTGTCATACCCTGATCCCGCAAGATCGATCATCCTTACTCTGATCTCTGTGGAACCAATCGTCCTTGCTTGGACATGACATTAGGTATGGTTCCACAAGGACAGAACTTGTACAATGATAAAATAAACAAGGTAGACAACAATGCAACGGAACATATATGCACAATTGAAGCAACAGACACATTACAAAATATAGAATTGAACACAATGATAATAGAAACAATTTTTCTTTATTGATATCTTTTTGAAATATATTACAAAGCTCTCATTGTCTCTCTGATATATGCCATACTTGGCTTCCAATCTCTAATAAAACTATACATATTACAATGATCTCGCTCCATATATTACATCCTTTTATATATAAAACCATCTTTTTTGCATATTCGTCTTCAGATTTCCGACTCCCAAAGATGAGGCAACGACTATCGCTTCGGACTTCCCATTTTGATGCATCTTGTCGCTGCACGCAAACTGGTAGTAGGTCAGTATATTAACGTACTGGCGATAGAACAAAGGCTACACCGTCTGAAACGATCACTAAGTAATTTAGTGAGAAAACATTTATGTGATAATAATCTTGCTACTTTTACCTACGTTCATTTCATGCAATATAGAGTCAGATTACTTCTTTTTGAAAACATTTTCAAAAACCCAATTCATTTGTATTCATTCTAGACATTCAAGGGATTATTCTATTCATGCACGATAACCATTCATTTTATGTGAAGTGTGCATCGTTTTTCATGAGCCATAATCATTTATTTAGTACTAGAATTTCTTAGTGTCAATTCCAAGCACAATAGCATTTCACTTTTTTAACGAGACATAACATTTTTTTGTAAGATTATTCTCTATAAGCAATTCATGATCAGAAAACTTAAGCAACACATATATAACTTTTCAGTGATTTTTACCATAACTGACAGTTCATCAATACATAAGACAAGGATTAGAAATAAACTGAATGTATGTATACAATTTTTCATTTTTGCCTCTACATTGTTTGGCTCTTAAAAAAATCTTTATCGACACATATAAACTCGATTAGCAGCTGTGACTCAAGGCTTAGCTCTGCACTAATACAGTATATACTAATAGATGTAACTATTCAGTTAAGCTCAGCACTGATATACTAGCAGCTGTGGCTCAGGGTTCAGTTGTTCACCAATCAACACCTATCTAGATGATAGTCTATGGGTATCCCTATTATAGCAGTTGGGGCCTTCATGCCCGTCTCACTAATAGACTGATACCCCATGATCGTGAGGACTTCTAGCCTCAGGGTGTCATGTTTCCTCCTAGGCAGAGCGATCCCAATGCCCCAAAATCGGTTGAAAGACTACACCCATGTGCACAAGTTGTCTAGACCGACTCTAATGCAACATCTATCAATTAAACTCTTCTATTAATAATCCATCAATCGATCAGCAGACATATTCCATCTATTTCATCTTTTCATATAACAGAGCCAATAGTGCTTCTTTTTTTCTCTATATGGACAAGCCGTATCATCTCTTTCATGTAACTCTTTGTAACATTTCTAGTTCTTATCTAGCATTCCAATCTTTGCAGCAGATGATAACAGAAAACATATAACCAATTTCTAATTACGCAACATCGGTACAGTTCAATATCATTAAGCATGGAAACCCACTCTTAATATCATATGATACAGAACATGGTAGCAATCTCTTTTCTTTTCTTACTAACATGGCAAGGTTCTCTCTATTAAGGCAACATTCTTACTTCTTAGCATGCAGATTATTTCTTTTCTTGTTTTAGCATAGCAACATGTAAATTCTCTTATAAGCATGTTGTTTCAACGATTAACATTCCCAATGATTTACCATATTATTGTTAGCAAAAAGCATTCAACATCGATTCTTTATTAGGCATAAAAGAATCAGAAAATGAGTCTTTGTCCATTCACCGAGATCAATCATCTTCGTGAAGGCTTCCTCTCGAGCCTGCACCGATCTCACAGTCGTAGTTCCTTGGCGATTGGGCACTACATATTTACCCACCGAGAAAAAGTTTCGTCCTTGAAACTTAGGGACAAACTTACGATATCCATAGCAGCGATAGTCCTCATCCTTTGCCATCATCAATCCATAAAATCACAATTCAAGAACACATCAAAACTCATATTCAATGACATATCTCTGTCAATAATAAAACATATGTCGGGATCATAATAATACTTATGGACTTATTGTATTGAATGTTCATCTCATTACGATACAAGAAACGAAAGGACTTCGATCAAGAGAGATATTTGAACCATAACGAATAAACAATTAGTTAAAGGATTGTGTTGCTCTAATACCACTTTGTCATTCCCCGATCCCGCAAGATCGTTCGCCCTCACTATGATCTCTGCGAAATCAATCATCCTCGCTTGGGAGTGATGCCGTGTAAGCCTAAGGGGCACTTGGAAAAGGCGAGAACCTGTACAATGATGAAATAAATAAGGTAGACTACAATACAGTGAAACATATATGCATAAATGAAGCAACAGACACATTGTAAAATATAGAATTGAACACAATAATAAGAGAAACAATCTCTCTTAATTAATATCTTTTTGAAATAGATTACAAAGTTCTCATTGTCTCTATGATACATGCCATACTTGGCTTACATTCTCTCAAGCAACTATACGGATTACAATGATTATATTCCATACATTACATCCCAAGTCATCTATTTTGCATAGTCATCTTCTGATTTGGCTCCCAAGAATGAGGCTCTAGTTATCACTTTAGACTTCCTATTTTGATGCGTCTTGTACCTATGTATATACTGGTGGTGGGTCAATACATTAACATACTGGTGATAGAACAAAGGATACACCATCTGAAATGATCACTAAGTAATTTTGTGAGAAAACATTTCTATGATAATAATCTTGCTACATTTTCCTACGTTCATTTCATGCAGTACAGAGTCAGATTGCATCTTTCTGAAAATATTTTTTGAAAACCACAGTTCATTTCTATTCATTCTAGACATTCAGGGGATCATTCTGTTCATGCCTGATAACTACTCATTTCTTGTGAAGAGCGCAGCGTATTTATGAGCCATATTCATTTTACTTAGTACTAGCATTCTTAAAGTCAATTCCAAGCACAATAGCACTTCACTTATTTTATCGGGACAAAACATTTCTTTTTACAGATTATTTTCTATAAGCAATTCATGATTAGAAAACTTAAGCAACACATATATCATATTTCAATGATTCTTACCATAGTCCATGGTTCATCCGTATACAAGACAAGGATTAGAAATAAACTGAATGTATACAATGTTCCTTGTTTGTCTCTGCATAGTTAGGCTCTTAACAAAATCTTTATCGACACATGCAAACTTGATTGGCAGTTGTGACTCAATGCTCAGCTCTGCACTGATACATGTGCATACCAACAGCTGTGACTCTTCAGTTCAAATCAGTACTGATATACACACATTCTAGCAACTGTGGCTCAGGGTCCAGCTCTTCACCATTCAACACATATCTATATGATATTCCATGGTTATCCACATTATTAACAGTTTCGACGTTCAAGCCAATCTCAATAGTAGACTGACACCCCCCTGATCGTGAGTACTTCTAGACTCAGGATGTCTTGTTCCCTACTAAGTTGAGCGATGCCGATGTCCTGATGTTTGGTCAAGAGTTTACACCCATGTGTACAAGTTATTCGGACCGACTCTACGACTACAACATCTATCAATTAAGTTGTTCTATTAATAATCCATTGATTGATCAGCAGATATATTCTAGCTATTTTTGCTTTTAATATAGAGCCAATATCTCTTTTCTTCTTTTCTCTATACGGACAAGCTGTATCATCTCTTTCATGTAACTCTTTGTAACATTTACAGTTCTTATCAAGCATTTCAATCTTTGCAGTAGATGATAACAGAAAAAATGTATCCAATTTCTAATTATACAACATCGGTACAGTTCAATATCATTAAGCATAGAAACCTACTTTTGATATCATATGATACAGAACATGGTAGCAATCTCTTTTCTTTTCTTATTAGGATGGCAAAGTTCTCTCGATCAAGGAACATTCTTACTTCTTAGCATGCAGATTATTTCTTTTCATGTTTTAGCATAGCAACATGTAAATTCTTTTATGAATGTTGTTTCAACGATTAACATTCTCAATTATTTTCCATCTTGTTGTTAGCAGAAAGCATTCATTCAAAAATATATATTCATTATTAGACGTGAAAGAATCTGAAAATGAGTCTTCGTCCACTCACCCAGATCAATCATCTTCGTGAAGGCTTCCTCTCGAGCTAGCACTAATCTCTATGTCATAATGCTTTCGTGGAATGAGGCACTACATATTTATCTACTGAAAAAACTTTCATCCTCGAAACTTAAGGATAAACTTACGATATCCATAGCAGCAATAGTCCTCATCCTTTGCCATCATCATTCCATAAAATCACAATTCAAGAACACATCAAAACTCATGTTCAATGACATATCTCTATCTATAATAAAACATATGTCGGCATGATAAAAATATTTGCAAACTTATTATATGGAACGTTCATCTCATTACGATATCAAGGAAACAAAGGGACTTCGATCGAGGATACATATTTGAATCATAACGAATTAACAATTGGCTAGAGGATCATGTTGCTCTGATACCACTTTGTCATGCCACGGTCTCGTAAGATCGTTCATCCTCGTTCTAATCTCTACTGAACCGATCATCCTTGCTTGGGTGTGATATCGTGCAAGTCGAAGTTGTGCTTGCACAAGGCCAAAACCTGTACAATAACAAAATAGACAAGGTAGACAATAACACAGCGAAACATATATGCATAAATTGAAGCATCGAACACATTGTAGAATATAGAATTGAACACAATGATAACAGAAATAATTTCTCTTTATTGATATCTTATTGAAATAGTTTACAAAGCTCTTATTGTCTCTCTAATATATGCCATACTTGACATTCAATCTCTCATGAAACTATATATTAAAATGATCTCGTTCCATACATTACATCCCTTTATATAGAAATAATCTTTTTTGCATATTCATCTTCTGATTTTCAACTCCCAAGGACGAGGCTCTAGATATCGCTTCGTACTTCCCATCTTGATGTATATTGCACCTGCGTACAAACTAGTGGTGGGTCAGTACATTAACGTACTAGTGATAGTACAAAGGCTACACCGTCTGAAACGATTACTAAGTAATTTTGTGAGATAATATTTCTGTGATAATGATCTTTCTACTTTTACCTGTGTTCATTTCATGAAGTACAGAATGACATTACATCATTTTGAAAACATTTTTAAAAACCACAGTTCATCTCTGTTCATTCCTGACATTCAATGGACCATTCTATTCATGCACGATAACTACTCATTTTATGTGAAGTGAGTAGCATGTTTTATGAGCCATAATCATTTCATTTAGTACCAACATTTCTTAAGGTCAATTCCAAGCAAAATATTATTTTACTTCTTTTAACGGGAATCACATTTTAATAATTCTTACCATAGCATCCCTGCACAAGACAAGGATTATAAATAAACTGAATGTAAGTATACAATGTTCCATGTTCGTATCTGCATTTTTAGGCTCTTAATAAAATCTTTATCGACAGATACAAACTTGATTGGCAGCTGTGACTCAATGCTCAGCTCTGTACTAATACATGTGCATACCAACAGCTGTGACTCTCCGATTCATCTCGATATTAATATACACACATACTAGCAGCTTTGGCTCAGGGTTCAGCTCTTCACCAATCAATACCAATCAATATGATAATCCATGGGTATCTCATTATTAGCAGTTGGTACGTTCTAGCATCTCACTAATAGACTGACAGCCCCTGATCGCGAGGACTTCTAGCATTAGGGTGTCATGTTCCCTCTTAGGCCGAGCAATCCTGGTGCCCCGGAGTTTGGTCGAAAGATTACACCCTTGTGCACAAGTTGTCCGGACCGACTCTATGAATGCAACATCTATCAACTAAACTCTTCTATTAACAATCCATCGATCTATCAGCAGACATACACCATCTATTTCTTTTTTATATAATAGAACCAATAGCTCTTCTCTTCTTTTCTCTACAAGAAAAAGTTGTATCATCTTTTTATGTGACTTTTTGTAACATTTGCAGTTCTTATCAAGCATTTCAATCTTTGTAGTAGATGATAACATAAAATGCAACCAATATCTAATTTTGTAAGATCGAGACATTTAAATATCATTAAGTATGGAAACCTACTCTTGACAGAATATGATACAGAACATGAAAGCAATCTCTTTACTTTTCTTATTAGCATGGCAAGGTTCTCTCCATCAAGCCAATATTCTTACTTCTTAGCATGCAGATTATTATTTTTGTTTTAGCATAACAACATGTAAATTCTCTTATAAGCATGTTATTTCAACGATTAACATTCTCAAAGATTTACCATCTTGTTGTTAGCAGAAAGCATTCGTTCAAAAAACATAAATAATCTTCGTGAAGGCTTCCTCTCGAGCCAGCATCGATCTCTCTATTGTAGTGCCTTCGTGGAGCGGGGCACCATAAGCATAATGGAACTGGGGATCCCTTAGACCACAGATTGATCCATGTGACTGAATCGTGCCCATGCGACAAAGATAATTTGTCTCATGACGATTCCTCATCCATGTGCATGACGATTCCTCATCCATACGGCTAGATGTCAGAGTTAATCTATGTATATATCAATCTAAATCAAGATTTCTAGGACTGCAAATCGGTGTCCATATCGATCGATAAAGCTTGAACAGGTTTACAGTGTGATCTAACCCTTCAATGGTGGAAACTACGGTTCACGAATTATACCTAAACGATGAGAAGTAGATGATGGTTTTCAACGAACTCGATCAGTCAGCAACCTAAAGATCTTATTTCGTATTTCTTCCTCGGATTGGACGTCGTGCGGATGACGATCTTCCAACCTTTTTTTCCTTAGTTGACCTTTCTTTCTCTCCTTAGTGAAAGACGAATTTAGAGAAAGTTGCTCTTTTCTGATGATCCTGACGGCCAGATAATAGTGGATATATAGGCTACAGTAGGGACCATGAGGAAAAATTAGGATTAGATCTCCTAAGGATCTCGGTATCCCATGTTCAGCCCAAACACACAACCCAGGCCTGTTAACAATAGCTCGGTCCACAAAAGAACTATTATTACACTATCTTCCTAATCCTAAATTACGTATATGAGCTCCTTCTTATTATATGCATGTTCGGCTCGCTATGTTAAGATATCGAATATCCATCGATTAATTTAAGTTACTGACAACTATATTGATCGACATCTTTTATCCTTAAGTAGTACCACTAAATTTTATTTGTCATTTCGGGTATAATCTACCTGCATGGTTTAGATGACAATACTTATGAGATCCTTAAGGGGACATCATCATTCTGATATATCGGGACATGGATTACTTTCATAATCAATAGCGCATCATATACATAATATCATTATCTAATTCATAGAAGTTGTTGACCCATAATGAATCTCACTCTTTTACGAGTCAAAGTAGTTCATACTACATATACATGTCTGTTATTATATCTGATTAAGAGCACAAGCATACATAATAATAGAGGTGTTTCTTCTACTATGTAGTCAGTACAAAGAGAACAACCTCAAGTGGTCATGTTCAATACCCACAAAGTGCACTTGTGTAAACATATATTCAAGATAGACTAATGTGTGATTACACTACAACCTTACCAATGGTTTGTCCAAATCCATCTAGGTTTTGAACCATTTATATTTTCTATAAGAAATTGATAACATGATCTTCTATGTGATACCGCACACCATATTATCTACAACATAAAATATCAACACTTGCATAATATGCAAACATTTGCCCATATGATTTTTATTCAAAAATATACGAAAATATAGTTAATACAAAAGTAATGCTTTTAGTATATAACCCTAACAGAGCATTAATCGTATATCAGAGAAGCTCGGGAAGTATAACGAGCGCCATCCGTGTCGAAGAAGCTCATGGAGTTGTAGGCAGGAGTTATGTCAAGAACAAACAGTATTCGGCCTGAATCAGTTCTAATTCGGTCATATCCGAGCAGAACTATCCTGGCCTAAGCTAATCGAATTCGGTCCGAGTTCGACCGTGCCAGACCGAATTCGGTTCGAGTTCGATTTCGTCGGACTGAACTCGATTGTTTTTATTTTATCTATACTATTATATATCTCAAACAGTCCAGATTTTCTATAAGTTGTAGGAAGTATATATAGGTATTTCATATCCCTATAAATCATCTAACTATCTCGATCATCAATCTACCATAGAGAGATCAAAGTTTGCAACTTTTGGATATGAAAAAGATCGGATTGATGGCTTGTTCGAAAGAAAGATTATTTTAGATAAATGTTTCGTTGTTTCTTGTTCTTCGAAGTCTGTAATATATTTTCATCGTCTAAGTTGTTGTGGTGATTCAGTTTGGGTCGATGAGAAGTTTGTGAGGAGTCTGTATCTTATTATTCTATTAGTTAAGGCTTTCAGGGTTGGACTCAATCGTCCCGTATTTTTTTCGCAAAGATTTTTACGTCAAAATTGTTGAGTATTTGCATTTAACGCGTGTGATTTTAGGCAATTTAGTTTCCTATGCTTTTTTATTGGTTCTCTCGTAAATTTTTTTAATTTGGAAGAACAATTTTTGTATTTTGTTCTTAACACGACGAACAACCTAGGAATGAAACCAATGACTCGGTGTTTACCAGTTAGCACGGGAGTGGGGTTGTGGAGGGGGACATGCTAGTTTCTAATGTAATACTGCGAGTATTTGTTTGTTCTTGATAACTATGGAGTAAGGATGCTACCAGCCATGAGTCTATATATAGACTTGTAAAAATTGGGATTCTCCTTTGAGCAATTGTGGGGGAGAAAAAAAGGGTGCTACTTAATTGTTTGGACTCTTAATTTTATATCAGAGTTTAAGTTCTGACATTACAATTGAAAGTTTTGAATCCTGAATTTTAACTCTTAATTTTATTTTATTTTATCCTGAACATGGGTATACTAGCAACAACTAACACATATTCATAAAAAAAAAGGTATAATTAGAAAATTTTATGGTCCAAATTGTCTAATTTGACATGTCATGACTTAAATTCTATGTTGATATAAAATTCTAAATGCTAATTAATCTGGAAAAAATAGTTAACGGCTAATGGGATTGAGTGAGGGGGAGAAATGAGATAAGTGAAGGGGTAAAGGTAGTGAGGAATGGGTGAGATTAGGAGCATGAGTGAGGAGGAGTTGTGTAAGTGAGATTGATTGATTTTAAAGAAATCTAATTAGGAGTTTTAATTAAGGAATAAGAAATGGTTATTAGTAGCTAAATAAATTTAATTAGCTATTCAAATAGATTAAATAAGAATGATTATTATCTAATATTAATAATGATAACAAAAACAAAATAGAAATCTAATAATCATAACACTAATCTTGATAATAACAATAACACAAGAAATTAATAGATTAAAATTGTAAAAGAAAATAAAGGGGTTTGTGTTAGAGGGTTAATTATTTTTGTAACAATTATTGTTTCTAAAAGGTAAGTTTGTTATGAAAAAAATTCAATTTTACTTATTAACATTCCTAAGTTAGCGAATGCTATAAACTTGAATTCAAACTACGAACATTCAAATTATCGATCATATATATCAATACTCGAATAAAGCATGAAATAATCAAATTGATTATAAGTAAATGTATCATTTCGTACAAGTCTATCATGAACAAGAATCCTATGTAAGGATGCACGAACGATCATCATCTAAATCATAGAGCAAGACATCCATGTACATGTCTGGAAAAACGAGAATGGAAAATACAAAGTGTAGTAGTTGAGTGATTAGTGTCATCCCATGGAAAAGAATTGAGATATTATTGCCTGGACAGCTTGACCTAACGCCAAATATAATCAGTTAACCATCCATATGACTTATCCCTAGCTAAAAAAAATGTATACTATAGCTACAATATCAAATCCACGCAATCTAACACAAGGAACGGTAAAAAAGTGTAAATGAATGCATCATGGGGTAAAAAGCATACTTGATGATAAACAAGTAAATAGTATACAAAACTCCATTAAACCAATAACTAAATGTATCACAATGTCAAATGATGTGTATATTATATACACGCCAAGACACGTACGAAGATGACACAAACCAATACAGGACATTGTCCATAATATACATTTCTACATTGTACCATAGAACTTGGAAGTTCGCAGTATGTCCGTCAGCCTTCCGTCGGATGTTCGTCGGATATCAGTCTGTGCATGAATAAGCATGTTAGGTATGGATGCACAACTACCCAATGATTTAACCAATGAGCATGACATCCATGTACAACTCTAGCAAAGCGAGAATCATAAAATAAAGTATAGCAATCGAGTGATCAATATCATGTCATGGACGAGAACCGAAATATTAATGCCTAGACGGCTTAACCTAATACCAAATGTAATCAATTAACCATCCATAGGACTTACACAAGAAATGCAAAAATTTTACTATAGCTACAATATCAAACCCATGCAATCCATCATAAGGAACAATAAGAAAGTGTAAAGGAATATTTTGTGTGGCTGCTAAGATCTGTATAAAAGCAAACAATAATGTCAAAAATCTCATTCTCCATTGATCATGACAAAACTGAATAATCCAAGTCATACAACTCCCACATAAATAATATTCAAAATTTACAGTTATGTCTCCATTTTGGACGATAAATCCAAGTCAACTATTAGGATGAGATTCAAATTCTATTATGGTCAATATAGAAATATAAACATAATTTTTGAATATCGTACGAGATTTTGGAATTAAATAATCTTCTAGGTTAATGTCGTCCGGTAAAAGAAAAAGAGCTTTGCTATGCCTACAACCAAATGCTTACAATTTTCTTATAGTCGCCACGTGTCGCGCTTCAATTGGAGGAGGGGGAAAGTGGTTGGGTCGGGTGGAGCCCATGTAGCAGGAGGTGAGAGGGAAAGTGGAACCCATGTGTAAGGGGTGAAAGAGAGAGATTGTAAAAAGGTTGTAAACATTTGGTTGTAGATTTAGCACTTTCCAAAAAAAAGGATGTGAACATAGAATTGTTGGTGGTATTAAATCAGTTAGTTATATGATGGCTAAAGTGTTAGCTGTATGTTCACAACGCCGCCGCTGCCGCCCGATCCGGCTCGACTCTGTTCGGTTCGGCGCACGTAACGGGTGCGGGTACGTGCCCACATATGCGGGCACCGAATGTCGATTTGATTTCCTCTTCGGGTTCGGGCTGAGACCCAAAAATCTTTTTGCTCATATTCAAATTTTTGACATTCCTTTAATTTCTGTAACGGTTGGATTCTAAATCTTGTCCATATTCAATGTACCATATTTTTCTTACTACTCTATAACGTTAAACTTTATTACCTATTATTTCTAACCGTTACAAAGGTTTTCCATCAGCTTATATACCCGTGTTCTCATTCTTCCTCTACACACAGAAATATACGTCCAAACTCTCTTCTCTAATCTCGTCTTTTTCGATCCGAGCTTTCCATTCTTCGTTGTTGCTCTGAGAAAAGCTAAGTTGGGGTCACTCTCTCCAAGTCGTGTGCGGCAAGAAGATTTCGGTAGAGCGAGAATTTTACCACTAGGAGCGTTCGAATACAGTCTGCACATAGACCCGAGCTAACTCTTAGGGCAGTGCTACGTGTGCGACTTTTCCGGAGGCCGGTAACATCTACTTATATTTTATTTTGTTACAGTTTTTAAAGGAAGAATATTGAAGAATTTACAACACTCTAAGAGTTAGTACAATCGTCTATTTTGTTAAGAACAATCTTCTCTATTCTGTTAACAAAATGTTTACATATATTTGCCTATATACTTGCCTCTATTAACAAACGTTCAAATATACTTGCCTCTGTTATCCATACATATATTTGCAAACTGTACATTATTGTCCTTAACAATTTTGTACTTAAGTATTGGCCTTAAGAATTATACTTAGGAATTTGCACTACTGTAGACATATATATAGTTTGGAATAAATTAGCATTCAACCAAACAGTGCTTGTTGACATAGTTTGGAATAATATTGTTACCTTATAAAACTTTTTGTAAACATTGCTTGCTGACATACTTAAGTTTTTCTTTTAAATATATAAACTTATTTGCTTTGCAATTCTGGACAAATTTTTATTGTTCTGCACAAATTATTGTAGGAAAAAATCTCCATTGTAAACATATAAACTTACTTATTTGTTTTGGATATTTGTGTTAAACTCAGCTTATTAGTGTACTCAGTTTATTGTTTTAGCAAGCATTTTATTATACCTTTTTAGTAAGACTGCCGTCAATAGAAATTGTCTAATATTATCATATTAGTAACAAATTATCATTTTGGTTAAATTGACACCTTAGACAATTGTATTAGTACAATTTTGTCAGTATTAGTTGAGTAGTCTCGTTTACTCAATATTTTAATTTAGTCTAAATCAAACAGTTAATTGATTTAGTAAAATTTATTTAGTTTTAAAGTTCTAAAGTAGATATTTATTTTAGTACAAGCCAAAAGGGCCCTTCTATCAATAAGACGTAAATCGTCTAAGTGACTGGTACTTAATTGTTCCTAGTAAACTTCCGCTTGCTGGGATGCGACCCCTACAGCTAACCCAACCTTATCAAAACTTGAAAACAAAATTTTAAAGGTCTATTACTGAAATCATTTGAATTATTAATTTTTAGCCTAAGCCATCTTATTGAGTAAATATAATTTTTATAAACTTTAGAAAATATGACTAGCAAGGAAGAGACTTACTCTGCAAAGCCCGCTAAGTTCAATGGCACTTATTTCAAGAGGTGGCAGAGCCAGATAAAATTTTGGCTTACCACTTTATGCCTGATTTCTGCCATTGATGGGTCCACACCCATCTCAAATGATTCTGATGAGAATGAGTCTGACGTAGGGGTATCCAAGTCCTCCTCTATACCCAAGACCCCTAAGGAAATAGACTACCATTGCTTCAACGGAACCTTAAGTGCTATGTCTGAGTCACTCTGCGACATATTTTTTAAATATAAAAGCGCTAAAGAACTATGGGATGCTTTGGAAGATGAGTATGGTTGTGATGATGTTGGAATTGATAGATTCAATTCTTATACATTCAACCGATATGTCATTGTAGATAACAAACCTATCAATGACCAAATCAATGAATTCCAAGAATACCTTAGGCATGTTCAAGCCAAGGGAACCTTCTTTTCTCCTGAGCATAAAATAGGATGCTTGATAGACAAACTCCCTCCTTCTTGGTCTAATGTGGCAAAGGATCTTCTCCATCTACAAGGATCAATTATATACCCTCAAGCTCTAAAAAGACTTAGAACAGAAGAAGAATATAGGGCAAAGGGCAAAGCAAGGTCTAATGGCACAGCTAGGGCAAACCTTGTAGAAAGCCATGGCAAATCCAAGGCTAACTACCATCTCAAACTCAAGAAAAACTCCTTCAAAAAGAAGCCGAGTTTTCAACCAAATCACCAAAACCCTCATTTCTAAAATCCTCATCACAAAACCCCTCAACACCAACAATCCCAAAACCTATAAACTTTGGTCAGACTCGGGATCAAAGAAAATTTTGTTTTGTGTGTGGTAGAACCAACCATACAGCCATCAACTGCTTCCAAAGGGAGAAAGAACCTATCCAGACCTCCTTCAAAGGAAAAGGCAAGCTAGAGGCTAATATAATTCTGAATGGGTCTTCCAGATCCTTCAGGTCTGTAATCTATCAACCTTTAGTAAACCTTTCTTTCCATTCTAATGATTGGTGGTTGGATTCTGGAGCTAATGTTCACGTTTCATTTGATCGCTTTTGTTTCTCAACCTATCAGGAATCAGGTGGAGGAGGCATGAATCTAGGAGATGGTTCAACGGCATAAATTGTAAGAAAAGGAAGAATAGATCTGAAGATGACATCAGAAAAAATTCTACCTCTCTATGATGTGCTTCATGTGTCGTCAGTCAGAAGAAACCTAGTTAGTGGATCTCTTCTTGTAGCCTCAGGATACAAAATTGTAATGGAGGCAAATAAAGTAGTTTTCTCTAAGAATGATCTTTTTATGGAAAAATGATTTATAAAAGATAGACTCTTTATTTTGAGCACAATGAATAAATTTTCAGATCCTTCTTTTGTTGTAAATGTTGAATCCTTAAATGTTTGGCATGGTAGATTAGGTCATGTGAACTTAGGATCTATTAAAAGGATGATGAACTTAGATCTTATTCCTAAGACTCCTATAGATGTTGAACACAAGTGTGAGATCTGTGTTCAAGCCAAACACACTAGATTGCCTTTCAAATTTGTCCATATGGATTCTAAACTCCTAGAACTTATCTATAGTGATGTTTGATTCTAATAGAGTTTTAACCCGAGGAGGTAGAAAATACTTTGTTACCTTTATATATGATCATTCAAAGTATTGTTACACCTACCTTCTTAAGACCAAAGATAAAGTTCTAGACAGATTCAAGGTCTATAAGTCTGAAGCTGAGAACAAGTTAGATAGAAAGATTAAGATCCTTAGATCAGATCGTGGTGGAGAGTATACCTCAAATGAAATAAGTAACTTCTGTGAAGAGCACGGAATTATTCATGACGTAACTGCTCCTTATTCACCACAGTCCAACGGAGTTGCCAAAAGGAAGAATCGCACTCTGTTAGACATGGTTAATGCCATGCTTCTCAGCTCAGGTGCCTCTAATAATCTTTGGGGAGAAGCCTTATTGTCAGCCTGTTATATTTTTAATAGGATACCCAGTAAGACTAATGATAAGACACCATATCAATTATGGAAAGGCCGAACTCCTAGGATTAATTACCTCAAAATTTGGAGATATTTAGTTGTCACTCCCCATTCCCGGAATACGTAAATTTTTTATTGTTTATGTATATGATATCTGGCACCTGTATCTTTATTGCATATATCCTGTATTTGTAACTGGCCATGGCATGGAACAGTATCTCGTCGCGGATTAGTGTGCCACCTATTGTCCTTGTCTGGTTGTAGGCGTGGTTCACTATTTTGATGATAGGATTTTTGAACCGTGTTGTGGTTAGGATTTTATTTAATTAATTTAATTAGTTGTATCATGTAACAATTAACATGTCAATAGTCACATGGTTAAGAGCATGCTTAAGCTTAGGGTTTCTTTGAGTCAACCCAACCCCTATATATATTCTCTTCCACACTCTCTCTCCTCATTCACTCTTTTATTTATTTTGCTCAAACAATATTTAGGCAAGTACATCTTGCACCAAATGGAGAGATTCTTGTATTTTTTATTTTTTGATTTTTTTAGATATTATTTGTCTATATTGTTCTTCTCTTCATTCTCTACAAGTTTAGTTCTTGGAGTTTTTGATTTTAATGGCTAGTTTGGTGTAGATCTAAGTTTCTATAACTAGGGTTTTATGGATTTCCATGGTTTTGATCTATCAAACTTGGTTGTTTTCGAAAACTAATGGTCCTATATTGTAGGGAATTCAATTCTACCCAATTTTGACCTTTGAAAAGTTAGATTTTGACTTGTTTTGAGGAAGTTATGGCCAAAATAATATTTGGGCATTTTCTATGTCATCTGCCCTGGTTTTGGCAGGGACGATGAATAGTGCCACATGAATAGTACCACAGTCGCAGGAATGAATAGTGCCGTATGAATAGTGTCGCAGCCGCATGAATAAATAGTACCGCAGCCGCATGAGATGAATAGTACCGCAGGAATGAATAGTGCCGCAGCCGCATGAGATAAATAGTACCGCAGAAATGAATAGTACCACAGCCGCATGAGATGAATAGTGCCACAGCTGCATGAGATAAATAGTACCGCAGGATGAATAGTGCCGCAGCCGTAGGAATGAATAGTGCCGCAGTCGCATGAGATAAATAGTGCCGTAGGAATGAATAGTACCGCAGCCGCATGAAATGAATTGTACTGCAGGATAAATAGTGCCGCATAGTGCCTATTTTGGCTGTTTTATGTTCTATTTGACTGATTTGTGGCCAGAATTTCTTCCAACTCCCAACATGAAAGTTGTAGATCTTTGTATTGGCTTCAAGGGTCCTCATGTCTCACTTTAACCAGAATTCATATGTGACTTTTACGTCACGAGGAGTCCGAATGACTTCCTGACTTAACCATGTTCCTGACCTGATTATCTGTATACGTGCTGGTACATGTTCTAAGTGTGTATTGAGATACAATATTAGTATGCACTGCAGTGCCATTTAATGAGTGTACTGAGGTGTGACTCTACATACCAAGTGATCATTCATGTTATATGTCAATACATGTGTACCTTCCAGTACAATCATGGTAATTGGTCAGTAATAGTGTCGTGGTATGTTGATTGTTGTTTGAAGCATTACACTAAGCATGGATCTAGATTGGGCCGATGTGGATTCATACTTAGGGTACGCATACTATGGTACGACATATAGGAGGATGACCATGTGACCACGATATGTAATTCCATATCAAGATAGGGTTAATCTAAGAAACTCAAATTGGTAGATGCATTGGGTGGGAAGAATCCCGAGATCGTGCCATACTGGCCACCCCAGGTCCTGTCCTGATGTGTCGGATTGGCCGCCACGGATACAGTTTCATCCGCCTATAGTGGATGACTATATCCGATTCCTACGTGCTATGTGTTATATGTTTTAGCACGGTGGCCTTACGGGGGACCGGTGCGTAATCAAAGTCCTATGTGTATATGTATATTGTATGGTTTGGCTAGCCCTGCTGGGTTGACACGATCTGAGGATTCCTATAATTTGCATTACTGAGATAATCCAGACAAATCATAGAAAGCTATAGGATTGATTGGCCGCTTGTAAGCTGACTTGTTTTGTGATATGTTTTCTTCTGTTAGCAACTAAGGAACATGGACTATCGTGGTGCGTGGTCCAACCCATGTCCTTGTTTGGTTGTTGGGTTGGGCTATTGTGTTGCGATGGGCTATAGACCGAAGTCGCGATCAGAAGCCCTTTTACCTGCCCATGGCTATAGGATATATCTTATCTCGGCACGATATTGGCACCGTTTGTCCTTGTTTGGTTGTAAGGGTGTCGTATTGTCTCGATGATATGGTATAAGTCTATAACTCGTGAATCAGGTCTTATTTAACTCATTGGATTTATCTCACTCTTTTGTGCTCCCTTGTGGTACTTGTTATTCGGGGCCTGACCCCGCTGGTTTTGTTTGGCCAGATCTCGTAGCAGCTCCAGAGGATCCAGCCTTCCACCCGAACAATGGTGTACACCAGGAGTATGGGCGCCAGGGACCATGAATGGATTTCTTCTTCACTGCTCTGATATCTTCTATTTTGTACTTGGCATTTAGCTACCGGCACATGTTTAGCCGACAGTTCTAGACACTAGTTTCCTTTACATATTTGTAATTAAATCAGACTGCAGCTGACTATAGTTATGTACTATTGACTCTCGGAACTAGCTCATTACTGCTTTGTCTTATATGATCATTATTTACTGCTTCTTGTTTTGATTGATTGAGACATAGATGCTCTGTGGGACCATAGGAGACCTGATTGTAGCATACACCCCTTGTCTCTTGACAGCCACGATCGCTGCATGACGTTTATATATCTCATACGGTGTAGCTGGCCTAGTCCGTCTCAGTATTCCGGTACTGGGGCGTGACAAGGTTTTAGTAGTGGCCCATGCAGGTCAGTTTTTCAGACTTGTGGGGTGTTGTGATTATAGGAGTCTCAATCAAAACATGTTCCCCTTGATCTCCTGATTAATTTTTTCTTTCTCCCACCTTGATTGCTAACTTGATTGTCATCCTCGATTCTTTCCCGTCCTGTCTTTTGATACCTTGTATCCTTTCCTTTAGGGTCACATCATTCTCGGCTATTGGAGGAGTCGGCATGGGAGAGAATCCAGTAGATCAGGGACCAGTTGGAGATCAGCAAGGGGTAGCCCCTCTACCTGGACAGATTCCCATCGAGAACGTTACCGAGCATGAGCCAGTTGAGCTACAGAGGCCAGAGGATCATGTACCTCCAGTGATGCCGGTAGTACCAGTAGCACTGGATGCGTCGGCACTATTGCAGATTATTAGAGGGTTATTAGAGACCCAGCAATGCCAGACGGCAGCCCAACAGCAACAACAAACCCGACAGCAAGAACATAATGTGCTACAGAATCAGGGGTTGCAATTAGCCCTTGAGAGAAGTGTCATGAATGATTCAGGAGCGTCCGGAAGGTTTTGTCGACTTAACCCGAGATATTTTGACGGCACGAAGGATGCCATCATGGCGGATGCTTGGCTTCAGGATACAGAGGCCATATTG
Source organism: Iris pallida (assembly GCA_029216955.1). Classification (NCBI taxonomy): domain Eukaryota; kingdom Viridiplantae; phylum Streptophyta; class Magnoliopsida; order Asparagales; family Iridaceae; genus Iris; species Iris pallida. The sequence goes on along the minus strand of JANAVB010005797.1, from coordinate 12,482,489 downwards.
ACCGCAGCAAAGGTTCCAGCAGAAGAGAAGGTTGACCAGGTCAGACTTTTACTTCAGGATCTCGTCCGCGATTGGTGAGCATCAGAAGAGGTTGGAATGAGGCGTCCTGTTCCCTGGGATAGCTTCAGTACCAGATTCAAGGCCTAGTACTTTGGCATGGTAGCGTAGTATGAGCTACAGCAGAGGTTTATCAGTCTCAAGCAGGCTGGTAAGACGGTGGATGGTTATGCAGCGGAGTTCTGTAGGTTAAATAGGTTTGCTCGGATGATGGTGGCGACAGAGCCAGAGAGCAATGAGGTTCCAGCAGGGACTTCACCTAGAGATTTTGCAGTTGGTCGAGGGGCATGACTACCAGACATTCGATGCAGTATTGACGGCGGCTCGGAGGCACGAGCTTACTATTAAAAGGTTATCAGCAAGGACTGGGGGCCAGAAGAGGTCTCATACGCAGAGTGCTGGGGGAGGAGCAGTACCTCGAACGTCAGCACCAGTACCTGGCGTCCGTATTCGTGATGCAGCACCAGTCACGACAATTGTGACTGCACCAGTTCGACAGCATCAACAGAGGAACTAGCAGCAGCGTCAGGAAGCACCAGTGGGTTGTACTTACTGTGGTAAGGGAGGGCACACTAGGGATGTGTGTCGTTCAGCTAATGGATTATGCTTGAGGTGTGGCAGTCTAGACCATAGGATTGCCAATTGTCCTATGATGTAGAGGCCAGGAGGGCCAGCTCAATGGTTTTCGGCGTTGCCAGCTCCAGAGGTAGCACCGTATCAAGGGCCAGTACTAGCAGTGAGGCCACTAGCCCAGCGCCCATTACTGACGCAAGCTCAGATGTACCGACAAGCGCAACATCAGGTTGGACAGCAGGGCCAGGAAAGGCAGGGACAAAGGTAAGAAGAATTTGGAGTATTATAGCAGAGGTTGGCTGAAGGCGGTCAGATTTTGGGTAAGTTTTGAGTATTATTTATTATAATTCCTTGAGTTTTATATTCGAAGAGTGAATGCGACTTTCTCGTCTCACTCATCTGCTCTCGTATCATGTGATACGTGATATTTATCATGTGTCTTGATTACGAGAGTACGTCCTGGGCAGAGTCTCGTTCTTGATTTAGTCATTGGTACCGACTTATCACAAGCGTTAACCCTTATCCACTTTGGGTGTCAGTGTAGGACCTCGAGGACGAATTCCTACCTGACTTGAGAGGCATATTTTATTCGTATGTCTTCGATCATTTTTTTCTAGGGTATGATTATTGTTTGTGCTCTTACTTAATTATTCTTGCTTTCTTAAACTGTTCATGTGCCATGTGTTGTTTGATAATTGTGCTTGTTATATGTCATGAGTGTATTTCGTGATCTGAGAGCGCGCTCGACTAGCCTTATCAAAATTTTGAGGACAAAATTTTTCTAAGGAGGGTAGAGATGTCACTCCCCATTCCCGGAATACGTAAATTTTTGATTTTTCATGTATATGGTATCTGGCACCTGTATCTTTATTGCATATATTCTGTATTTGTAACTGGCCATGGCTTGGAACAGTATCTCATCGCGGATTAATGTGTCACCCTTATCCTTATCTGGTTGTAGGCGTGGTTCACTGTTTCGATGATAGGATTTTTGAACCATGTTGTGGTTAGGATTTTATTTAATTAATTTAATTAGTTGTATCATATAGCAATTAACATGTCATTAGTCACATGGTTAAGAGCATGCTTAAGCTTAGGGTTTCTTTGAGTCAACCCAACCCCTATATATATTCTCTTCCACACTCTCTCTCCTCATTCACTCTTTCATTTATTTTGCTCAAACAACATTTAGGCAAGTACATCTTGCACCAAATGGAGAGATTCTTATATTTTTTATTTCTTAATTTTTTTAGATATTATTTGTCTATATTGTTCTTCTCTTCATTCTCTACAAGTTTAGTTCTTGGAGTTTTTGATTTTAATTGCTAGTTTGGTGTAGATCTAAGTTTCTATAACTAGGGTTTTATGGATTTCCATGGTTTTGATCTATCAAACTTGGTTGTTTTCAAAAACTAATGGTCCTATGTTATAGAGAATTTAATTCTACCCAATTTTGACCTTTGAAAAGTTAGATTTTGACTTGTTTTGAGGAAGTTATGGCCAAAATAATATTTGGGCATTTTTATGTCATCTGCCCTGGTTTTGGTAGGGACGATGAATAGTGCCACATGAATAGTGCCACAGCCGCAGGAATGAATAGTACCGCAGCCGCATGAATGAATAGTACCGCATGAATAGTACCGCAGCCGCAGGAATGAATAGTGCCGCAGTCGCATGAGATGAATAGTGCCGCAGGAATGAATAGTGCCGCAGCCGCATGAAATAAATAGTGCCACAGGAATGAATAGTACCACAGCCGCATGAGATGAATAGTGCCGCAGCTGCATGAGATGAATAGTACTGCAGGATGAATAGTACTGCAGCCGCAGGAATGAATAGTACCGTAGCCGCATGAGATGAATAGTGTCGCAGGAATGAATAGTACTGCAGCCGCATGAGATGAATAGTACCGCAGCCGCATGAGATGAATAGTACCGCAGGATGAATAGTACCGTATGGCTATAGTGCCTATTTTGGCTGTTTTATGTCCTATTTGGCTTATTTGTGGCCAGAAATTTTTCCAACTCCCAACATGAAAGTTGTAGATCTTTGTATTGGCTTCAAGGGTCCTCATGTCTCACTTTAACCAGAATTTATATGTAACTTTTATGTCACGAGGAGTCCGAGTGACTTCCTGACTTGACCATGTTCCTGACCTGATTACCTGTATACGTGCTGGTACATGTTCTAAGTGTGTATTGAGATACAATATTAGTATGCACTGCAGTACCATTTAATGAGTGCACTGAGGTGTGACTCTACATGCCAAGTGATCGTTCGTGTTATATGTCAATACTTGTGTACCTTCCAGTATAGTCATGGTAATTGGTCAGTAATAGTGTCGTGGTATGTTGATTTTTGTTTGAAGCATTACACTAAGCATGGATCTAGATCGGGCCGATGTGGATTCATACTTAGGGTACGCGTACTATGGTACGACATATAGGAGGATGACCATGTGACCACAACATGTAATTCTATATCAAGATAGACTCATACTATGGTACGACATATAGGAGGATGACCATGTGACCATGTGACCATGTAATTCTATAGGATAGATCTTATCTCGGCACGATATTGGCACCGTTTGTCCTTGTTTGGTTGTAAGGGTGTCGTATTGTCTCGATGATATGGTATAAGCCTATAACTCGTGAATCAGGTCTTATTTAACTCATTGGATTTATCTCACTCTTTTGTGCTCCCTTGTGGTACTTGCTATTCGGGGCCTGACCCCGCTGGTTTTGTTTGGCCAGATCTCGTAGCAGCTCCAGAGGATCCAGCCTTCCATCCGAACAATGGTGCACACCAGGAGTATGGGCACCAGGGACCATGAGTGGGTTTCTTCTTCACTGCTCTGATATCTTCTATTTTGTACTTGGCGTTTAGCCACCAGCACATGTTTAGCCGGCAGTTCTGGACACTAGTTTCCTTTGCATAATTGTAATTAAATCAGACTGCAGCTGACTATAGTTATGTACTATTGACTCTCGGAACTAGCTCATATTTTTGTATAGCTACACTCATAAATCATTTTGATGAAGCGTCGGGGACGTCTTACTGCTTTGTCTTATATGATCATTATTTACTGCTTCTTGTTTTGATTGATTGAGACATAGATGCTCTGTGGGACCATAGGAGACCTGATTGTAGCATACATCCCCTTGTCTTTTGACAGCCATGGTCGCCGTATAACGTTTATATACCTCATACGGTGTATAGCTGGCCTAGTCCGTCTCAGTATTCCAGTACTGGGGCGTGACATTAGCTAAAGTAGGAATTTATAAACCTAAAAAGAGGAACATAGGATCTAAGACTGTAGATGATGTGTTCATAGGATTTGCCTTAGATAGAAATGCCAATAGATTTTTTGTAACCCATTCAGAAGTAAATAAAATCTCTAATAACACAATTATAGAAGCTAGAGATGTAGTTTACTTTGAGAATATATTTTCCTTCAAGGATAGAATCCTTTTATCTTCCTCCAACCCTTCTCTTACTCCATCTACTAGTTCTCATGATCAAATACCTAGTTCTCAATCTGAACAAGTCATAGAACCTAGAAGGAGTAAAAGAGAAAGGATTGAAAAGAATTTAGGAGAAGGATTCTTCACATTTTTGATAGAGGGTAATCCCTCAACTTATGAAGAAGCCATATCCTCTCCTGATGCTCCTTTCTAGAAAAAAGCTATTAACAATGAGTATAACTCCATTATGGAGAATAATACTTGGTTTTTAGCAGACCTTCCTTTAGGTAGCAAACCCATGGGTTGTAAGTGGATCTTTAAAAAAAACGTAGAGCCAATGGTACCATAGAGAAATATAAGGCTAGATTAGTAGCCAAAGGTTTTACCCAGAAAAAGGAATTAGATTATTTTGATACCTACTCTCCTGTAGCTAGGATTTCTTATATTAGAACCCTCCTGGCCTTAGCCTCCATTCATGATATGTTGATCCATCAAATGGATGTAGAGACATCATTTCTAAATGGAGATTTGGAGGAAGAAATATATATGGAACAACTTGAAGATTTCATCGCTAAAGGTCAAGAATAGAAAGTTTGTAGATTAGTAAAATCTTTTTATGGCCTAAAGCAAGCTCCCAAGCAATGGCACAACAAATTTGACAAAGTCATTTTAGAATTTGGTTTTGTGCCAAATGAATATGACAAATGTTTGTATTCTAAAAATACAAATGGAAGTTGTGTTATCTTATGCTTGTATGTTGATGATATCCTTATTTTAGGATCTTCACTGGAATTGATAAATAACACTAAGAATTATTTATCTAACCAGTTTGATATGAAAGACCTAGGTGAAGCAAACCTGATCCTAGGAATGCAAGTGTCCAAATGCAAAGAAGCCTATACTCTATCCCTAGCACTTTCAATTGAAAAAACGCTAAGGAAGTTTGAGTACTTTGACAAAAAACCTACCCTTACTCCATATGACAGTAATATTGTTCTCAAGAAGAATGAAGAATCACCTACAGAACAACATAGATATTCACAAATAATAGGGTCCCTTATGTACATAACAAATAGGACCAGACCTGATATTGTATTTGTTATTGGGAGACTAAGTAAATATACTAGTAACCCAAACCAATCATACTAGACTGCATTGGACAGAGTATTTAGATATCTTAAGGTCACTCTAGATTATAAACTTTATTAAACTAGAACCTTGATATCATAGAAGGTTACTCCGATGCAAATTGGATAACTGATTCACATGATGTAAAATATATGACTGGATATGTTTTTACCCTAGCAGGAGCTGCGATCTCCTGGGGATCATGTAAACAAACTATTATAGCCAAAAGTACAATAGATTCTAAAATGATAGCTTTGGACACTATATGTACAGAAGCCGAATGGCTTAGAAATCTTATTATGCATATACATGTTTCTATTCATCCTGTTATTACAATTTCTATAAACTATGATAGAAATTTGTTATAGAACTACTAAAGCATGATTCTGTGAATGCTAAGATGAACAAGCACCTGCAGCTGCACTTCAAGTCAATAAAGAGCCTATTGGGCAAGTATGTGGTTCTTGACTATATAAAGTGTCACAACCCGCACCCGCTTTTCGGATACGAGACGTGTCCAAGCCAGCCTACGCCGCAGAGTCGGCGGTAGAACGCTGTCAAGCTCGCAAGAAATAAATGCTCAAGAAATAACATTTGCTGCTCAATCACATTTCTAAATTTTTTTACAGCATTTACAACATTTATAATTAAAGAAAATACAAGATTTTATAATTAATGAATTTGATACAATTGCTTTCTATTTCTAGGTTGACCTCAGCATACCCAAACCTTTCCAATGCTAAGAGTGATCGTGGACAAACCTGAAAAATGTTGGTTTCCAGTCAGGAATGGAACAAGTACACAAACCGACGACAATACAAAAATACAATATAATTAACAAGACATGAAAATAACACATGAGATATAAAAACTGGAAAGTACTGATGACATGGCACGGTGGAGATGAAAAGGAAAAAATAAAAGACATCTACCTAGGTGGTGTGAAATATCCATTTCGACATGTGAACGGCTAGGGGGTAAATACGGCACACTGCACGTGTCGTGTGCAGCTGCTATCATTCACGAAAGACACGGGGGATAGTTCTGGGTAGTCTACATGTCTACTAAGATATTTTTCCTCCCGACTACTCCGTGTGACGAGCGTGTCAACAAGCAGCAAGATATATGTATAGACATGAAATGAAAAGACTACTATGAATCGAAAGCAATCAGAAAGTGCACTTGTCTGAGGTCCTTAGCTGGTGAAACCAATAATACTATACCACTCAATGAGCCATAATCAGTCAACACATGCAGAAGTCTCCTGATGCTGAAATAAACAGTACCAACGTTCTTAGAATAGTCAAATTAGCTAGGATTGCCTATCCTTAAGTCCAATTCTGGACACAGGGGCAAAACGGTAATTTTGGACAAAAATGATATCCGCCGTTGGATCCACTTTGTACCGAAAAGCGTGCCAGAGTCAATGGTCTCTAAAGTCGTCAAACTATATGTCAACAGGTCTGGTTTTTCGATACGAACCCAACCGTATGTCCAGAGTTGGATTCCGGCGGGCCGTGCACAAAATCGTCCGTTGAGTCAGACCGCGGGGTCCACAAAATGGCATTCCGATTCAACTGTCTCAGAATTGGACCAAACTTGGCATACAGGACCAGAAAAACGATACGGTCCTGCTGGCACAAGTTTCTTTTTGATCTGACGAGCGTGCACAAAGTAATTGGAGTTTGTGCAAAGTGGTCGATACGGTGAACTTCGACGGATACGCATCAAATTCGTCGCGCACACGCGACCAATTTGAATTCCGCCAAAGCCCACACGTCCACGAAGCCAATACGCAGCTTTTGATGCTTTCGGTTCGCGACCACGTCGCCCGGATTGGCGGGACGCACGTCGTGTGGATGGTTTTCTATGTTTTCGAAAATAGTTTTTAATGATAAAATATCGATTTTGAAATCTGTTTTCTCTGCGTATACTTCATGAAAATTAAATCTATAAATTAGGTTAGGAAGCCCTATATGTTGTCTAAAAAGTTGTTCAACTAGATTTTCTAGTATGGTACTGGATCGATCGGGATCGATCTCCGAACAGGGGCTCTTGGACTGTTCTAATTCCTGTTCTTGGGACGGTTTTTCATCGACTTTGGGTCGATTTTACGAACGACCGAGGGAAGCTACTTACAAACTATTCAAACAAGATTAAAGGGGGTTGGGTTAGGTACGTACCAGAGAAAATGATTCTGGAAACGATTGAACGATCGTGGAGAATCAGCACCGCAAAGTCGGCCTTCTCCTCGCCGTTCGCTGCTACTGCTGTTGCGTGGCACGCGCGCAGATCCCAGCTGTGCGTACGGCGGCTCTGGCCGTACGCGGTGGTCGTACCGGCAGCGGGTGGGTCGCCGGACCACGGGGTGGTCGTGGTGGCGGCGGTTGGAGGTTAGGGTTTCGATGAAGTCTTCTCCCTCCATCGATCTTTCGAGATATATATATATATATATATATATATATATATATATATATATATATATATATATATATATATATATATATATATATATATATATGCTTGCTCGGTTACGAGAGGTGGGTCGGGCTGGGATCCCCTCCTGGGTTTAGTGTATTGGCTGGGGGGAAAATCGTTGGGCCAGCTGCTTTCTCTCAGATTGGCTCTGTTAATCAGAGCATGCGGGTCGGTTTGGGCCATAGGCCATTTGTATGGCTCGGAAAGCTACTCCCCTTTCTATTCCTTTTCCTTTTCTTTTTCTTTTTCTTTTTCTTTTTCTTTTTCTTTTTCTTTTTCTTTTTCCTATTACTATTTATTATTAGTATATACATATATCTATATATATATATATATATATATATATATATATATATATATATATATATATATAATACTCAAAAATATATATATATAATATATATATATATATAATACTCATGCACGTATGTATATATATACACACATATATATATTTATACGTATATTTATATATAGATACATACACATATACGCTTATATATATTTGTATATATATTCACATATACGCCTATATATATACACTTATATATTCATATATATATAAATATATTTGTATATACATACACGTACACGTATATAATCTATATTTATATATACCCATACATTCACACACACACACACACACACACACACACACACACATATATATATATATATATATATATATATATATTTTTTTTATATATATATATATATATATATATATATATTATATATATATATATATATATATATATATATATATATATATATATATATATATATATATATATATATATATATATATACACGTATACACTTATACATATACACATTTTATATTATTATACATATATATATACACATACACAAATATATAGTTATTAGATAATCTTCATAAATCCTAATAAGTTGCAATACTTAATAATAAATAATAATAATTAAATGCAATAAATTTATAATGGTGTATATACCCTTTATGTACAGTCTAAAAATTATTATTTAAATAAAATAAATAGTAATAAATTATTTTAAAATTTTTGGGAAGGGGAGCTACAAATCTACCCACCTTAAAAATAATTTCGTCCTCGAAATTCTAATCCATAATTATTCTTTAAAATTCAATAGGAAGGTCTACATGAACCTTAATCTCCTTAAATTTTAATTCCTCAAAACAGTTTATATCCTCCTCCCAGCAATTTTGTAACTACGAAACCCCAAGGACTTCTACCCACCTTTGGTCACCCTACTCCCTCAATGGTATGTCCTTAAAACTTTGTAATCTTCTGACTAGTTGCTAATAATCCTAGCAACAGATATTTATCGCATATGGCATCTATAATCCTCCCTATCTATCAAGCAACCCAAAATTTAATAAGCACAAATTTTCACCAGTAACTAAGAAATATATTGATAAACCCTAAATAGTATGCCCATTCGTCGCTCTGAAATAGGAAGGACGGGAAGGTAAGGAAGAATAATCGAGAGCAACTACAAAGTTTCAAGAGCAGTAGAGAGTATCCAACGATACAGCTAAAAAGAGTATTTACGAACCTTTGACTTATTTGCTAGATTGGGCTACTCTAGTCCAGTCACTTGCTAGATCAAGAACTCTTCATTTCTTAGAGGGTCTTACAATCCATACAATACGAAAATTTCGTTCTTGGAGTTAATCTAAACAAGATTACAAAATAGAACGGAATTTGAGAAATCAAGATTGTGATATTTTCCGTGGTTACTTAAACACACGAGCAAGGGATACGAATGACTTCACATTCTAAGAGGTGGAGACTACACAGTAGTATAGGGACCCATTTCAACTGGTTCGGTTTTATAGTTCAAATACGGTGGTATGCATGGATGGGTTCTACTGGGTCTTAATGGGTTCTCTATTTGGGCATCAGTCGTTGGTTGGATGAACATTGGATTTCAATCTATATGGATTGGACAAGATCCCAATGATAAAACTATTCCTACTAGATTAGGGTGACCTGGAATAGGTTTCAACCCAAGTGGTTGAGCTAGTTGCTAGTCGGAAAGTATACTGGTATCATGGTATGGGTTATAGTTGGTCCTTTTAACCTGAAAGTCGTAGCACAAAAATAGAGTACAAGGGGACAGGTTTGAGTGGGACATGATATAACTAGGTGAAGGTGGACTCGTCTAGATCCTGTATATAAAATTTGTTGGAAGGTAACAGCTGGTCTCGTGCTCCGAATATTAATGACACGGCCGGGAACACAAAAATGATCTAAATGGAAAGTGGGAGTCCATGGGTACTAATTATTATCCTAATAAAAATTATGCTAACCAATTGGTAATCCTGATATATCCTAAAATTTTATAAAGCTTACAGTCTACCCACTTTAGAAGCTAGGACATGGTTTTAGGAATAATGAGGTTAGCCAGGTTCTAAAATCCGAATATTGTACCCCGACTCTTGTTAATAAAGAATAAGGCATGACGTATCGGGATACGGTAGGTTAAGTCGAGTCAAGGGTCGTTCCTTACTAAATGGAAAACGAGTGTGTAATATGACACATGGCTGATAAAATAGAATGATCTACCCGTCCATAGTGTACAAGAGTTATCGATGGGATAACCAGTTCTAAGGCACATCGTATGAAAAGATTTCTAACAACTGGGTCGTGAATTTCTATTGGGGTCAAACCTGCCAAACTATTGTCATAAGGGTTCTAGTTGAAGCAAGCTTCAAACAAATGATTAGAGGCTCACAACATTTGGTCTCTAGAGAATAGGTAGCCTCCTAGGTTGGCATTTGGTCAAGGAAAAAGATCCTAATCATTCTCGGACTCCAATGACTAGAAGATCAAGATTAGCAGATTTAGTGTCGAAGGGAGGACGAGTAACTCAAGGCAAGGTTCCAGTCACAGAGTTGGCTGATGGTAGATAAACTTGCATATACAACTATCATAACCATGGTAATACTCTGTATCTATCTATCAATTACGAGCTTTCGTCTTTCTAATCGTAAAAGACAAAACAATAAAGAGTTCAAGAGAGATGTCACTGAATACAATTACGTAATTCAAAGGCGAATGTATAATTCAAGAGGAATTGTCAAAGCAGTCGCGGATGAGATCCTGGAGACATCTACATCTCAATCCACGTAGGGTAATTAGATAAAGAGTGAACCAAATGCATCATGGTTGATCAGACCGTAATACAATGATTCTGATTAGACAATATGTTAGCGGGCGTCCCCAATAAATATATGTCTCGAATCAAGCTCGATAAAAGAGTAAGCTTGCAAAAACTAGGCTGTAATAGCAGCATTGTTCAAGATAGCCAAAATATAAGTAAGTAAGATTTTTGAAATGAGGCACAATTGGTTTGGGTTTTGAGAGGATCAAAGCCTTACCTGGTGTTCTTGCTTATACAGTCATCCTACTATCTTCTTACCCATAAGGCTTTGGTCGACTAATGGGTTATGGATTTCTGAACTTTATATTCTAGGTAAACCTTTTAGTGTCAGTCAATTACCTCGTTAATAGATCACAAGGACCACATGATGCTAAGTTGAGGGGCATGCTACCACTTACAGAGCTTCCATTAGTATTGGCATTGGGTCTTAAGGGACATACAGGGCATTTTTATCCTCTATAGTATCCTAAACTTGTAATCACGTTTGAAATTATTTTACCGAAAATTATGCCTCGCCCATATACTCTGGTTGTGGCAAACCCTTGGTTCCATGATTCAATTGTGATAGGCTATCGGTATTCTACCTTACATTGACATAAGGGTATCTAAGATTCTAAAGAGGTCAACTAGGACATAGTTTTAGCAATGATCCATAACCTACAATTCTTCGAAAGAATTTCAATTCTATGGGTTGTGACTTGCCAGTGCGCTGCTGGCTGCAGTGAATCCACCCTCTCCGCTCTCAGGTAATTGGCGATAGTGCGCTGCTGTCTAGTCATCGCAGTCGTTAAAATGCTCCAACTATATTCCTAAGAATGTCAAGGAGCTGCTAGGAATTCAAACTTAGTTGACTATGGTAGAAAGTGTAACATCTGCCTATAAGTATCAATCCTTAAAACAAAAGACTGGTCGGAAGGAAATATCTGAAGACAAGTGAAGTAAAAACATCATAATCTTTATCTGATATATATTTCAAATGGCTGAGGGAAGACTTTAAATCAAATCTAACTCGAGATTCGTAAACGAATAACAGAATCAGAAATTATAAACTAACTCCGTACAGCAAAGAGAATTTAAAATAGATAATTCTAACTTATGATATAAGATTTATATCTAATAAAGCAAAAAAAAAATTAAACAGTTCATCAAGATTAACGTCTTAATTCTAGGCAAGTCTAACATACCAAGCGAATAGTATATCCACATTGAATCACATTGTCATATCAAAAGCAATAGTGTATCTATAGAGATCTAGCAAGCTATCTAAATTCAACAATTCTGTATCTAAATTGCATGGCCTATCATAAAATCTTAACTAACCAATTAGTCAAATTAATAAGGGACCCTTATCCTAGTTATTCTCCTAAATCATTTTAATCCTAATCGTGAATGAGCATTTTCTGGGCGCATGCTCGCAATGGTACGACTAACTTAACTACCATCACGAGTTTGCAATCTTTTGCGAAAACTGACCTGCATGGGCCACCACAAAAACTTGTCACGACCCGTACCCGCTTTTCGGATACGAGACGTGTCCAAGCCAGCCTACGCCGCAGAGTCGACGGTTAGAACGCTGTCAAGCCCGCAAGAAATAAATGCTCAAGAAATAACATTTGTTGCTCATTCACATTTCTAAATTTGTTACAGCATTTACAACATTTATAATTAAAGAAAATACAAGATTTTACAATTAATGAATTTGATGCAATTGCTTTCTATTTCTAGGTTGACCTCAGTATACCCAAACCTTTCCAATGCTAAGAGTGATTGCAGCTAAACCTGAAAAATATTGGTTTTCAGTCAGGAATGGAACAAGAACACAAACCGACGACAATGCAAAAATACAATAGAATTAACAAGACATGAAAATAACATATGAGATATAAAAACTGGAAAGTACTAATGACATGGCACAGTGGAGATGAAAAGGAAAAAATAAAAGACATCTACCTAGGTGGTGTAAAATATCCGTTTCGACATGTGAATGGCTAGGGGGTAAATACGGTACACTGCACGTGTCATGTGCAGCTGCTATCATTCACGAAAGACACGGAGGATATTTCTGGGTAGTCCACATGTCTACTAAGATATTTCCCCTCCCGACTACTCCGTGTGATGAGCGTGTCAACAAGCAGCAAGATATATGTATAGACATGAAATAAAAAGACTACTATGAATCGAAAGCAATCAGAAAGTGCACTTGCCTGAAGTCCTTAGCTGGTGAAACCAATAATACTATACCACTGAATGAGCCATAATCAGTCAACACATGCAGAAGTCTCCTGATGTTGAAATAAATAGTACCAACATTCTCAGAATAGTCAAATTAGCTAGGATTGCCTGTCCTTAAGTCCAATTCTGGATACAGGAGCAAAACGGTAATTTTGGACAAAAACGATGTCCGTCGTTGGACCCGCTTTGCACCAAAAAGCGTGCCAGAGTAAATGGTGTCTAAAGTCGTCAAACTATATGTCAACAGGTCCGATTTTTTGATACAAATCCAACCGTATGTCCAGAGTTGGATTTCGGCGGGCCGCGCACAAAATCGCCCTTTGAGTCAGATCGTGGGGCCCGCAAAACGGCGTTCCGATTTAACTGTCTCAGAATTGGACCAAACTTGGCATACAGGACAAAAAAAATGATACGGTCCTGCTGGAGCAAGTTTCGTCTCGATCTGACAAGCGTGCACAAAGTAATTGGAGTTTGTGCAAAGTGGTCGATACGGTGAATTTCGACGGATACGCATCAAATTCGTCGCACACACGCCACCAATTTGACTTCCGCCAAATCCCACACATCCACGAAGTCGATACGCAGCTTTCGATGCTTTCGGTTTGCGACTACGTCGCCCGGATTGGCGGGACGCACGTCGTGTGGATGGTTTTCTATGTTTTCGAAAACAGTTTTTAATAATAAAATATCGATTTTGAAATCTGTTTTCTCTGCGTATACTTCATGAAAATTAAATCTACAAAATAGGTTAGGAAGCCCTACATGTTGTCTAAAAAGTTGTTCAACTAGATTTTCTAGTATGGTACTGGATCGATCGGGATCGATCTCCGAACAGGGGCTCTTAGACTGTTCTAATTCCTGTTCTTGGGACGGTTTTTCATCGACTTTGGGTCGATTTTACGAACAACTGAGGGAAGCTACTTACAAACTATTCGAACAAGATTAAAGGGGGTTGGGTTAGGTACGTACCAGAGAAAACGATTCTGGAAACGATCGAACGATCGTGGAGAATCAGCGCCGCGAAGTCGGCATTCTCCTCGTCGTTCGCTGCTACTGCTGTTACGTGGCACGCGTGCGGATCCCGGCTGTGCGCACGGCGGCTCCGGCCGTGCGCGGTGGTTGTAACGGCGGCGGGTGGGTTGCCGGACCACGGGGTGGTCGTGGTGGCGGCAGTTGGAGGTTAGGGTTTCGATGTAGTCTTCTCCCTCCCTCGATCTCTCGATATATATATATATATATATATATATATATATATATATATATATATATATATATATATATATATATATGCTTGCTCGGTTACGAGAGGTGGGTCGTGCTGGGATCCCCTCCTGGGTTTAGTGTATTGGCTGGGGGAAAATCGTTGGGCCAGCTGCTTTCTCTCAGATTGGCTCTGTTAATCAGAGCATGCGGGGTCGGTTTGGGCCATAGGCCATTTGTATAGCTCGGGAAAGCTACTCCCCTTTCTATTCCTTTTCTTTTTCTTTTTCTTTTTCTTTTTCCTATTACTATTTATTATTAGTATATATATATATATATAATACTCATGCACGTATGTATATATATACACACATATACATATTTATACGTATATTTATATATAGATACAAACACATATACGCTTATATATATTTGTATATATATTCACATATACGCCTATATATATACACTTATATATTCATATATATATAAATATATTTGTATATACATACACGTACACGTATATAATCTATATTTATATATACCCACACACACACACACACACACACACACACACACACATATATATATATATATATATATATATATATATATATATATATATATATATATATATATATATATATACACTTATACATATACACATTTTATATTATTATACATATATATATACACATACACACATATATAGTTATTAGATAATCTTCATAAATCCTAATAAGCTGCAATACTTAATAAATAATAATAATAATCAAATGCAATAAATTATAATGGTGGATATACCCTTTATGTACAGTCTAAAAATCACTATTTAAATAATATAAATAATAATAAAATATTTTAAAATTTTCGGAAAGGGGAGCTACATAAAGTCAGAAAAGAACCTTGCAAACCACTTGACGAAGGGTCTGTCTAGGACATTGATCCTAAAATCATCGAGGGAGATGGGGTTAAGCCCATATTCTAGTCACCAGTAGTGGTAACCCAACCGAGTCTGACTGGAGATCCCAAGAAGCCGGTTCAATGGGTAGGAACAAGCTGAACTATGTGACTATTATGGAACACTGACCCTGAGATTAAATTCTCTTTAAAATAAAAGCCGAAGCGGCTGTACATGTGTACATTAATATCTCATCCCTATGGTGACAGTGTTCCTTGTGTGATATGGATAGGGTGAGTTTAAACTCTTAATAAGTCCAAGCATGATATGCAGGGTTGATTCCTATCACCAACCCTTAAGGACTTACTGATATGAGACGTCGCGCGGGCCGAGACTATAGGACAAGGCGATCCTAGACAACTCTCATGAATGTGTAAAAGTGCGCATGGCCAACCAAACGCGCCATCCGATAGACCCAAGTACCTCTAGCGTACTATGTGTGCTATTGTCTGAATCTGGTACAAGAAGACTGGTTCAAGGCGTAGTCCATCAAGCTCTTCTTCAGACGAAGACAATAGTCACTACGTGAGATTCAAGGCTTTAGTCCATCTCATTTATGCATAGTATACAACTGTCCAGAAATTCTCTTACTCTTTCTTTCTTTCTTCTACTTCGAAATTTGACCTTTTGGGGGGGGGGGGGGGATTGTTAGTTGTGTGTTCACACACCTTTGCAAAAGCTCATTTCCTCACCTTTTAGTCCCACATCGGTGGGGAAAGGGGAGTTAGTTGTGTTTATATTCCTTTGTTCCATTTTGCTTCATTGAAGTTGTGTGGGTGGCCTATGGGCCCCACGCGCGCGCCGTCGCCGCCGCCCGGCCCGGCTCGGCTCGGTTCGGTTCAGCGCGCGTAACGGGTGCGGGTACGTGCCCACATATGCGGGCGCCGAATGTCGATTCGATTTCCTCTTCGGGTTCGGGCTGAGACCCAAAAATCTTTTTGCTCCTATTCAAAATTTTGACATTCCTTTAATTTCTGTAACTGTTGGATTCTTAATCTTGTCCAGATTCAATGTACCACGTTTTTCTTACTACTTTGTAACGTTAAACTTTATTACCCATTATTTCTAACCGTTACAAATGTTTTCCATCAGCTTATATATACCCGTGTTCTCATTCTTCCTCTACACACAGAAATATACGTCCAAACTCTATTCTCTAATCTCGTCTTTTTCGATCCGAGCTTTCCATTCTTCGTTGTTGCTCTGGGCAGAGCTAAGTCGGGGTCACTCTCTCCAAGTCGTGTGCGGCAAGGAGATTCCGGTGGAGCGAAAATTTTACCATTAAGAGCGTTCGGATACGGTCTGCACATAGATCCGAGATAACTCTTAGGACAGTGCTACGTGTGCGACTTCTCCGGAGGCCGGTAACATCTATTTATATTTTATTTTGTTGCAGTTTTTAAAGGAAGAATATTAAAGAATTTACAACATAAAGTACTCGTGGATACTCTAGATCCTTGTTAGCAATCCCCCGAATAAAAACTCGTATTATACGCAAAATTTTTGTATCTTCCAGAAACGCATAATACTTGCGTACTTTTATCAGTACGTAAAATTTAAAGCATCCGAAGTTTAAAATGTATTCCGTATAAATTATTAAAAATTTGGCACAAAAAATGTGGTGGGAACATGTTTAATTAACCAAATTTGATAACATATTTAAAAATATAAAAATTTTAACCTTAATATTTTTTATTTTTAAGTATTTGATCGAATTTTGAACGTATTTTATTTGCATTGAATCGATCTATATTCGAACTTTGTCGTCTCGAATTTTTTCTGCTTGTCGAATTGCTAACGAGGCCCGAGATGGCAAATGACAAAAATACTCCTGCTTTTGAAATGTGATAATGTTATCGACTCTGCTTACGTTTGTAGCTAGCATCCGTAGATGCTTGTTTGCTAATGGAATTGGTTCGTGTACCCATGCATGCACATCCAAATATCCAAAGGATGCAAAAATAGTACAAGATTGACTCAGGACTGCTGGCGTCCCTAAGTTTGACCGGCGTTCCAATTGTGTGGTCTAGCACGCAAAGTAAATAAAGGAGACGATAGATACGACTGACCAGGGAGGGAGCACCAAATGCAACAGAACAAGGACGAGTTGCAGTCTGTCGTTCGATCAACTCACAAATTTTGGAATTCAAAGCAGTACAGGCAGCCCTTCTGTACCATTCCCGCTTGTTTCAAGGCGTGTTTCTGGTCGGATTGAATCGAGTGTTGATCGATTTTAAACTAAACCAGATTTGACCGGAGTTAGAGCTGGACTGGTCCGAACCGGACCGAAAATTCCTAAACCCAAATATAATCCTGGCCGTCGGACCTGATCAGACTGGGCCGGAGCCGGTTTTGGATGGGATATTTTTTTAAATTAGAATTTACAAAATTGATTAATTTGATATAAAGAACTTTCTTAATTTGATTAAAAAAAATTAATCCTGGAATCTTTATGTGCTCCTGTGCAGAGATCTTGAATTGGAAGCTCGGTAACAAACTACTTTGATAATTATTTTGGACAACAAATCAAAATTTTATTGTATGTTGCTAGTTGAGGTACCTTTTATATTTTTTAGACAAGCAAATTTATTTTCGATTATGGCCTGTTAGTTTAGACCATATTTCATGAGGAAATTCCATTTCCAGTTTATTGTGACTTCCTAAACATCCACGGTAATTTCCTATTGCTACTCATTTCATAAGCTTGATTAGTTAATAATAGAAATACTGTGAGATGCTACTAGTACTTCCATATTAACTATTACACGTTAATAATAGCGGGATTGCCGTTGCTACCTGGTTACATTTCACACAGAATTTTAACCTATCGACGGCCCCCAACAACGTGAACAAGCTCGCGGAGGTATGGCTTCTTGACGTCTCTTTAAATAATCACGTTGGTGTGCGCAGGAATATCGTCTTCGCGACTGGTCTATGGGAGATTAGGAAACAGCGGAATGCTATCATATTCAACGGAGGGGAACGGAACAGCAGGGACATCATTTGTCGGGTCGGCGCTGCCCTGAATTCTGCAACCAGCGCCCACCGCTTACAGATTGGCGACAGCGAGGAGCATGGCGTGTCAACGATGGACTCGCGGGCTGGGACTCCTGCGATCGGTCGGCTCCCTGCGGACGCGCGGAATCAGCTGCATCCCGCCCGGCCCCCGTCGAACACTGGCGTCAGGCTCAGCGTCCATGGCTGTTGCGGGGGAGATGGAGGTACGGCAGGGGCGGAATTGTTCGCGACCACGGGGGGCAGATGGTCGTCGCTTTCTACATTTTCCGGACGGCGGACATGGCAACGGATTCGGATATTGATGGGCTGCTGTATGGATTATTGTTATGCCAAAGCCACAACAAAGACATCAACAGTATTGACATTTCTTCTCAAAGGCTTGCTAACATTCTCAACTCAAGAGCAAAAACTCCTTGGGCCCTCACGTACAGTATCAGGAAGATTAGAGTGCTGACTCAGAACGTGACTATCAATTACACCGCTAGTCGGCAGAACGGCGTGGCACAAGCTCTTTGTCATCTCGCTAAGGATTCCAAAGATGAACATATCTTCTTCCACTCCGTTGACCTTCCTCATGTTATTGTCCATGCTCTTGCAGCGGAGAATACGGAGGACCGGCTATAGGGCTAGCTTGTTTTCGGTTTTCCTTTTGCTTCTTGCTGGGCATGTTTTATTTTGGCCCTAGTTTTGTTGTGTTTCTTTAGCCCAATGGGTTTTTTGGTGTGCTCCTGTAGCTCTTTTCTTGCCGCTTCTTTTATTTTGGGGGGGCGGCTTTTTGTGCTTGGGCTACAGGTAGCATTTTTTGTTTTCGTTTGCTGGGGGCTGTCCTAGCAACGGTTTGTTCTTCCTTTTGTTTTTATAATATTTCCTTTTTCTTAAAAAAAATATTACACGTTAGAATTTGGAGTAATACTATGGAGACACACTTTCCTTGACACACTGATGTGGCACTGCATTATTGGATGCATTATTGGATGTCAAAGAAAGCATTAAAAGGAGGTAATAATTGACATCCAATAATGCAGTGCCACATCAGTGTGGCTATGAAGTGTGTCTCCATAGTATTACTCTAGAATTTGTGTGAATGACAATGACCTTAATTGACTATACATTGAATTTGAAATACTAGGAGATTCTAATAATAGAAAGGCTTAATTGTAACTTGATACCCTCAACTATTCATGTTTTTCAACTTGATACCCTAAACTTTTTTTTGTAACAACTTGATACCTTGAAAAAAAAATTGAACAAAAATACCCTAATCTAAACTTAAAACTACACCCCTTCTCCCCCATTCCCACCCCACTCTCAACCCCTCCCCCCTCCCACCCGTCGCCCCCTCTAGCCCTCCGTCTGCATGGCCTCCGGCCATCCGCCCGCCCCCTCCCGACCCCACAACAACCGTCCCCTCAACACATCATTCGCACTGCCAAGCGGAGGTGGAGACCCTGGAGTCCAGCAAGTGCAACCTCTTGCAAATCTTTCCCACTCCCATCAGCATGAGCATCTTCTTGTTTCTTAGTATCCACCTCCTTTATAAGCTAGTTCAGTGTTCTAGTCAAACTAACACTCCTATCAAGCTGCATCGACGAAGATGCCAAAGTAAGGTTTGAATGGTAAGATATCAGCCCATCTCCAGCATCATCAGTGTCCTCGAACAAAGAACTCTTAGTAGGGAACATCAACGATGTCCCCTCCTCGTTCGAGTGTTGTGTGGTCACTGTCCCCAAATTGCTATCGAAAACGATTCCCGAACATACGCCCAAACTCAACCTATCGCACAAACCACCACTCTCAGGAGCCTTCTTCTTCTGCATACCCGAGTCACCGAGGCCCCTGCACCCTCCATCTTCACCAAATTCTCCACGAACCTAGGGTTTTGGACCGCCTACTCCAAGAAAGTGATCATCTTTACCTGCCTCTTCTCCATATAGAGCAACCTCCGCTCGAGATCCTCAGCCGGATATTGGTCCCGTCTGCTGTTGTCGGAACCACCAGAGGATGGCACGGAGCCTCCTCCAATGGTGAGCCGACTGGGTGAAGAGGGGAGAGGGGTTGTGTCACGACCCGCACCCAGTGTAGGGGCACGAGAAGTGGGTACGTCCAGCCTACGCCGCAGTGTCGGCGGTAGAACGCTGTTCTAGGTCACAATTTCAACTAATACTATATGATATAATCTCCAAACGGAGGACAATCTCAGAAGGAGACAATCTCAATCACAAAACTAGAGGTAGATAATCAGCACGATGAAATAGATAACATCCACAAGAGGAATACAACCAAAAATAAATAAGTCAAGTGTTTAACAAACACAAAATCTCAATATCTAAAATAAAATACATCTCCAAGACAAACAAGAAATAAGATAAACAAAACTCTAGATATCTACTCCAAGCTCTACTAGTGTCCTCTAGGCTAGCTGTGATCCTCCAAGTTACCTGTAAAATTTTATCAACAGGTCCAATCAGGATAGGAACGAATACATATCTCTCACACAGTTCATATCATGACAGGAAATATAAGCTATAGAATAAAATACATGAAACATTGTAAGAAATAAACATGAAGAGCAAAAGAGATATCTAGTAAACTAGAAATATAAATATGGAAAAATAAGAACTGTAAGTGACTAAGTAATTTAGAGCACAAGATGGTTATGTGAACGGCTTGAATTTGCACATGATTACACTACAGAGTTTGCACATGATTATCTACTTTGGAATTGTTCACATGACCACTTCTACTCTTCCATACCCCAATCAATACACAAGGATCTAGACAGGTTATTTTATTACAAAAAGATTTATACATGAAGCTCATGAGAACATGAGTGTACATAAATAGTTTATACATGAAGCTCATGGATCATGAGAGCACATGAGTGTACGTGAATAATAAGAGTCCAAGGAATACATGATATTCGTGAAAAGCACACATGACATAATATATTCGATGCACCCGAGGGGAATAACATCTCATGAAAAGATCCATAGTACTAATCCATGATAACATTGTGTCAGCATCAAGTAAAGTAGTCTATAGCAAGAATATAAGTCATAGCAAGTATGAAACGGTCAGAGAATGTACTCGCCTGATAACCTGAACAGCTAATGAGAATAGATGTCCAAACTGGAGTCACAGTGTCCTATTTAAAGCAAAACAGTTACAAAGTGTCTAACATGAAATAAAAGAAGTTTACAATCACTCTATATAATTCTAGGCCATTGTAGGTCAAAGTCAACTCTTTGTCAACTCTGGTCAACCATTCCAGTCAAAATAGGTCAAAGTCAACTATTGGTCAACTCTGGTCAACCATTCCAGTCAAACTAGGTCGAACCTAAGTCAATAGTCAATTAATCCAGGGTTTGGTCAAACTTAAGTCAACATGTCCATTTAGACCTATTAGAGTCAATTTTAGGTCATTATAGGTCAAAGTCAACTTTGGTCAACTCTGGTCAACCTTTCTAGTCAAACTGCGTCAAACCTAAGTCAACTAGTCAAACGTTCTAAGTTTAAGTCAAACTTAAGTTAACTAGTCCTTTTAAGTCCATTTGAGTCAATTCTATGTCAAGTTTGACCCACAATTGACTTTAGTCAACTTGGTCAACTTGCTAGTCAAACCTTGCTTAACTAGGCCTATAGGTCAATTCTAAACTAACTCACTAACCATAGGCTAATATCTTACATCACTATATATAATATATATATATTATATAATATATATATATATATATATATATATATATATATATTATATAGGGAAAGAGAAAAAGTGAAATAAGCATGTGTGTGATGTTGTTGGTATGATGGGGACAGACCCCAACCTGAAAAAATTCCCAGAAAAACATAGCCAAGGCAACCCAATACAACATAAGTATATAGGAACATACAAATATATATATTATATATATATATATATATTATATATATATATATATATAAGGGAAAGAAGGAAAGAAACATGTGTGTGTGTGTGTGCTGGTGAGGGGGCTGCTGTGAGGGGATAGCAATGTGTGAACCCCCAACAACCAATATCAATCTATATATATAATATATATAAAAGGGAAAGAAGGAAAGAAACATGTGTGTGTGTGTGTGTGTGTGTGTGTGGTGTGTGTGTGTGTGTGTGTGTGTGTGCTGGTGAGGCGGCTGCTGTGAGGGGATAGCAATGTGTGAACCCCCAACAACCAATATCAATATATATAATAATATATATATATATTATATATATAATATATATTATATATATATATATATATATATATATACTGAAATATTCATAATATCAGAAATATATATATATTTTTTTATATATCAAATATAAAATATATATATATATATATATTATATAATATATATATAAATATTAATATAATATATATATATATATATATATATATATATATATATATTATTATTATTATTTATTTATTTATTATTTTTTTAAAGAACCCTGCCTCTTTATTCAATCAAGGCGAAAAATGCCGAAGCCTTTACAAGTAAGCGCAAAAATGCAAAATACAACAAGAAAGGGGGAAGCCTCTCAAAGCAAAAAGATCCACAGGACATATGACCCAGAGGTGGGGCACTAGGCCCAAAATGTCGATGCCTATACAAGACACCAATCAAAGAGACGCAAAATTCGAGGAGCTAGGAAAGAAGAGAGTTCCAAAAGAGAGACTGGCCGTGCGAGCAAAAGGATATGTTCTTACGGCACTGTCGGAGTACCTCCCTGCAACTGCCTGTTTTCAAAATCAAGGGTAATTTTGTCATTTCTCAGTTTTCCATAATTTGGTTAATTATAATAATTTAATACTATTTAAATTGGTGTATTGTGATTTTGGTGTTTTGCTATTACAACCCTAGAAACTGTTTAGCCTAGAGACTAACCATGACCACGGAGACCTAACCAAGTGTTTAGATTAGCAAATTTCTATTTTCTAGGCTAAGGGTATTTTGGTCATTTGGTGACTTTTGAATTATTATGGATTTTGGCCTTTTGGTAATGTGCTAATTGATAGGTTAGGCCTTAACCTAGAATTTCTCTAATCTAGATGTTGACCATGAGCCTAGAGATTAGATTAGAAATATCCACTTAATGACAAGGTTAGTAATATCTAGATATTTCATAGTAGGATATTTACCATTGAGATATTGTGAAAAGGAAAGCCTTATGACTAATTGAACCAATATGAAGGCTTGGAATTGGGTGGACAAGCCCTAGCCACTCTACATGTAGAACTAACCCTAATTCATCTAATGACCAGTCATCAAGTGCATCCCCCCTATCTAAACACTTAATGACACACCCTTGCCTCTTTTTAATTCAATAGAAATCCTAGTTTAGTGTTCTTCCCCAAATCACCCTATTTTATCAACTCAACTCCAATTTGAGCTTAGTCTTTTGCATTAGACTCTCCTACAGTAGTATAAGCCATTAGTGGATAGCTAGCAAGGGTTGGGAGCTTCGGGACCGTTGCAAATCGAGGAAAACATCGATATTAGGCCCTCTACATTGAGATTCTAACTCTCAATAGGTAAACCTATCTACACTCATTAAAATCATGATTTTTCTTCATAGATGCATTCATTTAGGGTTCCCCTAGGTGTAGCCCAAGTTTGGTAGGATTTCGTGTCCGTTCGATACCCGTATCGGACACGTATCGGTGTTTTAATTAGGTGTTTGGTGAAATGTCCCAATGGATTGATTTTAAACCAATTTCAAAACAAATTTTAGATTTGGGTAGCCTAATAGGTGGGGAATTGATTTGTAGTCGACTGAGTTGAATTTAGGGTATTTGGATACCGTTATTGGACACGGGATTGCAGCACGACACTGTCGTGCAGTGTCCTGCTGCTCGGGTGTCCTAGCGGACACGACACAGCACCCCGACACATGAAAATTTGTGTGTGGGTGCGGGCAATCACTGACATTAGGCACACAAAATTTTAGAAGATATAGAGTTTAGGAGTAATCCCGACCGCACTGTCTCGACCGCACGCATACGCGCGCGCATATGAGCCACTGATACGCGTTCCAAACGCGGACACGAGGACACTTAGACACGATTCAGGCTACCCTAACCCTAGACCTAGACCTAGGCTACCCATTCGACACCACCACTTGGTGTTTTGATGGACACACATGTCCCTAAACGAGCCGACACGAGTGCACGAGACAGTGCACTGCACTGTCTCTGTCACCAGTTCGACCCACACTTGGACACGAATTGGACACAAATACGACACGAGAGGACACGACTAGACCCCCCTATGTTGGTATATATATTTTCTTTTGTTTCGAATGTTTTGATTGGGATTTTGAATTGGTATTGGTTTCAAAAGATTTTTCTGATACCTGCTGTTTTGGTATTTCAAAATGAAAAAAAGTGTTAAATTCAAATTGAGGATTTCAAGTGAGTTTTAAATGTTTTTCCTGGGTTTAGATAGCTTCGAAAAGATTGGGTTTCATGTTTGTTTTTGATTTAGGTTCGTTTTATGAGGGGACTTAGCGTGTGGTATGGATTATGGTGTGCCTATAGGAAGTCCCTGTACAGATATTAGGGGGATGCCACAATTAGTTAGACATTAGGATCCTATCATTTGTGTATCATATGTATATTTTTTTTTGTGTATCATATGTATATATATGTTATATATATATATATATATATATTATATATATATATATATATTATATATATATGAGTGTATACCTGTGCAAGTGGAGATAGGCTTGTGTTTGTGATTTGAAGTAGAGGGCATGAGGGAGTATCAATGAGAAGAGGGGATGGAGGTGGAGTATCAGCAGGCAGTGTGCTGCCTTGCCTTGTCATGGCTTGGCCTGGCAGGACATGTTGCAGCCAGGCAACAGCAGCAGTACAGTGAGCAGGCCCTGCCTAGGCTGACTTGGCCTTGGCTGCTTGCTGGCTTGGCATCTGCCTAGGTCAGTTGGTTGCCTTTGAGTGTGAGAGTGGAGTGAATGTGAGTTAAGTGAGGGTGAGTTGATTAGTAGATGAGTGAGTTAATGTGTGAGAGTTGAGTAGAGTTTAAGTTAGCAGTTGGTTTAGGTATTAGAATATGGTGTTGAGTTTATGAGTAGGATATATAGTGAGAGCGGGTGTTACCTTGATTTTAGGCCATGAGATTATAGTGAACTGATTACTCTTCCCCTTAATGCCAAATCCTTCTTCCTATGGACTGATGCAAAGCAATTTGGTCCAAACCCCTACATTCTCTTGACACATTGTTCACACGGATTGGTATTGTCTGCATCCCGTCATGAGATGTTATTCCTTGTATTTCTTGGTATATCCTGAGCAAGTCTTCCCTAGTTCCTTGTACATTGTATAGACAGGATTCCTACGAAGGCTAGCTACCTTCTCAGAGAATTACGTGTCATGACGTGTCATGGTTGGATCCACTATTAGTCAGGGATGGGAGTGTTAGGGTACATATGTGATCAATACCCCACAGTACCAGCATTGTATCACCATTTTATCACCATTGTATCCTTACTTATGTGTTAATCATACACTCACGTATGATTAGTCAGGCCAAACATTGTATCAAGTTCTAAGCCGATCACATGTTGAAACTAGTGCTAAACTCATATAGATAGCAGTTTCATATTTTCGTACATGTTATACACTATTTTTGCCTTATCTCATTACAGTTTTGATATACCCTGCCAGGATGCATGTACGCTCTACTTTACCTAGTATATTCTCTCTATCTACTGCTACATTTATAATATTGTACAACTAGAACTGTTGTTTGAGATTTTGTACACGTTTTCGTCCTGACTGGACCTGTTAAAAATATTACAGATGAAGAGGAGGAGTGCCCTACCTATTACGGTCCTCATGACGTGGTTGGTATAAAGTTGGATACCCTAGTGCAACAGGGGCTAGCTCTAGCAGATGAGGCCTTGGTATAGTTTAGCTGGTTTTAGTATAGTACTGGACTCTTCTATATTACTTTGGCTTGTTATTATTTGTTAGTTGTTTTTATTGAGATTGTTGACTCAGATTTTGGACTCGTATTCTTCTGTGTTGGATTTTCAGGATGATATTTGTAAATCTTGTTGTCTTTATCTTTCAGTATTATCTATCATCATTTTTAGAGTTTGTGATTGAGTATTATATTGTCATTGCTTGTCCTCCATTCGGAGTTGACCATTCTCGACAGGTCTTGACATTATAACTATTGATAGAGTAGACCTCGACAGCGTTCTACGCCGTTTCTCCGGCGTAGGCTGGGACGCTGTTACGCACTCGTACCCTTACCTCGGGTGTGGGTCATGACACTCCCTAATTAGCTGGTCGACAGAGTACTGGTGACCCTCATATCTCGCTTTATTATGATTCTTCCAGAGGACCCACGTCGCAGCCGTCGCGACGATCTGGTAGCCGTGGGAAGTAGAGGCCCAATCTGCCAAGAGATCGTTGAGGCGCCTACCCCCTAGATACTGCCCGCAACGCCGAGAGAGGACCCTCCAGACCTAGACAAGTAAATTTCCTTGACAGAAGATATGGTCAGAGGTTTTGGTTTGTCGCTCCGAGCAGCAATTACACGCAAACGCGAGGCTGAACCCAATGGTGTTGAGATTGTCATCAGTAGGCAACTTCTTGCGAAATGCTCTCCAAATAAGGAAGGACCATTTTTGGGGATGCAGGTCTGCCAGAAGGCTACCATGGTGGGGGATGGCGCCCCAATACCTCGAACCACTCTTCTAGCCGAGGTGACCGAGAAGGAGCCAAAAGCTTCAGCCGACCACCCCAGCACATCGGGCTCGGGACCCAGCTTAAGATTGATTGCGAATGCACTCTACTGCCTCTTCCCCAACCCAATCCCGAACCTGGTTCCAAATCCAGTCATTCCCTGGTTGGTTCCACCAATCCTTGATCTTTTTGTTTTTCGGAGCCGTCGAGAGGCTGGGGAGCAAGGAGTCTCCCGCCCAACATTCCAGGAAGGTCGAAGATTTGCCATTACCCAGTTGGAGCCTTATCACTGGTTCAACGATGGAGCACCCCGTGAGAATCCGTCTCCAAGCTGCAAAAGATCTGCAATTGGAGATAGCCAGTGATGGGTGTAAATGTTTGAAGTATCTGGCCTTCATGAATCTAGTTCATAAGTTCTGACTAGTACGAAGCTTTCACCACAGCTTCATCGAGAAGGCGTCAACAATGTGGGTGAGTTTGGTGAATCCTAGACCCCCCTCGTTAGTGGGCTACCCATAGAGTTCCAACTGGCCCAGTGATGTCTGTCGTGGCCTTCGCTGTGACCCCAGAAGAAATTGGTGATGATGCTCTCAATCGTAGAAAGAACTTTCTTGGGGGTGAGCACGCAGCCAGGGTATAGATGGGGATGGAGGTGAGCACATGTTGATGAGGATCATCTTTCCGCCTGGGGATAGAGTAGCATTATGCCACCCCTCAATTTTTTTCCTGATTTTGTGAATCAGCTCCTCAAACATGCCAGCGTTAGATTTGCCGTACACGAGGGGGCAACCAAGGTAGTGGAACAAAGGGTGATGGACGGCGAAAGAGGTGATGCTGGATAGGCTAGCTGCATGCTCACTCTTAATGTTGTGATTGGCGTATATCACACTCTTGGTGGGGTTGACCTTCTGGCCAGAGCACCTTGTATTTCTGGAACGTGTTGTGGACCACCTCCACCGATCTAACGTTCCCAGAGGAGAAAATAAGGATGTCGTCGACGTAGGCCAGATGAGTGATAATCGGACAACCACTTACAGTGTGAAAGTGCTGGAAATTCGGGGCTCTAGTCATACAATTCAGCTGTCTACTCAAAGCGTCTGCCGCAATGATGAAGATGGTGGACGATAATGGGTCACCTTGCCTAACCCCACGACTGGATTTGAAGAAAACCGTCTGCTTGCCCGTTAAGAACCAGGAGTTTCTGATCGATCTCCATACTATGTTGGTCCACGTTTCTGAAAATCCGAAGGCCCTGAGAACCCAGATCATGAATTGCAAATCCAGCCTGTCATACGCTTTCTCCATGTCTAGTTTGATAGTTATGTTGCCACCCCTCGTTGTGAACTTCATGTAGGTGATGAGCTCGTGAGCCAGCATAATATTGTCTTGGATGTTTCTACCCTTGACAAATCCAGTCTGCTCCTCAGAGATTAGCTTAGGAAGAATTTCGGACATGCGGGAGGTGATAATTTTGGAGATGATCTTGTTGGTGAAAGTGCAAAGACTGATAGGGCAGAAATTCCAAAATGTCTCCGGGTTATTTTTTAGGGATAAGGATCAGGATAGCGCTCGATATGGCTCTGGGTAGGTAGCTCCCTGGAAGAAGGCCGTGACCGCTTCATGGATGTCATACTTGATGATATCCAAGCAGGTACAAAAAATACCCCCGAAAAACTGTCAGGTCCTGGCGCACTATGCTCGTCAAGTGCCCACACCGCATCTTTCACCACGCTCTCGGAAGAGAGGAGTTCCAGCTGGTTGTTGTCGTCGTCGTTGATGAGGTGAGGTATCTTGGCCAGGATGGAGTTGTCTCTGTGGATCATTTCTTTGGTAAACAACTGGGAGTAGAACTTAGCGACAGCCACTTGGATACCCGTTGGTCGTTGATGATGTTCTCTGATTCGTCGGCTATCTGATGCAGGGTTAATTTCTGTCTGCGACCTTTGACGCTGGCATGAAAATAGCTCGAGTTTTTGTCCCCCTCACTGTTCCATCTAAGCCTGGCTTTTTGTTTCCAAAAATCGTTCTCAACCTTCAACCGAAATTTGAGAATAGCTTTGGTGAGGTTAAGAGCCGCCCTGGCCGCAGGCGAACGCTCAATCGCGAATAGAGTTTCGGTACGGGTGAGATCATCCTCGACGACACGAACGGCCTGAAAAATGTCCCCATATCCCTGTTTACTCCATATCGAAAGGGCATGCCTCGTGGCCTTGAGCTTGTTGGCCACTCTGATGGGGGGCGGGGGAGTCCGCTTGGGCCCAAGCTTTCTCAACAGTGTGCTTGAAGTGGGGGTGTTCGTTCCAGAAGTCAAGGAAGCAAATTTTTTTTGATCTGGATGGATTTTCTTTTGACTTCGACGAGAAGAGGGGTGTGGTCTGATTCGGTTGAATTGAGGTGAGAAAGATTTGAGGTGATCCCCGATCCCTTCCATCGGCGTTAGTAAGTGCCCTATCAAGACGGGAGTATTGCCTACGGTCGCCTTCCTGCATATTGCACCAGATGAAAGCATTGTCGTTGAACTGGAGCGGGGATACGTGAGCGTTAAAAATGAAGTTGTTTAAATCTTGCATGGCCGTGAGGAGGGAGGACGGCCGCCAGTCTTCTCTTCTCTGCAGGTGATATTATTAAAGTCCCCGATACAAAGCCAAGGGAGGTTAATGTGGTTGTGGTGGATGTCGATGAGATCGTTCTAGAGAAGTTTACGTTCGGCGATGTCACAACTGCCGTGGACTGCTGACAGGATGGCACGCTTAGGGATCAAAGGGTGTGTCATCCAGCAAGACAGAGCCTGCCTCGAATCCTGGATGACTCCGATATTGACGTTCTTCGAACAAAGAATCCAGATGTCATGTCTGCCTGCGATGGCTGTAGTGAAGCCTAACTGCAGCTGGATGGTTTTGAGTTTCTTGGAAGGGATTTTAGTTCAATGATGATCAGGATGTCAATTTTGTGAATTTTGTTCAGACTGACAAGACGCCTCATGGTTGGTTTGTACGCCAGACCTCGAACATTCCAGGAGAGGATGTTAAGCATTAATAATGCTCGGGGGGAGATGTTTGGTCTGCTTGGATACGGACCTGGTGCGCATGACTGATGACTCAGATGCCTTTCTGTTCTGTCTTTTTGATGGTGGAAGTTGTCTCGACAAACATCAAGCTGGGGATGTCGAGTGTGGCTCCTCTGGAGGGGTGAGGGGTAGTTCAGTGGTGTGGTTAAGTAATTCTCCAACCGTGTCCAGGGTGGGCTCCTCGGGGGGATGAGAAGGGTGTCTTTGGTGTAGCCGGTTGGATCTTTACGGATAGAAGATATCCAGCGGTGATAACCTGTTGTCCCCTAAGGACCTACTCAGGTTCCAAGATTGAAAGGGCTTCTGTACCATAGATTTCTATACTGGAAGGGTGGACAGCTAAGAGTTTGTTGATTCGGAGTTCGGGTCTGTGGGATTCTCCCTAGTGGCCTTCGGGTATGGTTCTCCGGCGATCACCTTCTCTGACTCCGACTCAGGGCCGTGGATGATCCTTGTAGGAGGGCAACATCTTGAGTGGTATCTTCATCTTCTGTCAGTAAAGCGTTGAACCGATTGGCTAGGGTAGGCACCGGTGGATTGTAAAGGACCACAGCTTTGCCTGTTGACATGCCCGGCTCGCCTCCGTTGGATTCGAACCTTATGTGGGAATTTGGTAGAGGAAGTAGGGGGGATAGCGTCTGAGTTTTAAGCTTCCTGCTCTCGGCGGCTGTCACGACCCGCACCCGCTTTTCCGAATACGAGAAGTGTCCAAGCCAGCCTACGCCGCAGAGTCGGCGGTAGAATGCTGTCAAGCCCGCAAGAAATAAATGATCAAAATATAACATTTGCTGCTCATTCATATTTCTACATTTATTATAACATTTACAACATTTATAATTAAAGGAAATACAAGATTTTACAAGTTATGAAATAACTAGTTCCACTATCTAGGTCGGCCTCAGCATACCCATGTCTTCCCAGTGCTAAGAATGATCGCGGCTAAACCTGAAAAATGTTGGTTTCTAGTCAGGAATGGAACGAGTACACAAACCGATGACAATGCAAAAACACAATAGAATTAACAAGACATGAAAATAACATATGAGAGATAAAACTGGTAGATAACTGATGACATAGCACGATAGAGAAGAAAATAAGGAAAAACTAATAAAAGACATCTATCTAAGTGGTGTGAAATATCCTTTTCGACATGTGAATGGCTAGGGGGTAAATCCGGCACCTGTACGTGTCGTGTACAGGTGCTATTGTTCACGAATAGACATCATGGGATAGTTCTGGGTAGTCCACATGTCTAAGATATTTTCCCTCCCGACTACTCCGTGTGACGAGCGTGTCAACAAGCAGCAAGATATATGTATAGACATAAAATGAAAAGACTACTATGAATCGAAAAGCAATCAGAAAGTGCACTTGCCTGAGGTCCTTAGCTGGTGAAACCAATAACAATATACCACACAAAGAGCCACAATCAGTCAACACATGCAGAAGTCTCCAGATGCTGAAATAAACAGTATCAACGTTCTCAGAATAGTCAAATTAGCTAGGATTACCGGTCCTTAAGTCCAATTCTGGACACAGAGGCAAAACGGTAATTTCGGGCAAAAACGATATCCGTTATTGGACCCGCTTTGTACCGAAAAGCGTGCCAAATTCAATGGTCTCTAAAGTCGTCAAATTACATGTCTACGGATCCGATTTTCCGATACGAACCCAACCGTATGTCCAAAGTTGGATTACGGCGGGCCGTGCACAAAATCACCCGTTGAATCGGACCGTGGGGCCCGCTAAACGGTGTTCCGATTCAACTGTCTCAGAATCGGACCAAACTTGGCATACAGGACCAGAAAAATAATACGGTCCTGTTGGCACAAGTTTCGTCTCGATCTTACGAACGTGCACAAAGTAATTGGAGAATTTATAAAGTGCACGATACGGTGAATTTCGACGGATACGGATCAAATTCGTCGCACACACATGACCAATTTGAATTTTGTCAAAGCCCACACGACCAAGAAGCCGTTACTCATCTTTCGATGCTTTTGGTTCGCGACTAAGTCGCCCGGTTAGACGGGACGTACGTCGTGTGGATGAGTTTTTCAAGTTTTGAAAACTATTTTTAATGATAAAAACTCAATTTTGCAAACTGTTTTCTCTGCGTATACTTAATGAAAATTAAATCTACAAAATAGGTTAGGAAGCACTACATGTTTTGTAAAAAGTTGTTCAAACAGTTTTCCAAAACTTGCGATATTCTGGTCGCGAATCGACCGCAAACATTGGATGTTGGGACTGTTCTACGTCCTCTTTCGGGACAGGTTTTTGCCGATGTTCGAATCGGTTTCCTGAACAATATGGTCAACCGTATTCGAAACTATTTGAAGGGGTTAAGAGTCCTATGGATTGACTTTTCGTACCTACAAAATCCGTTCGTGAGACGGTCGATCGGATAGACGGGAATCACCATGCAAAGTTGGCCTCCTGCACGCGCCTACTGCTGCCAACGCAGCACTTGAGCGCGCTGGCCCCGCGCGTGTGCCCTTCGGCCGCCGGTCGGCGGTGGCCGTGGCGCCTTACGGCCGCCTGGGCGGCACGCCTGGGCCTGGGGTCGGGGCGAGGAGTTTAGGGTTTGTCACGCCCCAGAACCAGAATACCGGAGAGCGGGGGCAGACATAGCCAGCTACATATATGAAATGGAATCCATCTCGCTATACGGTCACGGTTGTCTAGATATATGAGGGTTTATCTACAAGCCAACAGTCTCTTAAGGTCATGAACAAGCCTAGTGTCTCAATCACACAAGTAAGTAAAAGTCACAAGATGTATGATCATTAAATATACAATAGTAAGGCATCCCAAACATTACATATTTAGTTGATCATGAAGCTAGTCGTTACAAAATGTCAGGACTAGCAAGAGTTTAGTCATACATGATCAACCCTAGGATCTGTTAATCATGTTACAGCCCGTAGGCAGACAGTAAGTAAAGTGCAATCGAGCTAAACAGGTGCTCGTCGGCTAAACGCCTCAAAAGAATATTTTTTTACAATAGAGTGGGAGAGCCAAAAATAACCCACTCGTTGCCAGGGTTCCGTCTAGTGGCCACCATCTGGCTGGAAGGTCGGTAGATCCTCTGGAGCTGCTCCGAAATCTGGCCACACAAAACCAGCTGGGTCAGACCCCAGAAAGAGCAAGTGCCACAAAGGAGGCTTCACTTAAGAACTAAAACCAGCAATCAGCACAAGATATAAATAAAAGTAAGAACTGAAAATAAAGAAAATATACCAGGATGATATACGACGAGATAACCATGGAACTATTCAGATAACCAGGTTACAACCCGTAAACCAAACAAGGACCGGGGTTGTAACCCTTCGTCTGAACAAGACTTAGAATTCTCACCATTTATCGGTAAAATAAATACAAGCATTCTGGTCATTCAATAATCTGGAACAGGATCAGGGCAAGACTAGACTGGTTAGACTCCGTCCAATCTCTTCACGGCCAAGCAAGAATTACGGTTTGATACTTTAACTAACTAGGGTTGTCACAAGCCTAATTACTAACAAGATGCAGTAAGATTATTCCACAGCCACAAGCCCTACAGACCATCCAGGTTACCCGGGTTAAAAGATTAGAGTTGAATTCAGGTGGGTACATCGTCCAGGAAACGAATGTACCCTTAGGTAGCTTGAAGGGTGCAACACATGACAGTGTGCTGGAAATGTGTCCTACTCGACGGCAGGCTACAGATCCCAAGGCGTGCCCAGGTAACGGGATTGCCTGTAGCAGGGAAATCTCATCATGACTAATGTATTAATCTAGTTATTAGCCTTAGTCCATTTTAGTAGGTACTCCTGACCGTGGTACTCAGGAGTCCCTATCCTAGACATGATGCAAGACAGGACTGGTTTTTTATACATACACAATCGCCCATGGTGTCCAGATTAATTATACAGGTCATGTCATGTCAGGTAGCCGTCGCAACAGCTATTCGAGATAATCATGTCAGGTTATCATGCCAAGTGTACTTGTTAGGAGTACGCCACGACGGGCCACTATCAGGTCATGTCAGGTTATTATGTCAGGAGTGCACCACTACGGGTCACTATCACGTCATGCTCAATTATCAATTCCAAATATATCAAGTAAATTTATGATTATCAAGTTCAGGACAAAAGGCGTAAGGATATAAAATGGACGTTAAATATATAAAATATCAATATACAGGGCTATAGAAGAACCAGGATAAGTAGGGTCAGGTCTAGTTGCGCCTAAACATCAGGTTGCGCCTGAGTCAGACTGCGCTCAAGTCAGGCTGCGCTCAAGTCAGGCTACGCTCAAGTCAGGCTACGCTCAAGTCAGGCTACGCTCAAGTCAGGCTACGTAAGACATACGTCTCCAAAAGGCAGCGTATGTACTCCATACGACTCCTCATCAAGGCAGCGTATGAGGTCCATACGACTCCTCATCAAGGCAGCGTATGAGGTCCATACGACTCCTTGCCAAGGCAGCGTATGCAAGACATACGCTTCCAAAAGGCAGCGTATGTACTCCATACGACTCCTCATCAAGGCAGCGTATGAGGTCCATACGACTCTTCATCAAGGCAGCGTATGAGGTCCATACGACTCCTTGCCAAGGCAGCGTATGCAAGACATACGCTTCCAAAAGGCAGCGTATGTGTTAGACTGTGCTGCGCTAAAGAGCGCACGCAACTTAGTGGTACAAGCTAAAAAGCTCGTGCACTGCTCACTGTCTTCTCCAAATCAGCAAGAACTCCATGGTTGAACCCAAAGCTTCAAAAGTCCATAACTTGATCAAAATAAGTCCAAATCCAACTTTTCAAAGGTCAAAATTGGGTAGAATAAAATTCTCTACAACATGGAACCATCAAAACTTGAAAACAAAGAAATTTGATAGATCAAAACCACCAAAATTCGAAAATAACTAATTTCTAGATCTACAAAAATTAAAGCCTCAAAATAAAAAATGACAAGTTCTAATGTGTCTTATAAAACAGGAGAAGCTAATGGAATAATAAAAATGGGCTCTCTTGTGGAAGCAAGTTGCACTTGCCTAAGGGGTGTTCTTGGTTGGTGGTGGTTTAATGGAGAAGAAAGAAGAGATTAATGAAGAGAGAGAAGAAGAATAGGTAATAAATATAAGTGGTGGTGGTAGGTAGGGGGGTTCACCCCTTGGTTCATGATGAACCAAGAGCAATCCCAAACTGAACCAAGCCAACCCAACCAAGAATAAACCAAGCCCAGGGAGGAAATTAAGCA
This sequence comes from Iris pallida, assembly GCA_029216955.1. Taxonomy (NCBI): domain Eukaryota; kingdom Viridiplantae; phylum Streptophyta; class Magnoliopsida; order Asparagales; family Iridaceae; genus Iris; species Iris pallida. Next base: position 12,447,177 of record JANAVB010005797.1, on the reverse strand, counting down.
AGGAAATCATGCAATACAAGAATAAATACGTACACGTATTCCAGAAATACGTAATACGAACCACAGGTATTACAACTCTACCCATCTTAAAAGAATTTCGTCCTCGGAATTTAATCAAGAGGCTAGAGGAGCAATGACAAGCTACATTAATCACATGCAAGCTATAACTAGGCAGACAATCACTCATTCAAGCAAGGAATCGAAGGCATGAGGCATAAGAAAGACATTATACCTCACGAGTCAAACAAGTCGGGATATCGCGATCGGATATCATCCTCACGCTCCCACGTTGACTCCCCCAAAGAGTGATGACCCCAAGCAACTCGGACTAACTTGATAGTCTTGTTCTTGGATCTTCTCTCTCCGGTCCAATATAGACACGGGCCTCTCCTCATATGAAAGGTTGGTACCAACAACCAATTTCGAATGATCCAGGATGTGGCTCGGGTCTGGGATATACCGTCGTAATTGGGATACATGGAACACGTCATGCGCCTCGCCTAGCGACGGTGGAAGAGCGAGACGATAGGATACATCTCCTACTCGCTCCAGAATGTCAAACGGTCCTATATACCTAGGACTAAGCTTGTCCCGTACGCCGAAACGAATGACGCCACGGTTAGGCAAAATCCTCAGGAATACATGATCGCCGACCGAAAACTCGAGAGAGGCGCCGATGAGAATCGGCCCAATGGCGCTGGCGATCTTGGGCAACTCGAAGATCTCTGACTCGTCTGACCACTTCAACTGTCTGGGCAATCATTTCTGGACCGAGCATCTGTCTCTCTCCAATATCATCTCAGGCTAGCGGGGATCTGCACTTCCTACCATACAGTGCCTCGAACGGTGCCATCTGGATACTGGCCTGGAAACTGTTGTTGTACGAGAATTCCACCAGGTGTAAGTGATCTTCCCATGAACCACCGAAGTCAAGTGTGCAAGACCGCAACATGTCTTCAAGAGTCTGGATCGTGCGCTCCGACTGGCCATCTCGGTCCGAGGTGATACTGACTGGCACACCGTACAATCTGACAATCTGCCTGAGGTACATCTCTGCTAACTGAGCCGTCGACTGACCAACTCTGAATAGAAGAAAGTGAGCCACTTTCGTGAGCCTGTCAACTATAACCCAGATAGCATCTCTACCAGCTGGGGATCTAGGTAGTCCAGTCATAAAATCTATGGTCACATGCTCCCACTTCCATTCTGGAATCGGTAAGAGCTGAAGAAGTCCAGCCGGTCTCTGATGTTCAGCTTTAACTTGTTGGCAAACCAAACACCGAAAGACAAACTGAGCTATCTCCCGCTTCATGCCATTCCACCAGAAATGCTGCCGGATATCACGGTACATCTTCGTACTGCCGGGATGGATGGAATATGCGAACTGTGCGCTTCTGACATGATCTCCTGCCGGATATCTCAGTTGGGTACACAAAGACGCTTACCATATCGAAGTGTACCATCCTCATGAATGCATAACTCGGTCTTCGTCCTGCCTCACACTCTGCTCTGAGTCGCTGAAGCTTGGAATCTGTCGACTGCGCCATCCGGATCCTCTCGACTATAGTGGACTGAACTTGTATACTGACCATCAAGGCCATACTGGAAGGGAGAACAACTTCAATACCCATCTTCTGAAGATCTGCTAACAGCTCTGGTTGCGCTGTTAGAAAATAAACTCCCGCTCCTGCTCAATGCATCCGCAACAACATTGGCCTTCCAGGATGATACTGCAGGTTGACATCATAATCCACAAGAAGCTCCAGCCACCTTCTCTGACGCATGTTAAGATCCTTCTGGGTGAAAACATACTTCAGGCTCTTGTGGTCGGTGAAAATCTCCACCCTGTCCCCATACAAGTAGTGCCTCCACAACTTAAGTGCAAACACCACTGCTGCCAGCTCCAAGTCATGGGTTGGGTAATTCCCTTCATAATCACGAAGTTGTCGTGACGCATAAGCTATTACCTTCCCATGCTGTATCAGAACACATCCTAAACCTCTGCCTGAAGCATCACAGTACTGAGAATCCTTCGGTCCCATCTGAAAGCGTGAGAATAGGAGCTATTATCAGGCCTCGCTTCAACTGCTCAAAAGAACTCTGACACTCTGCTGTCCAGCAAACTGTGCATCCTTGGGGTCAACTGCGTCAATGGTGCTGAAATCGAGCAAAATCCGAAACAAACCGCCGGTAGTAGCCAGTCAATCCAAAAAAACTACGAACCTCTGCAACTGTGCTAGGCACTGGCCATGACTCAATAGCACAATCTTCTGGGGATCCACTTCTACTCCTCCTCGAGTGATGATATGACCCAAGTACGAAATACGATCGAGCCAGAACTCGCATTTACTGAACTTGGCATATAACTGGTGCTCTCTGAGGATCTGAAGAACTATACGGAGATGCTGCTCATGCTCCACCTCACTCTTGCTGTAGACCAGAATGTCATCCAAGAACACAATCACAAACTGATCCAAGTAAGACATGAAGATGCGATTCATGAGGTCCATGAATACTGCCGGCACATTGGTTGCTCCAAAAGGCATAACAAGGAATTCCCAATGCCCATATCTCGATCTAAAAGCTGTCTTCGGGATGTCCTGCTCTGACTCTGATCTGATGATAACCTGAGCGCAAATCAATCTTCGAGAATACTGAAGCCCCCTTGAGTTGATCAAACAAGTCATCTATCCTCGGAAGAGGGTATCTGTTCTTGATTGTCACTGAGTTCAAGGTACGATAATCAACATATAACCTGGACGTACCATCCTTCTTTTCACAAGAAGCATCGGGGCTCCCCAAGGCGATCCACTAGCACGAATGAATCCCTTGGTTCTGAGTTCTTCAATCATCTTGTACAATATCTCCAACTCTGACGGTGCCATCCTGTAGACTCTCTCTGACACTGGGGCTGTCCCGGGAATCAAGTCTATAGTGAACTCGATCTCCCGCTCCGGAGGCATACCTGGAAGTTCTTCTGGGAAAACATCTGGAAACTCCTCGACTATCCTGGGCAACTGAACTGCTGCTACTGCCATCCGTAATAACTGGGGAGATGACTCAACTTCGTCTTGGAGAAAGAAAACTCTGCCTCGCCTGGAATGCTAAAAAAACCTGCCAATGTGGCAGTCTATCCTAGCATACTGGTCCTCAACCAATCCATTCCTAGGACCACATCATAATCGGCCATCGGAAACTCTATCAATCTAGCGGGGAATTCTCTACCGCTAACTACGATCCGCACGAGGAAAACACTCTATCTACTCCCACAAGTCCGTTTACCAGTAAGTTATTAGCCTTACTGATAATGACTCGGGCTCCAATCCTACCCGTGTCGCGAATCGTGCTGACATAAATGAATGCGATGCACCTAATAAAATAAAGCTGAAGCTGGAAAGGAGTTGACGAGAATATACCTGCCACTACCTCTCCTGGTGCCAATCCTTCTCCACGGTCATCACCATAGCCTGACCGTGCCCTCGGGGTGCTGGTCCCCTCTGCTGAAATCCTCGCTGCCTACTCTGACTCTGGGCTTGGACTTGTGCATATTGCTGGGGGTTCTGCTGCTGGAACACTTGGGTCTGAGGCGGCAAGGGCCTCGGCAATGGATACTGCTGCTGCTGGACCGGAGCTGGTCCTCTTACCGAAGAGCTAGAAAGGTTGGACGATGATGAACCACCCTATTCGGGCAGGATCCAACCCTATGGTCTGGTTCCACAAGCCAGACACAATCCCTGTGCCCTGCGACATTCTGCCACTACATGGCCTGGCTTCCCACAATAAGAACAACCCACTACGGAAGTTCTTCTGCTGCTGAGGGTACGTCGGAGTTGAATGCTGAACCGACGTTACTGGCGCGCTCACCTCGGAGCTCCAATAGTCAAAGCCTGGCTGCCGGGGCCGGTGCTGAAGACTGATTCATTTGGGCGTGAGATCTCTTCCGACCCCCGGCCCTATCCACAATCCTCTGGAAGGTATACTCATGCCCCCGGGCTGCTCTAAGACTGCATCAAAAGTCTGATGCTCAAACTGCTCAACCGCCAACAAGTTTCTAAGTGAAGTCCCTGCTGGAACCGCTGGGCTCTATCATACTCGGTTGCCACCAAAGGGGAGCAAACCGACTGAGTCTAGAAAACTTGGTCGCATATCCGTCGACGTCCTGCCTCCTTGCTTCAGATGGTAAACCTCGTCTGCAGATCATACCGAGCCACGGCATCGAAATACTTGGTCTGGAATTCTCTCTGAATACTGCCCAAAGCAATGGGTGCTGCTAATCCAATGGCCTGCGCTGCCACCAGCTGCGGGCAAGATCTAACAACTGCAGGGCACAACGGCCACCTTCTCGTTCTCTGGGGTCATGGCTGCTTCTAGAATCACCTCTGTGTCTGAAGCCATGCATCTGCGCGATAGCATCTTCACTATCGTCGAGAATGGAGGGTTCAAGCGCTTGAAGCTGTTGGCCGCGTTGTTACCTGATGACCACCCCGGGTCAAAACATCCGTCACTGCTGGTGTAAGGCATCTACACGCCGGTCTTGAAAAGCTATCAAGGTCCTGACGAGTCCTACCAAAGTGTCGTCATCATGTTCTACAGGTTAAACTGGCTGGACTGGTGGCTCTCTGCCAGAAGGCAAGCGACTCTGGAGGCTACTCCGGAATGCTGGGCTTGATCCAGGTTGCTGCTGGTCGGCGGGAGGTGCTCTGCCTTGCTGGTCGGTAGGACCACGAACTAATGCCGCTGAGAAGAAGACGACATAGGGAACAATAAGGAAGGACCAGGACAGATCAACGATACAAGCATATGATCAGGACAAGAATCCAGGGATTCAGAAGATACGAGCAGAGATCAAGGACGAATACTGATTGAGACATCTATTCGGTAAACCCTCACATATCTTGATTACAAGACCTGCAGGGCCACCACTTAAACATGTCATGCCCCAGAACCAGAATATGGAGGAGAGGGGGCAGACTAGCCAGCTACGTATATGAAATAGAATCCATCCGTTATATGGTCACGGCTGTCTAGATACATGAGGGTTTATCTACAAGCTAACAGTCTCTTAAGGTCATGAACAAGCCTAGTGTCTCAATCACAAGCAGGGTAAGTAAAAGTCACAAGATGTATGATCATTAAATATACAATAGTAAGGCATCCCAAACATTACTATTCAGTTGATCATGAAGCTAGTCGTTACAAAATGTCAGGACTAGCAAGAGTTAGTCATCATGATCAACCCTAGGATCTGTTAATCAGTTACAGCCCGTAGGCAGACAGTAAGTAAAGTGCAATCGAGCTAAACAGGTGCTCGTCGGCTAAACGCCTCAAAATAATATTTTTTACAATAGAGTGGAGAGCCAAAAATAACCCACTCGTTGCTAGGGTTTCGTCTAGTGGCCACCATCTGGCTGGAAGGTCGGTAGATCCTCTGGAGCTGCTCCAAAATCTGGCCACACAAAAACCAGCTGGGTCAGACCCCAGAAAGAGGCAAGTGCCACAAAGGAGGTTCCTTAAGAACTAAACCAGCAATCAGCACAAGATATAAATAAAAGTAAGAACTAGAAATAAAGAAAATACACAAGGATGATATACGACGAGATAAACCATGGAACTATTCAGATAAACCAGGTTACAACCCGTAAACCAAACAAGGACCGGGGTTTAACCCTTCGTCTGAACAGGACTTGGAATTCTCACCATTATCGGTAAAATAAAATACAAGCTTCTGGCATTCAATAATCTGGAACAGGATCAGGGCAAGACTAGATGGTTAGACTCCGTCCAATCACTTCACGGCAAGCAAAAATTACGGCTTGATACTTAACTAACTAGGGTTGTCAAGCCTAATTACTAACAAGATGCAGTAAGATTATTCCACAGCCACAAGCCCTGCAGACCATCCAGGTTACCCGGGTTAAAAGATTAGAGTGAATTCAGGTGGGTACATCGTCCAGGAAACGAATGTACCCTTAGGTAGCTTGAAGGGTGCAACACATGACAATGTGCTGGAAATGGCCCTACTCGACGGCAGGCTACAGATTCCAAGGCGTGCCCAGGTAACGGGATTGCCTGTAGCTGGAAAATCTTGTCGACTAATGTATTAATCTAGTTATTAGCTTAGTCCATTTTAGTAGGTACTCCTGACCGTGGTACTCAGGAGTCCTGTCCTAGACATGATGCAAGACAGGATGGTTTAGTTATACAAACACAATCGCCCACGGTGTCCAGATTAAATACAGGTCATGTCATGTCGGTAGCCGTGTAAACAGCTATTCGAGATAATCATGTCAGGTATTTATGCCAAGTGTACTTTTAGGAGTGCGCCACGACGGGCCACTATCAGGTCATGTCAGGTTATTATGTCAGGAGTGCACCACTGGGTCACTATACGTCATGCTCAGTTATCAATTCCAAACATATCAAGTAAATTTGTGATTATCAAGTTCAGGACAAAGACGTAAGGATATAAAAGGACGTTAAATATCTAATAAATATCAATATACAGGGCTATAGAAGACCAGGGTAAGTAGGGGTCAGGTCCAGTTGCGCCTAAACATCAGGTTGCGCCTGAGTCAGACTGCATCAGTCAGGCTCGCGCTCAAGTCAGGCTACGCTCAAGTCAGGCTACGCTCAAGTCAGGCTACGCTCAGTCAGGCTACGCAAGAATCGTCTCCAAAAGGCAGCGTATGTACTCCATACGACTCCTCATCAAGGCAGCGTATGAGGTCCATACGATCCTGCCAAGGCAGCGTATGTAAGACATATGCTCCAAAAGGCAGCGGATGTACTCCATACGACTCTCATCAAGGCAGCGTATGAGGTCCATACGACTCCTCATCAAGGCAGCGTATGAGGTCCATACGACTCCTTGCCAAGGCAGGTTGCAAGACATACGCTTCCAAAAGACAGCATATGCGTCATGAGCGCGCTAAAGAGCAGCGCGCAACTCAGTGGTGAAAGCTAAAAAGCTCGCGCACTGCTCACTGTCTTTCCAAATCAGCAAGAACTCCATGGTTGAACCAAAGCTTCAAAAGTCCATAACTGGTCAAATAAGTCCAAATCCAACTTTTCAAAGGTCAAAATTGGGTAGAATAAAATTCTCTACAACATGGAACCATCAAAACTTGAAACAAAGAAGTTGATAGATCAAAACACCCAAAATCCAAAAATAACTAATTTCTAGATCTACAAAAATTAAAGCCTCAAAATGGAAATGACAAGTTCTAATGTGCTTGAAAATAAGGAGAAGCTAATGGAACAATAAAATGGGCTCTTTAGGAAGCAAGTTGCAATTGTCTAAGGGGTGTTCTTGGTTGGTGGTGGGTTTAATGGAAGAAAAGAAGAGAT